>CATOUR010000058.1:6051443-6656587 GCA_951848785.1 Callosobruchus maculatus
GGTTTGGAATGCTTTTGCGTATCGTAATTCGTTTTAGGAATAGTATGTTTTCTGTTTTGTTCAAAGTTTGATTCAAAAGTTTCTAGTAAATTTGCACGTTTTCTTAGGCATTCAGTGAAATCATTCAATGTAATCTTAGTATAATTTGATTTATACTTCTGCCATTTACTGGCCGTAGCTTTATCCAATTTACCTTCGAGAATGTAAATCAAGAGTGTATCCCACTTTTCTGTGGTTTCACAGAGTCTTTTTAAATTATTTAAATGTTTCAAATAATAGTCGTAAAAATGACGAATTTTACTAGAGGTCGCATTACAATGTCCAGTAACAATACCAGTCGCAATTTGGAGTTGTTGCATGGGCATGGACAGGTAATACTTAGCTACCTCCTCACCAGGGCAGCTAAGTTCTTTAGCAGCCAGAGGTATCGTGGCCCTAAAAGCTCTAAAAGCGCAACTGAAAACCAAATGTTCCAGGATATTTTGATGACCTTGAATTTTTCGGGTATCGCGTTGACCATCGCATGAGGCATAAGAGTGCATCCGTATTCGACCGATTTTTCACACTGGCGTATACGGCCGATAACGGTGGAAAAAAACAAATCAGGCAAATCTAACGAAGACGGTCACAGTTGCACCGACCAGCACTGACTTGTTCGGCCGACTGTCGGTAGAAAACAAATCATTTTGTTTTCTTCGGCCGTGTACGCCAGTGTTAGATCATGAGTGACGTACTTTAAGCTTACAAATTCTAATTCTATTGAATATGTACCAGAACGTATCAGTTTGCATTCTGAAATAATCAAAAAATGTATTTTTTTACTCCAGCAACTTTGGAAATGAGGTGTGAATCTCGCCATGTTCCTATCTTTCTCTCTTGAAAAATGGAATTGACCCATGCACTCTTTTTGCCACTAAATATTATAATGATAGTATATACAGCAAAGGTGTTTCAAACAACAGTAGGTCGTCCTCGTCCATTTTCGATTGGCAATTCATAATATCGGCAGAGAATATCGCCCGAAACTCGTGCGGTATGACCACAAATTTGTCAGAGTAAATCGGCCGATTAAGGGCCCTACAGACATCGTTCTTTTTCATCAGGTTTGCACGACGTGCCAACCGATCACACTCATTTCGGTCCGTGTGTGCCGAAAAACCGTCGTGTTGACCGTCGTTCCAAAAAATCTGTCCGAGCTTGATTTTACCCGTCGGTTTCGAACGCCATCGTGCAACTCGGTACATGTGTGGCCGTTCATCGTGCAATCACGACGGGATTTTGCAGTGTCGTTCTGGTTGCCTTCGAGTAAGTGTATCTAGGGTTAGCGACACCTATCAAAAATGTGCTGTCAGAAGTTCATGAGGGGAAATACTTTGTCTCTTCCAAGTATCCTGTTTTTTTTATTAGAGGTGCTACTGAATTAAGTAATTCTAAGTATGTTTCTTCATCTATCCTCAAATAATTGTACTAATCCCCTGCTTCCAGACGCAATTCTTCTAATAGATTTATATTGGAGAATTGGCCTCTTTTTAAAAGCCACTGTTTCACCCCTTTAGAACGTTTTTTCTTGCTGTATTTCACTTTAATAGCTAAAGCCGCCGCCAATGCTGAAGTATTATCCATGTTAACGGACCAAAAATTTGCGAGAAACTCAAAGAAAACCGAACAGTGTGTGGAGGTATCGTTCCATCGGTTTAACCGACATCGGTTGGCACGACGTCGTGCAAACCTGATGGAAAAGAACGATGTCTGTGGGGCCCTTTAGGTCGCCCGTTTCCGCCAGTGTAAAAAATCGGCCGAAGACGGATGCAATCTAACCGTAGCCTTAGAGAAGCGATTCATGCAGGACCTGAGTGAGAATATTATATCCGTAAAAAATCCCACTGATTATTATAACTATATGCACGCCCAGGTATAATGGCTCGCATAACGATTAAAGACAACTATGAAAAGATCAAACAATTTGTGCAGATAATAACTCGGTAATCCCGGAAAACCGGCAAAAAGACAATAAAACAACTGAATAAGGCCCTGGAATTCACGATGTACACTCGACAACGGCAAAGCGTATACTGAAAGTGACCTAATTCTCTGCATAGGGAACTCATCGGGAGGTAGGCGAAAAAATTTGTAAACGTTTCTCACATCAATTTGAAGAGTCGCGCTGCTGGTTTACTCTTTATTCTGTGGCTCCGGAGAAGACACAAGGAGGCTCGGGCCCCAAGATTTTGGTCTTGGCAACCCCTTTTGCCAATCGGTCCGCCCGCCGCGCCGTTGCCCTTGGAATGGTAGAACCTTTTTATCCTGCTAACCATTATTTTGTTACCGGAAGATGCTTTCAGGAGTGCTTGATAACAATCCAATGCAGGGCTCGTTAGCATAACCTTCCTTTAGACAATTTCTTTTACTGCTACGGTTATGGCGACCAGCTCGAGCTGAGTTCCGCGGCCCCACAAGTTTTGACAAGAGTATAGGGCGATGAAATACGAATACGTGCCAACCACGTCTTATTTGGGTAAGACGTCAATGGTGCTGACCGGTAGGAGAGGCCTGAGAAGAATCGTTTTTTATATCATAAATACGTTTTTTCCTTTTTATTGAAATATACTGACCGTACAGAAATTCCATTATAAAAATAATATCTACTGTACAATGGTTTTAATTATAATAAAGGCACAACAAATAATAACGATATGTATTTAATATAATAATAAAAAATGCGCAATCAAACAAAAATCCTAGCACCTCTGGATAATATTACAGGAAAATTATTTCCATATAAAATTAAGAAAGGCCTGAGTTCGCTAAATTTCTCAAACCCATGTAGTTCATTCATGTTATCGTACAAATACTTTAAATAGTAAAATTATAAGGCACATGTTATTATTACAAATTGGATTTCAATGTTCTTGTTGTCTTCAGACCTTCAGCAAGTCTTTCACCAAGGGTTTTGTCGACGTTGGAAAACATTTTTACAGTCCTGTCCTGAATGAAATCAGCCGCATTTGACAGATGTCCAACAATATTTGCTATCATCCTGTCTTGAGCGGCTTTGTCTAACGTCTTTTGGTAGAATACTCTGGGTTGCGAAAAATTGTCTTCATCACCAGTGTCATACCTAAAATATGAGAAAAATAATGAATATATCCAACAAATTTCAAATCCGTGAATTTCAATTTTTGTCTCAATGCAAAATTTATCGTCATTTGAAAACAAAATTTTCAATAGATAGCTATCTGGAGACACTTTTGTTACCAGTATCACCTAACATATGCGAATAATAATAAATCAAACTTGAAACAATCTTCAGATTCAGGAATATTTCAATACTATTTGAATGAAGGTATGGCAAACCAAAGCGCCGCCGCATATACGGTGATATACGTTGTACTGATAATACGAGTTAGTTTAGGTTGAACTACGGATTTACAGTCAATTTTACGTAAGAAGATAACAGTGACGCCACGCCACACAATGATTAATGACGTGTTGGCGTAGACAAGATGGCGGATGACATGACTGTTAAGTCAGACGGCCTGAAAGCTAAGCTCATGCCAACCCAGCCTGCAAAGCGTCGACCAGATGCGTTGAGTCATCACGCCAACTGACAGCTCCACTGCCGCTATCTTCTGTTGGGCCAGTAACAGTCTCCGACCGCGTTGGACTCCCGATGTCACTAGGTCGAGCCAGCACAGAATGCTCTGTGTGAATGTAATACCATTGAGAGCCAGACATGCGGCCAATAGCATGAAAAATGGTAATGCATTCACTCCCCACCCAACCGATTTCTTTCGATGACACAGATACGAGCCGCCCGTCCCATAAGAAGATTGCGGCAGTGGACCTGTCAGTTGGCTCTCGACGCTTTGCAGGCTGGGTTGGTATTATCGCCGTGGCTCAGCTAATAGAGCGTAGGACTATAATTCCGCAGGTCGTGGGTTCAAACTCCGTTGGCAATCTATTCTTTTTCCGGCATTTTCTCGTAGCATCTTGATTTGAGAGCCCAACATGCGGCAAATAGCATGAAAAAGGGAATACACTCTGAGCAATGTCTAGGTAGAAATATCAAGCCATCGATATTTTATTGGCAATAACCCAGCCCGAATTGGTTGTCACTGGTGTCAGTGCGCACCACACAAACTGGTGGTATACCATCAGAATGGCACAAAGCTTAAAATGATTTTTTTGAGAAAATTATAAAATCTGCCTATTTTTTAGAATCCGATTATTGTTTATGAACAAGTTTGCATTAAATGTCAAGAACGGAACTAAGATTTATCGTCTTCTGACTTGAAAATTCAAATATTGGTCTCTCTAACAGCCCATGTTAAAAAAAATCGGGAAAAAATATGAGACATTTCTCATGATTATTTCTACAACAAAGGACAATAAAAAGTCATGATACTAGTCCACATTTAATGTTCGAAGAATCTAAAGTCTATCCAAGTAAGAGGTAGACCCAGCAGCTCCTATTGGTCGACTCGGGTTGGCGCGGTTACACTGCCGCCGCCAAGAACAGAGTCGCAGTCAGTTGATACCATGTTGCCAAATTTCAAACGTTCTACATTCCATAAATTATTGAAGCATTTAAGAGTTTAAATGGAAGACATGCGGTCGTAACACTATTTTGTTAAAGCGAAGAACTTGTGTTCTGGAGACGAGAGTATCTGACCAAAATCAAACTGTTTAGAGAGCAAAACAGAAAGATCTACCACCTTGATGAGACATGAGTTAATCCTGGACACACCACGCCCAAGGTATGGGTCGACGAAACTGTGACACTTCATCAAGAAAGGCTTTTTTAAATGGACTGTCCACAGGATTGAAACATCAAACAGGTAAACAAAATGTAGCATATCGCGTTTACTAACTTTTCGGCTGTGTCTGCAACCCAATTAGTTTAGCTAATATAGTTGGCTCTTAGGTAGGCGTTAATTTAAAATCATAATTATATAGTGGACAAAATTTAAACAAAAATTAAATGTAAAATTGGTCACAGTCGGTTAAAAAAAAATGGTACTTAAATAATATATACTACGTTTCCACGGGCTTGCAAAACTGTTTTCAAAACGTTTTGTGATTTTGGATTGCCGGCGTTTGCACGACAGGTTTCAAAACGATTTTCGAAACGCGTTCAAAACGTTTTCAACTGACCCTCTTGACAAATGTCATTTGCTAGTTTTATAGCCTATTTTCTTGTTCATCATAAATCTTTAGTTTCGAATTCAAATAATCTTCAATAAACTAACGATAGAGACATTAGACGGCTACGCGTTGTGCATAGTTCATTTCAAAACGTTTTGAAAGTGACAGCTGGTGTTTCCACGACATTTGGATCTCGATACGATCCCAAAAATTAGCGAATCGACCTTGAACAGGAAACGTTTTGAAAACGCATCCAATTGACGTTTCCACGATATATTTGAAAACTCAAAACGTTTTGAAAACGTTTTCAAAGCCCGTGGAAACGCAGTAATTGTAAGGAAATATTCAGATATTCAGATGGCCTAAATGAAAGCAGGTCAAAGTAATTAACATAACAGCTACTGGTAACAGAGGTATGCGGCCGTTTGATCTTGAAAAAACCTAATGTAAATTGAGTAAAGGGGACGTGTTAGTGTCTATAATGTCCATTTGATCGTTAAGTAAATTACCTGTATTTTTAATACTGTTTATTTTTAAGGCTCTTGGAGACATTAGTCGAACCAATTATTATTAATATCGGTACTTCAGGCAGTAGTCAAGCTCATGTGTATAATATATATGATAAATAACTATATTTTTAAATGACATTAAAATAAGCTGTTATCAACAATAAATAAAAATATTTACCACAATTTAAAATATTTATAATCTGCAAGGTGTTGGTAACATCAGCTCATTGCAGCAGGCTCTCGATACGGTCCTGCTCAATGTTACAGTCTTAGACGCTGACGCGCGTCCGGTCTATTTCTTACTTGGATAGCCATTAGTCTATTTTAAATAATAACGTTATACCATACCTGCTAACATCTCCGGCAACAGAATACGGTTTTCGCAATGATTTTGCCCAGGTATCATTTTCCGGTCCTCCAAAACTGTTAGGGTGATAGTTTGGCTGTCCTCCTTGGTTGTAGTAGCAAGCTGCACCATCTCTTTGGTAGTTTTTAACCTTGTAAGGACAATTAACAGGCAGTTGGAGGTAGTTTGGACCCAGTCTGTAATTGAGGTATTAAAAATAAAAAAAAAACTGCAAAATAGCTATTCAGGAATCAAGTATAGAAGACAAACTACTGCAGGTAGGAAACAGCACAGTCTAGTATTCAGGCAAGAGGGATGAGGATGCTGTACGTATGTACAGGGTAAGTTAAAGCTGGGATTTGATCTCTTGAAATTTTTAAGTCCATCAATGTCTGCCAAAATAGGCAGGTCAAATTACGTACGAGCGCCACTGGTGGAGATTTAAGAAAAAGTGATACATTAAAAAATGCCTCTTGATTCATAGTACATGTATGACGAATTTCATTAAAATATCTGAAGTGGTATTGTAGATATTACTAATAAATTATTCATTTTTGAAAACTTGACCACCAAAAGGTAAGGTAAGACGTTTAGGACATACGCTCATATGAAGTCTTCTTCTTAAAATGGCCCCAAAAATCGCCTCCATAAATATTGACATTCAATTAACAAATGATAATGCTATAATGAAGAGCTAATTGGAGGCTAATTAAATGCTCTACTAAGAATTTTAATGCTCTACTTTTTTAGTAAATATTACACGTTCAACTTAAGAAAAAGTTAGCAGAGCAACCCTGTATATAATGATCATAATTAAAAAATTATAATGTCATACTGTCATATATGTATAAGAGCTAATTATTAAAGGCAAATTAAGTGCCCTAATAAGAATTTTAACGCTCTACATTCTTAGTAAGAATCGCATGTTCTGCAAACTTTAGATAGATTTGTAAAAAATATTTTAGAAATCTGTCACCCTGTGATGGTAGGGACCCTTGAGGGCTATAACCGTGGCCGACTGTACTCACTAGGCCGGAGCATGAAATATGGCAACACTGAATCTGGGGGCCGAGTTTGCATTTGTTGTTATGTCATGTGTATCCTTCCAGGTGCAGAAAATATGGTTGGAAGGTGATTATTAATGTGTTTCGAATTATTTACCTGCACAAACGAAACTATAAAGATAACAAGATGCTTGCAAAGCGTGTAGTACCAGGTTGCAGCCCAGTAGAGGACTACCAAACCATGGCCCAACATCACCTTATTCCAGATTAAAAAGAACGTTGCAAGGTGATTTTTAATGGGTTTCTACTTATTTACCTGCACAAACGAAACTATAAAGATAAAAAGATGCCTGCAAAGCGTGTAGTACCAGGTTGCAGCCCAGTAGAGGCATGGGTAGAGGACTACCAAACCATGGCCCAACATAACCTTATTCCAGATTAAAAAGAACGTTGCAAGGTGATTTTTAATGGGTTTCTACTTATTTACCTGCACAAATGAAACTATAAAGATAAAAAGATGCCTGCAAAGTGTGTAGCACCAGGTTGCACTAGCAATTGTGCGTCCAATAAGGGACATAAACAGAAGTGGGTGAAAGGTATTCCTCGGAAGGGCTGGTTATATTTATAAGGATAAAGACAATAATTTACAAACATTTCAAAGGATAAGACCTATTTTAAAGCACAATGTGGTACCTATAATGTTTTCTGGACCTCCCAAATATCACAGAAAAATACAGTTAATAGAACTCATCTGGGCATGGCCTGGGGCATACCTAAGAAAGGATTTGATAGTGGAAGGGAAATCAAGACCAGCAAGAATGTTTCTAGCTCAAGTGACAATTTACAAAGTAAATTGAGTGTTCATTTAAGTGGAAGTGGCAGCAGGAAACAGGTTGCGTTTATTTTTATTTTTTAGTGTCTGACTGTGATGAAACAGACAACAGATGTAAGTGGTATTAGTAGTAGTAGTTCTAAAAAGTATTTTTCTTAATTTATTAACCGAAATGAACTCTAATACATATAAAATGTAATAATTATTCTGAAACTATAGGGCCACTATTTGACAGCTAAGCCACGTTGCCACATCTAAGGCTCCGGCCTAGTGTAGAGTCGGCCATGCTATAACGTAAAAATATTTACACTTAAATTTTGACGTTTATACAAGGTGATTCATGTCAAACTTACACTTTTTTGAATGGAATCCCCTATGTATTATTACATATTTGGATTCCTTGATGAATTTTAGTGCGATTTTATGTATCATACATGGAACTTTAAACGAATCATTAAGGCGCAAATCACCATTTTTGGTATAAGTAGATATCAGAAAAAAATTGAAATTCGCAGCGATTATAAAACCTAAAAGGCCATGACTTTGGGGTAGAACCAAACATGAAACGCGTCACCTTAAGTCAGACGGTTAAATTTGAATTCTTTTTGTAGTTGGAGAAATCACTAGATTAATTAAGGAAACTTCAATCGCAGAAAACTTAATTTTTTAAACGGGAATGTCTATTTTGGTTTACAGAATCAAATGTAAAAATTTATTACCTTTCTAACATTTTTTTATTTTTCATTTTATTTCGATTTTTCAATCAAATCGGTGTTTTTCAATTTTCCTACGTGTAAGCAACCTAGCAGGTCATGAAAAATAAACAAAAACCTGTTGAGATGGAAGAATCTAACTAACTTAGTAGAAAGATACAAACTACCTAGAGTAACGAGGCAAGATTATGAAAATTCCTTACAACACATTAGCTCTCACCAGAAACGATAGCGGTAACAAGAATGCTCATTTTTGACAGCCTGCTAACTTTTTCTCAAGTGGAGCATTAAAATCCTTATTAGAGCTTCAATTAGCCTTTAATTAGCTCTTCAGTATGGCATTATCATTTTTTAATAATGATCATTATTTACAGGGTTGCTCTGCTAACTTTATCTCAAATTAGCAAAACATGCGATTTTTACTAAAAATAAGTGGAGCATTAACATTCTTAGTAGGGCATTTAATTAGCCTTTAACTAGCTCTTCAGTATGCCATTATAATTTTTTAATTATGGCCATTATACCATTATATACAGGGTTGCTCTACTAACTTTTTCTCAAGTTGAACATGCGATTTTTACTAAAAAAAAGTGGAGCATTAAAATTCTTATTAGGGCATTTAACTAGCTTTTAATTAGCTCTTCATTATGGCATTGACATTTTTTAAGTATGACCATTATATACAGGGTTGCTCTGATAACTTTATCTAAAGTTGGCAGAACATGCGATATTTACTAAAAAAAGTGAGAGCATTAAGATTCTTATTGGGGCATTTAATTAGCCTTTAATAGTGGTGTTATCAATAATTTGTTCTGCTGACTTTGTTCTGCTAACTTTAGAGACGTGTCAGATTCCTTAACAAAAGAATTACTAAGTCTACTGTTTATAAAGATATACGTTTTGGCACATGAAACAAATATACACGATTGGCAAGCCGAGTTCTAGAATGCAGATATAAACACGCATCTGGCGCAAATAGCCTTTAAGAGGTTGAAGAGAGAACCCAATATCCCCTAACCCCCACTAACCTACTTTCATTCTTTGGAATACGCGTTCCAGGTTTGGCGATTTTCCGCCAAAATGGTGATTTTAAAACTGAGTTAGCGACCGAAAAATGGTAGCTGGGCGATTGGCGAATTCTCATGGCGCAAAACACGCAGGGGTTGGCAACTTTTGGGTATTTCTAACTTCCATTTCACTGGTTTTCCCCTCAAAAATAAGGGCTACCAGCACGAAAAACGGCAATATTGCCAGTTGTTTTACAATTGACACTATGGTCATAGAGACTTTTCAACGAGAGAGAGAGAGAGAGAGAGAGTAGGCAAGTAAAATTGGTCGACCTTCGTTATCGTTCTTGGGCATCATTTACCCATTTCTTGTTACTGCGGATGCTCAAAATAACGATAGCGAAAAAAATCGTTCTATTTGGTGGTTCAAAAACGCCCCAATGTCTCAAAATAAACATTATTTGAAAAGCCGGAGTTGATTCGCAATTAGCAAATGACCCTTAGAAGTTTTAAAATAAATTGATCTCACTGGGAAGTTGTTTTAATTCCAATCAGATAGAAAGTAAAAAACAAATACGTAATAATGTTTATGTATTTTCCACAACTCATTGCCACCAATACCTTCGTGGCCTGGTACCCAACTGAGATGTACAGCGTTGTGTGATTCTAGTAAGCTGAGAGTGTTGAAACAATCCCATACCAGTTTTGATGTAATCTCCTCCAGGAGTCCAAGGTCTATTAAGCGGCCTGGGAGTCCGATAGAATTACAATAGCTCCCAGTTTCTACAATAAACATGACCTTGATCATAGGCTAATCATAGGATAATTTCTGTTTGACATATTTTTGCAGTTCTGTAGGTCAGAGATCACCTTTACCCACAGAATATGTCATACTGGACGTTTCGGTTATGACAATTTTCACATTCACAACCGCGAAGTCGACATTTTTGGCGATTTTCATGCATGCTTGCCAGATATTCGCGATTTCTTGCGATTTTCATGCAAAACGCTGGCTACAAGCATACTTATAACCTGACAACATGGTATACTCGCTTAGAGTGATGCGTGAATGCGTTCCACCGTCTTACTACGCCTGGCTGTGAATTTAGTGGGGATGTTATAATAATAATAATAATAATTTATTGGTGCTTTACACAAAAGTGTTTGCACAAGTCAAAATTACAATACATATATAAATTTTTACATTGTATATAACAAAAATTGTTAAAAAAAACAAACACACAAACACACACATTACACAGGAAAAAAAGAACAGAATTACATGTTCATTGACAATACTTAGAACATTTCACACAACATTTCAAAAGATAACTTGTGTAAAAGGCAAGAAGTAGAAACAAACAAAAAAAATATCAGTGCTTCGCAAATGTCTGCAAAATCATTATTTAGGTACTCATTAAAGTTATAAAATGCCTTATCGATCAAGTAGCGCTTCATTCTCCGTTTGAAGGGTTCTAATACTAGTTGCCTAATATTACGAGGAAGAGCATTATAAAATAGTATGCCATAAAAATTGGCGCCATTTCTAGTCTTATGAAGCCGAACTTGAGGTAGGACTAAATTATCATTATGGCGTGTTTGGTAATGGGGTATTTTCCGAACAAAATTTTATGACGGAATATTGATGTTACGTCCCCAAAAACCATGTAACTAGCATTTTTACTTTTTACTGTGAACGCGAAGTGGCTTAAAAGCACCTGCAAAGTTCAAACATAAAATTTCGCGCCAAAGCTGTGACGTAATAAGTCTAAGCGTGACGTAATAAGTCTTTCGTGGAGCTATCCTTAGAATGTGACTCTACTTTGTCATCTGACCTCCTTTTCTCCATCTACAGACATAACCTCCGCTTCGTATTGATATTGACAGATGTTTGTTTACATCATTTCACTCTGTTACCTAATACTTTAAACTGGCTTGACGTCTATTTGATAGGTATCAGCTGACGAAGAACTGTATCTCAAATTTAATTTTTTACTAGTGGTGTTGATTGGAAATCCTGCGATCAGGACCGTATTAGTAATATTCTTATTGAATATTTGCCAAAAAGTAATGACTACTGTTGTAAACAAGAAATTGCTTCAATGTCCAGAAATTCGCAGCAAAAACGGTTAGTTAAAAGAAATAGATTATTTTATTTATTTGTATATTGTTAGAGACTATCACAATACTCCTATATTTAGCAATAAGGACGATTCAATGGTAGTTCATTCCTCATGTCGTCAAGCATCCCTCCAAAAACAAGCCATGGTTCAATCAGCGTTGTAGAGATGCAGTTACCTCTAAAAACCAACATTACAGAGAATGGAGGAAAAATCCAAATGCTGAGAGCCACCGCAGTTTTATCGACGCCAGAAATCACTGTAAACGCGTGATTGACAGCAGCAAGGAGGAACACAACCAAAAAATTAAGAACAAGCTCCTCTCATGTCCTAGCTCGTCCAGAACATTCTGGTCTGTAGCTAAGGATGTTAGTCAGAACTTTTCCTATTCGTCAATACCACCATTGACCAGAGAGGACAAATCCATCGCTTCTGCTCCTAAAGAAAAAGCAGACATCTTGGGGAAGCTCTTCGCAGCCAATTCTACTGTAGACTTTCAAGGAAGTACTCCGACCACCACCATAAGCGTGAACTCGAGAATGGCAGAGGTCAAATTTCAACATCGAGATGTAAAAAGCATCCTCCAAAAACTGAACACCAATAAAGCTACTGGTCCTGACCAAATTCCAGCCATTGTCCTTAAACGCTGTGCCGCTGGGCTTGCACCTATTCTTTGCAAGCTCTTCAAACTTTCGTATCAACGAGGCGTGTTTCCCGCTTCGTGGAAGATTGGCTGCGTACAACCCATCCCTAAGAAAGGCAAAAAAACTGATCCCGCCAATTATAGACCTGTGGCTCTTCTCAGCATCATGTCTAAGGTTATGGAGACTGTCATTAACACACAGCTCCTAAAATACCTGGACAACAATAACATCATAAATGATCGCCAGTATGGCTTCCGTAAGCACAGGTCTACAGGTGACCTCCTTGCCTACGTCACTCACTTGTGGAACAGAGCAATAGACAATCATGGCGAATCCCGTGTTGTTGCACTTGATATATCGAAAGCTTTCGACAGAGTATGGCATGACGGACTTCTGGTGAAGCTTGCTGCTTATGGACTACCACCTGGCCTGCGCCAGTGGCTGAATAGCTTTTTGAACGACCGATCTCTGTTTGTCGTAGTCGAGGGCTGCTCATCAGACGTATTTTCAATAAACGCCGGTGTTCCTCAAGGATCTGTCCTATCCCCTACACTGTTTCTGCTGTACATCAATGAGCTGCTGGAAATAACATCCAATCCAATCTACAGCTTCGCAGATGACAGTACATTAGTGTCGTGCATGGAACCAGGCAAGCCACTATCATCCCAGGAGACGGTACGTCGGCGACAGCAGCATGCCTCACAGATCAACGCAGATATCAAAACAATTGTCGAGTGGGGATTAGTAAATAAAGTACAGTTCAACGTACAAAAAACTCAGGCAACAACACTTACAAAGAAGTCTCACGATGGCTTACCAACCGTGGAAATGGAGGGTCACCCCATAGTCGAATCACCTTCCGTCAAGCTTTTGGGAATCAACATCAACAATAACATGTCCTGGCACGACCACGTCGTCAGTATTGCTAAATCGGCATCCCAGAAGCTTGGAGTGTTGTTCCGCTGTAGGAAGTTGTATACACCAGAGCAACTGCGATACGCCTAACCTCACAAAGGACCTCCACAGCCTGGAACATCGAAGGAGGGTGGCTGACCTATCCCTGTTTTACAGATTCTATCACGGAAGATGTTCGAGTGAGCTCTCTCAGATAATAACACCACAGGCCGTCCGAACTAGGAACACTAGAGAAGCTCTGCGAGCTCATCCTTACCAGGTCGAGGTCCTTACTCCCCGAACTAGTCTCCTCCGGCATTCCTTCTTTTGGAGAACTTCGACGCTGTGGAATCCGCTGCCAGGGAGTTTGTTTCCCGACGGCTACAACCTGCAGCGTTTAAAATCTAACGTGAACCGATACTTATCCTCTCGCAGCGCTTCTACAGCACCATAGGCTTTCAGCCTTTGCGAGAGGCCGACTATAAAAAAAAAGCTTGCATCACTAGTGGAATATGTATTTGTTGAAACGTACAAGGTACAATTGGAGAAAAGTATAAAGTAAGTGCATGGAGTAAGATTAATATAATAAGGTAATTTAACTGAAGCTTAGGCTAAAATGCTTTTATCTTCATTCTTACCTCATTTAAAGTGTACCTAATCATCATTATTCAGACCAGCCACACTGATATACTGAAAGACACGCGGGATTTTCCGAGAAAATGTAAAATAAGCATAGACCTCAGAGCATAGATGAAAACGTCACCAAGTGTCAATTACTTGTTGTTAGTAATGCTTCCACTTAATACAGCCCTGCATTCCTTCAAAGCATAAGATTGATACGTCATGACTCAATCTGGAGTATTTTTAGTTATCACTAGCCGAACAGCTGTTAGCTGTTGACACGGCTGACAGTTTAAAGTATCGGGTAACAGGGTATATCTTGGTTAAATGAGATACCGAGACAGCCGTGACACCAGGGGAGGTTATGAATGCATGACACTAGAGACAGGCTGTTAAAGACGAGTGTTGCCGAATGACGAGTAAAACTGTGGAAAGTAACTATGAAACATTCTAAGAGTAAACTGCTAATTACATAACAATGCAAAAAATGGAATATCTGTGCAATATAACATTTATAGTCTACAAAAAGAGGGAAACTAAATAAACATAAAATAAAGTTTACAACCTTTATAGAAAAACTATGCAAAATATTAACAACGTGACAACCTTGAATCTACGCCCAATTCAAATTAAAATAGTCACATCCTATCTACATCCGGCATAAAAATCACTTGATTGGTTGATTTCTTAGGCGGGAGGTTTAAGAGATTTAAATGAGCTGTTTTCAAAGGGATGATTTTCAAAGTCTATCTTTACTCCACGTGGGCAGAAAAAAATTAAGCAAACACTACCATCATTACAAATTAGATACAAGCAATCCATTTCAGCCATTAAACAGGCAATATTAGCAAGTTGGAAAATACCTCATTGTGAACGCTGCTGTGAGAAGTATACAGATGCTGATTGGTTTTAATGTATGTATATATGTATGTAGGATGTATGAGGGGTTAGGTGTCGCATTTTATGTATGTACCTTCCCTGTAAGTTGCACTGGAGATGTGGCATGTGTGGAGGAAGGATGTCGGCACTGTTTTTTTTAATGTATGTAGATGGGACCTCAGAGATAATCTGAAAGAAGGTTTAAACTTTGAAGATAGCCATAACCATTGGGTTAACGGTGGCAGACACCGATACTTCTAGGTAGAAGCAGTTTTTTGGGGAGACTTCGGGTGAGGATGTATACAGGATCTTTATTTTCACGCACACACAATTCGAATACAAAAGTTCAACGAGAATTGATGTAAAAAAAGAGCTTCAAGTAGATCAATGTATAATAACCGCCTAGCACTGCTATTAGCTAGCCTACGCAAACTACTACCAACCTCCATTCTGAAAGAATCTGCTCCCACGGCGCACATGAAACTCATTTCTTATAGATATGTAGACGAAAAGTTGTGGCGGAGCTTATAGGAAAGGTGTTCCGAAACATACGCACACTGTGCCTAAAATCCTACGGAGAAATGTGCAAATAGCCAATTTTCGTGGTAAATTTCACAAAGTTTGTATTTGGCAGAACAGACAAGTCTTTATATGATTGACAAACAAAAATTAATGGAATTTACCTATGCCTGTGCGTGTCTCCATAGGAAAATATTCGACCCAGCAACATTTTGTCAGGAGAAGGTTCAATTCCAGGCACCATGTGACCAGGACTGAAGGCGATCTGTTCCACTTCCGCAAAGTAGTTCTCCGGGTTACGATTTAGCACCATTTTGCCTACTTTATTTAAAGGATATTCCGAATGGGGCCAGACCTTCGTCAGGTCGAATGGGTTAAATTTGCAAGAGGCTGCTTGTTCTGGAGTCATCACCTATAAAATAAGTAATATTAATTCACGATAACTGCCCAAAAACATTCAGAAATTCATATATCTAATAAAAAATGTATCAATAGCACCACCACTTCAGTTATGCAGACTCAAATTTGATTTTGCATTCGACGCATGGATGTACGAAGAGACTTCTTCATCCAAGGTACGCTAGTGAAATTTGTTTTGCAAAGTTATAACTACATTGGGGAGCACATTAGTAGACATTCGAGATGCCATAAATATAAATAAGCGTACAAATTATGCAAGTACTGTTTTCAAAAATTTGTATAACATTATCTGCGATGATACATATCCTGTTTTGATGACACTCCCTCGTACGAATTGGACAATTTTCAAAACTATACAATCTTCCTATTTCCCCCATGTGATGCGTAGTAATAAGATTTCAAAGTGTCATGACAACCAAGCTATTAGTTTCTAAGTCCCAATTTAAACGATTCTCAAGTTTCATATGTGTTAAAAAAAGCTCTCAGGCATGTAAAGGTAAATAGAAAGTCCCTTTATTTATTAATAAAAAAATTGGAGTTCCCTTTTCTATCACCCTAGTTTCATCTCCATAAAAATAGAAAATCTTCTAAAATACGTAAACACGAAGTTTGAAGCTGTTCTGAGGTTTACTGCGGTTTTCAAAAGTATGTTAATACGCAGTGCCAACTGTGATTTTTGAAAAGAAAGGACCATTACGTTCTATGACTCTGCAGCATATCATACTACTAATGTATTCAGAATCGGTGATTTGGGTGCTAAGATACGCAGTTAGAAAAATGACAACAGACATACCGACGGAAATGAAGTAAAGATATCAAGACACCTTTCATAGATTACCCCTAAATGTACAACACTTTTAAGTAATAATTGTAGAGCAATGAGTTTGGAAGCAAGAGAAGGATTACTTTTAACCGTTACTTCTCTGTGCGGGTCTAAGTAGGCGAAAATATTTAAAATTTTCCGAAGGATTTGGAAGACATTTGCCACCCTGAACTTACTTATTTCATACACATTTGACCCTTTTACCTGTATATAGAATGTCCATGATGGATAGTCCTTATTGGCGATAGCATTGTAAAGATCTTTGATCGAATAATCCGGATTGGTACCAGCTAACTCATCCGCCTTTTTCGCATCGATGCACTTTATTCCCTGGTCGGTTTTATAGTGGAATTTGCAGTACACGAACTTTCCTTCTTTATTAACCAATTTGAATGTGTGTGATCCATAACCGTTCATATGTCTATAGCCATCAGGAATACCTATAACAAACATGATGTGAAACGTTTATATACTACTATAGCAAATTTTATATAGCTAGTTTACAATAGATAAAATAGGTCCAGTGTTATAAAAACCAAATTCAACCCACAGTAACTTGACCGCTGGTTAAACTGAAATCGAATATAAAAAAATTCTATTATAAATAATAACCAATGACCTTGGAACTTGAAATATGTGACAATAGAAATCTTGCATAACATCTAATAGGGGGTGTTCCGCCACGTTTACCCAACCCTGTATATCAACAAGACGGCGCGAATTCATGAAAGTTGTGAGTAACAAATAGATGCCTTCCTTAACTAAAACCATTTACACTTTATTACACTTTTAAAAATAAATAAAATTATCAGGTGTTAGGAAATATTGCAAAACTATAGCTCATCTAGAGTATTTATAGTCAAGGTTAGAAATAAGTGTGCTAATTACACAAATCTTTGGTTGTTAGAAATAATCGTAATGTATATGAAGCTGATAATAAGAATACACTCATCCGGCAATTATTTCATTCCGATAGGTGCTGCATAGGAAATCAAAAGGTCGTCAGAAGTATAACATAAAATATACCATATCATACCCGTATAAATATGGAATGTCATATGGTTTTATCCGACATCGACATTAGCTAGGTACCTCGAAAACAAGGATCTTGCATAATTTACTTTTTTCGGAAATTTGAACAGCAGCGAAGCACGTCGATGCAACGCCAAGGCGGCGGAGTGTCGGCGCTGGCAGAACAGCCAAAAACCAAGAGTGTTTGTTTTTTATTTTACTGTTTTTTTGACAGTGAGGGGGTTAGGGGCTTATTGTGCACCTCCAGTCAAAGGGATCAAACTGAGTCCCATCTCAAGTTCTTTGCGAACTTTGAGATGCATTGGACTATGTTCTCCTGTCTTTCCTCCTGGCCTACATTCAGATAGGAGTTCCTGTTCTCACTCAAGGCGGGACAGTCGAAGATAACATGCTTAGCTGTTTCCTCTGCCTCACTGCACTTCCTTTATATTGGGTTTACCACTTCAATCCCCAGCTTATACAGATGTGCACTGAACGTCTAACGGCCAGTTATAAATTCAACCACCTTTCGTAGTTCCTTCCTGCTCAATCTGAGAGCGTCTGCGGCATTAGAACACGAGGGTCCTCTCAGCATCCTCTTAGACTGAACATTCCCTATCACACTGTCCCAGCTTAGTACGGTGCTATTAGAGCCAAACCTCAACATCCAAAGTAAAAGTCTTTCGCCAGCTCTAATTTGTTCTATACAGTCCACATGTTATCTGGTAAAAAGTTACACTACTTTGTGCGTCGGGTTTAGGGGGGATGGAGGGGAGAAGTTGAAAATTAGTAGTTTTTACCAGGTTTTCCTAGATATCTCGAAAACTATGCAATTTACCGCAAAAAGTGTTATATAGAAAAAAAATCTACATAAAATTTAGAACAAAAAGGGGCCTATAGGGCCTATACATAATCATGCTAAGATGAACGGTTCCAGAGTTACGGGGGGTGTAAAAGTAAACATTTTAATTTTTGGTCCTGATACTCGTATGATCACTAAAGAAATTACTTTTTTATACAGGATTGTGTGGTCTAAATTAAAATTTTTAAAGTTCGTAAGCTGAATTTATTACTAATACAGAGTAAAAATGTAAAATCTTATATATGCGATCTAAATATTATCCTTTAGTATTCAGTCCTCTTCATACATAGCACCCTCCTCTTCTGGATCTTCGTCTATGAGGTTAATATCCGAGGCCTGCGCAATTACTGCACATACTTGAGTAGTTTAGGTCACTCTTTCTGCACTCGCAGTTACGGACACATTCGTCTTTGCAAGTGCACACTATCAGCGAAAGTAGTTCTTGGGCAGCTGCATGATGTGAAGAAGAAGAAGAAGAAGAAGAAGAAGAAGAAGAAGAAGAAGAAGAAGAAGAAGAAAGAAGAAGAAGAAGAAGAAGAAGAAGAAAAGAAGAAGAAGATTCTTTATTCAATTAAATCATCATAGGATGACATAGAATGGGTCATGAACTAAATTATGTACCTAGTAATATAGATACACTATAAGCTGTATAGCAATGAAAAACAATATTATTAATATAAATATGAAATTAAAAAGACAATACAGAACACATAACAATAAAAGACAATAAAATAAAAGAATTAAAATCATTCACACAAGAATGTCGTCGATAAAAAAAAAACTAGCATACAAAAAGAACAGGTATGTACGTAATATAATATAACATCTAACAAATGCTATTGTCTGAAAGGTACTCTTCAACGGAATAATACGCTTTTTTCAGAAGAATCGCTTTCATTTTTTGTCTAAACACGTTCACCTGCATGTTTTTCATGTTATGAGGGAGTTTGTTATATAGCCTAATTGCCATGTGTTTAGGGCCCTTTTCTATAATGGATGACCTATGTGAAGGAATTTGAAGTATAGGTGAGTTCCTTGTGGAATACTTATTGTGACAGTTTAATTTTGTAAAGTCAGATTTTTCCGACATTGTGTATGTTAAAAGTTCCAAAATGTAGATACTGAACACTGTCAATATTTTTAGTTTTACAAACTCCTTCCTGCAACTTGTTCGTCTTTTTAAATTTGAAATTGATCTAATTATCCTTTTCTGCATAATGAAAACCCTTGTTGCATCCTTGGACCCTCCCCATACTATTATGCCATATGATAGTGTGGAATGTACATAGGCATAGTAGTATGTTAAAATCACTGATTCATCCACTATGAAACGTAACTGATTCAAACAATATGCCTTTGTGGCAAGTTTTTTGCATATATAATCTACATGAAGATTCCACTTGCAATTCTCTGAAATGTAGATTCCCAAAAACTTAGCTGAGCTGACCTGTTCGATCGACTTATCTAAGGATCTTATTAATAAGCTGTGATCTTGACTACGTTGGCTAAAAGAAAACCTTATGAACTGTGTCTTAGCAGTGTTCAAAATCATTCCATTATCTATGAACCACTGCTGTATTCTTTTCAACTCTGTATCCGCTTGTTCTGTTAAGCTATTAATATTATTGGCAGTGATCAAAACAGATGTATCGTCTGCATACATTACATGTTGTTTGCTGTTGAAGTCATTAACAAATATGATATACAGCAGTGGTCCTAAGATTGATCCTTGCGGTACCCCAATATTACAAATACTCCTATTGGATTTTATATGATTGACTTCCACGCAGTTGCTCCTGTTGTGTAGATAACTACGGAACCATTGTAATGGCAAGCCTCTGACTCCATAGTTTTCTAATTTGGTTAGCAACAGCTGATGATCAACCAGGTCAAAAGCTTTGCTCAAGTCAATGAAAATCCCTAGGCATTTGTTACCAGAATCAAGATTATCATATAGCATGTTAATAAAACACTTCAATGCTTTACCAGTTGATCGCCCTTTGCGAAACCCAAATTGATTAACGTTCAACAAATTATTTTTATCAAAGTAGCTGATTAAGCAGTTGGCTACATATTTTTCCAATATTTTTGCAAATGGACTTAGCAGTGAAATTGGCCTATAATTATCTACACAAGTTGTATCCCCTTTTTTATGGACAGGAATTATTTTACAGACTTTTAAACGATCTGGTAGTATCCCTTCTGCCAGCGAACAATTTAATATATAGGTTAAAGGCTTCACAATGAATTTAGCACATTTTTTAACTATATTTGTACTAATACCGTCGTCTCCAGTTGAATCTGAGCACTTCAAGTTATTTATAATTTCTAATATGTTGGATTCTATTGCTGGTAGGAAGAAAAAACTACTTGCATGTTTATTTTTTGTATTTGGATTTATAATTGGAGGATTGGTTATTAATGTATATGGTAGATCTGCAAAGTGAGTATTAAACATATTAGAAATTAATTTAGGATCTTTAATAAGTTCATCCTTAACATTTAGTTCATACTCAGCGCTCTTGGATGATTTTGGTTTTATTATGTTCCATACTGCTTTTGATTTATTAGTTGAGTTAGATATTAGCTTACTGTTATACATTTTTTTGGCTTTATTCAACAGTCTTCTGTATATTTTTTTGTAGTTCTTGTAATAATTACTAAACTCATTATTAATTTTAGAAAAGGGAAACAAGTCTTTGAGTTTCTGCCCTGAAATTATCAGACCTTTTGTGAGCCACGGTTTTCTCAATGTTTTGTTCGTTGCTGTCCATCTGGTTTGCAAAGGAAAGGCTAGTTCAAAATAATGTTTGAATGTATTGAAGAATAGATTAAACTTATGGTTAGTGTCTCCCACAGAATTCAGTACTAAAGACCAATCTTCCTGCTTTAGAAGCTCCATAAAATAGTTAATATTTGTCTGATTTTTGCATTGCCTATATTCACATCTGATTTTTGCTAATACATTTTGATCGTTATAGGTTGCTATTTTCATTAACTGTGCTGCATGATCACTAATATTTTCATTTACTACCTCGCAAGTATAGTTGTTCATATCTAAAGTTGTACATATGTTGTCTAAACAGTTGTTTATTCTAGTGGGTTCGTTAATTGAAGGCGTGATATTCCAAGAATTAAGAAGATCCAATAGCAGGTTCAGATTATCACTTGCTTTTAGGAAGTTGATATTAAAATCTCCACAAATTACAATTTGGTGGTTTTTAAACATATGAGATATTTGGACAAGTGTTACATTCAGGTTGTTCACAAACGATAAAAAATCTGCTTCAGGACTTCTATATACTGTTAATACAATAATTTTTGATTCTTTCAAGGAAATACCTATACATTCAAACTCTTTCTCAACTGAATTAGTGGCTATTACTCTGAATTGAATACCTTTCTTGACATAAATTCCAACTCCTCCATGTTTAAAGTTAATCCTACAATAAAAACCTGCCATCTCGTAGTTGTCTAACATTATTGATGGTAATTGATCAGCATTTACCCAGTGCTCACTAACACAAAAAATATCACATTTGTATCTATCTAAAATAAGTTCTAATTGTAAAAGTTTATTGGTTATACATTGTACATTTTGATGTATTATGGTCAGTGTTCCCTTATTATTTTTCCTGAATATGTTTCTTTCAGTCACGAAAAAACTTATGAATCTGTTGCACTTCTTCTGTTGATTCAGTATTTATTGACGGTATTTCTATATTAGAACGTATGTATGACAACGTGGATATGTTTACCGTTTTTAACACAGTTTTTGAGTTAGTGCGGCTGTTATCACGGAAATATTGCTTAATGAGTTTTATCAACCCTCTAGGGTGGCTAGTTTCTAACGGGCGAAATTCAATAGAAGTATTTTTATTAATATAGCAATAATTTCTTATTTGTTGTTGTATAAAATTCCCAATATTTTCGTCACCTTCAAATTCATATCTCACAACTAGTAATAGATTTGTCAATTTTCCGTATGGAATTATTTGTTTCAGGGCTTGTTTTAAAGACCGGAAATTTGATATGTTACCAGTATTTAACATAACAATTAATACATCATCTTGTGTACAATGTATAGCATTTGAAAATATTGATTTGCTAATATCACAACAATCGGCATATGGTCTAACAATACCTGATGCTGAGAAGTTGTATTTCTCCAGAAAAGGATTGAGTGATGCTGCGACATTAACACCAACTTCATCACTAACAATCACCACATTTTTAGCAGACGTAACACTATCACTAGTGGAGTTCTTCACTTTAGTATTCTCAAGAGTTATTCCTTCTAGATCTAGTTCTACAGCTTCTGGCTCTGATTGATCGCCTTTGGTGCTCGCTTCTTCCCTTGTCCTTGTATCTGGCTCCACTGAATTATCGCTATTTAGTGTACAGCTACTTTCCTCACCATTGTTATTATTACCGTGTGTAAACTTTTTTGTTTGTCCTTTGCTATTCACCATGACAATGCACTCTTTGTTGTTTTGTTCATTTCTGGAACTATCATTCTCTTCAGCCTTTGTTTTCTGTTTTTCTAACTGATTTTTTAGATCATATATCTCACAGAGCAACATTTCGTTTTCTGTTGAAATATTTTTAAGTCTTGCTTCCAAGGCACAGATATGTTTGCCCTTTTGGTCTAGTTTCTGTTCCAGCTTATTGATCATGGATTTATTATTCTCTATTTCAGAGGTGTAACTTGTTTCCATGTCTATAACATCATCTTCGAAAGCCAGGTTTTTCTTTTTGAGAGATTCTATAAATTTGTCCCTATTTTCTATCTCTTGTTGAGCATTTTTTAATAGGTTTCTAAGTACCTCGATCTGTTCTTCTTCTTCCTCCGCCTTAAGGGCGCATTTTTTACTGCAGTAAATTTTATGCTTGTCAACAAACATAACGTCTTTTTTCCGTGCACAGCAACTTTTGTGGTATATATTACTGCACACAATGCATACATAATTTGATACTTCCTTGCCTTTGCAGCATTCGTATACGCTAGGAGAAATATTTCTATTTAGCTGCATAGTTTTACTGAGCTAAATATTCCGAGTCCGATTTTGTGTTGATGTTTATGGCAGTGTATCTCTGAGTACGTTTCCGTATTTGTTTTTTCTTGGCTTTGAAAACACACAGCACCTTTGGCAGTCCGGAGGAGCAAAAAAATTATTATGTACGAAAATATAAAAGAAGTTACTTAGGTTTCCTTTGTTACTAGTTTTATGATACACTATGCATTTTTCTCTTCATGAAGGTACAACTGATTACAACTCACTACTTGAAAAATCGTATAGCCGTTAAACTCGTAAAGAGCCTGAAACACGACCGTACCGTACAATGTGTGGACTGATACTGTGTTGTTGGAATTGGTCTCAGGTGTTCGTCAATCTTCCACCCCCACTCAGGCAGATTTTTTTTTCTCACCTAGCCACTGCTGCACCTGGTGGTAAGTTCTAAATGAATGCTGCCTGGAAGCTGCGTAAGTTGGGGGAAGTGCAGTCAACTTGAATAATGAGTGTATAGGCTGCTTTGGAATAGCCTGCAAGTAACACTGATCACGAAACAAATCTAGATCTTCAATATCCTTGGCTCCATTAGTCGCAAGAAGGAAATGCCTAAGTCCGTATCTTCACCAACTACACAAGCTTCAACGTCTTTCTTAGCTTCATCAATCGCTGTTATAACTATTAATAAGTCATCGTCACCCTGTGCTTGATGAACTATGCAACCACCCCTTTGCAAGTGTACTGCAAGGAGAGAAATAAGGCCCATTTTGTTCTTACCGTTACCTAAAAGTTCACTCTGATTGATATTTACATGGATTGAGTCTTCTACTTTCAATGTTGGTGGTAGAACGCGATCTGCGTAAGTGTTCCTCGTCTTTTGCGTTTCCTTGCGCGTATCCATCAAAAACAATCGCTGCTGACGCTGATCCATAATAAGTAATAATGTAATTCGTGTATTGCTTACAAATCTGTTTGAAGGTAGCTAGCTGGGCGTCACCAGACAACTCGATGAAGGAGATGGCTTCCATCCATGATGTAGGACACTTTTTCTGACTCTGGAGTGATTGATGAATGATTTGAATCTCGAACCAAAACAATAACCATTGAAGATTTGCGTATAAAAAAGTAGTTGCTCTAGTGATATTAGGAAAAAAATTAAAATGTCTACCTTTATACCCTCGTAACTCTCGAACCGTTCAATTTAGCAAGATTATGTATAGGACCATTTTTGTTTCAAATTTAAGGTAGATTATTTTTGTATATAACACTTTTTACGCCAAGTCGCATAGTTTTCGCAATATTTAGGAAAAACTGATAAAAACCACTTATTTCCAACTTCGCCCCTCCCTCCCCCCTAAACCCGAAGCAGAAAATGGTGTAACTTTTTAACAAACAATACGTTGACTATGTACAACAAATTGGAGCTGGCGGGAAACTTTTACTTTGGATGTTGAGGTCAGGCCGTTTTTTGGTTTAATTGCATCGTACTAAGCTCTTCCAGTGCTCATTTGACACTCACTGATGGCACACCTGTCGACCCTCTCATTACCACACACTCCTATGTGACTAGGTAATAGGTACCCAAGATAATTTTACCTTGTTGGTCTTTGCCAGTGTCTTTAGGGTATTATGGCAGAAAATGGTAGACAGTTTACCTAGGCGGAAACTTTCGTTTCGCTCAGGCCTACCACCGTATATGTCTCCTCCTGTAGCTGACGAATTTTTGGAGCCATAAAAGGGGTGACACACGTACGAACTTTAAGTACGCGGTTTTTATGTTCGTGAACTTACTCGGCTCGACGCGGAGACACAGGTGAAGCTGAAATCACCCATTTTAATAATTTCCCTAAATAAACAAAACTTTTAACAAATGCCAAACACAACAAGCGTTGCGCATCGATGGCCTGCCGAAACAAAGTGGAGGCACGCTGCTCGCAGTACGAGCCGAGACAAGCTACGAGCAAGATTTCAAACCAGTTGGATCGCCGGCGGTTTGCGCGACGGTTTCAAAGTACGCGTACTTACGGTGACACACAGGCGAAAAAGGTCGTCGAGCCACAAGTACGCGTACTTGCTCGTACGTGTATCACTCCTTTAAGTGTACCAGATGATAGGATTAGACAATTATTTGTAATCAGCAGTACAAATAAATAATAATAATAATAATATATGTCGAGGTTTTCCTACAGTCCATTTCGATCTCGCTTCGGTTGATCTTATATGGGATCTCGGTGTCCACGACTCTTGGCATTCTGCTAGGTGGCATCTCAAGTATGTCGCACCGCAGGTTGTCAAGTATCGTGGCGTGTCATGGCAGGGTGGTAAAACCAATTGCCATGGCACTATATGCGGCCATATTTGCTTTTCCCCTCTATGTAAATGTTAAGAGGTGGGATAATCAGCAGTACCTTCAATGCTGCACCATCGTGGGTCTAATTACCCTGGTGTATAACCAGTTTACCATAGCGGAGGTTAAACCCCAGGTACATCCGATCGCTCGTCTCATCATCATTACTAGTCTGAGATCGGATCGTGATGTTCTCCATGTGGCTGTTCCAAGTTAGTTTATTGTCTGACTTGCTCCCAGGTATTTTCTGGCAACTACTATCTCTTTGCCGAAGAGAAATGGTGCCTTGGTGAGCTTTGCATTTCGTTGCTTCGCGAATGCCGATTGACTTTTTATTTGTTTGTTTTATGATAATATTTCAGATTGTTTTCTATTTCTTTTATTTTACTGTGTTTACCAATTGTTTGCTCAGTATCACGATGCCGGTTAAATATGTTTATTCATTTAATTTTAAGATTGTTTTGTACATTTCTAAATATATAGTTTGTAATTGGTATTATTTTGGGCTGTCTTAAAGGTGTCAACGCATTGATCTTTTTAACCTTAAGTTCTATGTATTCAAAATTATGAGCAATATCTGAATATATCCATACTCGCATAATGCATAGATTGTGTTTGTGTTAATGCTTCTTTATATTGTTGTCACATGATAATATGGCAGTACAAAATATCCATTGAGTTCTCTATGCCCATGTCCGGTAAAATGACTGATTTCAAATATTACCACTGCGCTACACACTCGCACACAAATGTCAGTGTAACCGCGTTTCTTTGGTTGATCACTTTTTAAACTACTCCAAGCCTACGTCTGTCGACTTTGGCATTCAAACGCTTTACGGTAAGTATGAGATAGTTTCACAGAGCACCAATTTTAAGTGAAGAAATTGTTTTTTGGACTCATGAAACTTCCACTGTAATTCCTCTCCTATGGCGTTGGTAGGATGACTGTGTCGGACAGACAAAGCCCTGTGTTGAGGGTATTGAAAAATATATATCAAAGAAAACCAAGAGCTTCTGTTATTAAAATAGTTTTCCTGTAGTAGAATGGCCCCTCTGGGACCAGTACCAAGAAAAAAAAACAAACAGCAATTGGGATCTCTTTTTCCTACTATATTCCCAAAACCATTTCATTTTTATGTTGAAGTTGAAAAACTATAAAATATTTCTATTATTTCTTTTTCCTTTTCTCATAAAACTTTTCATTGCTGAGAACCTGAATATCCGCACGAGTGTAACTCATGCCGAACACGCCACTAATCCTATTTGGTATGCGTCTTTACCCTTACTATCTCGTGGCAGTAGCTATTTTTCTTGGTATATGTTGAACTGAGGCAACATGAAGAAACAACACATACGATAAATGATAAAGCAGTGTAGTATTTTAAAAAGTGGCATATTAATATTTAGTATAATTATATTTTTTAGAAACACAGAGGTCTGCAAAATGCCATTTTGTTGTGTTAGAATGCTGTCGAGGTAATTTTAGCTGATGTACTTGTAGTAGTTTTTACTGATCACATGGCATACATACAGTATAGGTGACACGCTATATCTACAGCGTACTAGAAAATTAAATGATATAAATATACATGTAAATGGACACATACAAGCATACATCCCCAAACACATGCATACAAATTTAGTGAGTATTAAAAATATAGTATTTACTAACAAAATATTCTGATTATTACCTAAAAATAGTTCTCAATAAAATATTTTTTAGTTCGTTTTAAGTAATTCATATGAATCCGTGGCACGCATGTCTTGGGGCAAACTGTTGACTATTTGAGCACCCATATAAGTTGATCTTTCAAAGCTGCTTGACCTGTGGCTTGGCACTGAGAGAGAGCATGATTCATTATAGTGAGTACTGAAAATTTATATTACAATTTTCTTTTGTGCAATAAACATTCTTTTATTTTGAGGTGCTGGCCATATGTGGCACAAAAGCGTTTGCAAGAGTAATCGAAGTTAAGGTTTGGAATTTTTGAGATTAAGTTCTCGAAAATGACATTTACGGTAATATTTGAGGTTCTGTAGATACAGGAGCCCAAATCTGTTCCCTAATATATAAAAAGAACATTTTTTATACTTCTTCCACCTAATGGCCATCTAAGATTATTCTTTGCAACATCCTAGACATGAATGGATTGGAATATGATAATCGATGTGCACGATATGACGTAATACCCCAAGGTTCTTTTATTGCACGTTTTGTAGTAATTGTGTCATGAATAACTTCCTGGGTTACGGCGTGGATGGGACTAGGTTTACAAAAGACCTTTACAGAAACTATGATCGGGTTAACCCGATTACAAGGATCACTGATCCTGATGTTCGGAAAGTGATCTAGGATTAGGGTCAGTTCACTCTTGTACGACAAGTGATCGCGATCAGATGATTCAGATCAGTAGCTGTTTTTCTTAACCATCTGTTTTTTATTCTTAAACCAATTTTTTCGTTGTTCGATGTCCGTTAAATCCATAGAATCATAAATCCCACTTGACAGCAGTTTGACATGATACTGATCGTTCCGGATCCAGATCACTGTTTTCGCAAGGGTCTATTGTATACTGTTTTTCAACGTTCTATCTGGTCTGTTCCATGTCAGCCAACTACTTGATGTGTCATTACCTTTCCAAATTACCCCGACGTGAAGTCAGTTATCATAATTTTATGCTAAACTTCAATGTGGAAAATCATGTTCAGCATCAAAAAATGCATGTGAAGTTCGTTTTTTCTGTTTGAGAGGCATATTTGGAATTTTGAGGTTCTGCAAAACAGGTATACTTCAAACGAGTCTATTCACAGTTACCTCCATATTTCTTATATAGGCTACATAGTCGAGCAGGTCCACGACTCGTACTGTGCTCAAAATTGAAACGGCAGATTAAAAAAAAATTAAATGCTTCCCAACTCATTTGCCTCCTTTATTTGTTATTTTTCTTCTTTCTTTCTCTTCTTTCTACTGAAGAACATTCCACGAAACGCTCTGAAAAGACATGACGAAATATAGAGGGAGTGACCCAAAAGTCATGGACTATATATTTTTTTTCAAAAATTTATTGGATATATCTGCACAAACTGCTGACATCCTTCAAAGTGATCACATTTAACATCTACCCAATAAATTTGATTTGATTGACACACTTTTTATACCGGCTCTCCCATGCCTGGTGAGCCCACTGGAAAGCCTCGAAGGGAACCTTGTACTTAATGGTTTGTCACACCTTTTTGGATGTCCTGAATGCTGTCTTAAACGGTTTTCTTTGGGTTTATCCTTGATCCGCGAAAAAAGAAAGGAGTCGGGCGGAGCGAGATCAGGACTATAGGGCGGCTGCTGCAGCGATGGCACGTTGTGTTTCGCCAGGAACTCAAGGACACGCAGAGAAGTGTGGTTTGGCGCATTGTCGAGATGCAGCGCCCAGGTAGCAGCGATGCCATTTCGCGGAGAATTCTGTTCCTTAATCTTTCCAGAACTTTCTCTCCAGGACTTCTACGTATTAGTACGGTCAGTATTCAATAAATTTCAAACACGATTGACATTTTCGTCGATTCTGCTTGTTGACTGGCGTTCAGAACGTGGGTCATCGTCCCCGCTTTTCTGGCCATCTTTAACTTCCTCGCCTACATCGTAACTTGTACTTAGCTCAGAGCTGTGTCCCAATAAGCATCCTTAAGTACTGAGTGCGTTTCGGTAGCAGCTTTGTTGAGCCTTGAACAAAACAAAACAACGTTGTTCTTTTGAATCAGTCATCGCGAGTCGTGACGAGATTTCAAAACAATAGTGTAAAGTGTATACGATGTCACTTGGAACAGCAAAAAATGCTTGGGCGGCATCTCCTTTGTGAAACGCGGCAGCACCGATACTCGGTTTATCGTCGGTGCGCGGCAGGTATACAGGGTCCCTGGGGCGTTTCACAAAGGAGAAGCCGCCCAAGCGTTTTTTGCTGTTCCAAGTGACATCGTATACACTATACTAATTCAACAATGCTGAAGCTCCGGATATTTAAACCAGACGGAACTTGGGTGTGCTGCTTTCCCCCACTAAACGCGACTGGTCCGACCGTGCTACGACTAGTAGCGGCGCGACAAAAAATATATTTCTCGACATTTGCGGCACACCCTGTATAAACTTGAAATGTCCTTCCTTGATGTCCCTTCTTATTTCGAATTTGGAATCTGTGCGACAAATAACCCGAGACATGACGCCCAAGTACTGAACACCTAAAACCTCGCAGATATCTTCTTATACGAATACAAAAACTTTCCAGAATTAATGAACTTAATATGAAGTTTGACTTACCTCTATCAGAGAACAGAAACATAACCTGATGCGTAATTTCTGGCCTCAAAGAAATGAAATCCCAGAACATGTTGGGATCTTTCAGGTGGGTCTGTGGATTTCTTTTCTGTGTGTGGATGAAGGACGGAAATAGAACTGGGTCCCTAATGAAAAAAATTGGCGTGTTGTTTCCCACTAGATCCCAAATGCCATCCTCCGTGTAGAATTTCACGGCGAAGCCTCTGGGGTCTCTGACTGTATCCGCTGAGCCTGATTCACCTCCTACCGTAGAAAAACGAACTGCAATCGGGGTCTTTTTCCCGATCGACGAAAACACTTTAGCGGCGCAGTACTGAGATATGTCATCCGTCACCTGAAAAATAAAACATGAAGTAGATTGATTCAATGCACCGCACAGTGTGGCGATCAATATCTAGAGGGATTTAGAAAAGCTTTTAAATAGTCTACTATTAGGGAGAATATTCAAGGCATCGTATGAAGTTTGAAACAAGAGTTTTAGGGTTTTTAGGCATCTAGAAGCAGTGACAATTTTAATTATACAGGGTTGGTAGAAGGTTAAGGCGCACCAAAGTTGAAGTTGTTAAAGGAACAAACTGTATCTTTTTAGATAATTCAATTTTGCCCTAAATTTTAAGCAGAAACTTCCAAGTGATGAGGTTTCAAAGATGACAAATAAACCGTATTCATTTGGAGACTTTCGGTTATTGTGTAAAATATAAACCTTATCGAAAAAAACTTATTTGTTAGTCAAAAAATGAATTATACTGGGTTATCCACAATATTCGACACGGAGCATTATGGCTAAAGTAGTTGATGAAAAAGAAAATAATAATTTCGGATGGATAGTGATTCATTAAGGTTACATTTTAAAAACATTTTTATGTTATACAGGGTGTCCCCAAAACACGAAACGTACCAAAGTTATATTTTACTTCCCACACAGATAGGTGGAGGGAGTATTGTGATCGCGAAAATTTTGATGAAATTTGGGTAGCGATATGGTGTGGGGTCGTAGTAAGTAATGCTGTAATTTTGAAAATCGGTGCATGGGCGGCGGAGTAATTAGCAAAAAACGAAAAATTTCAAATACTCCTCAAACCTCGTTTTTAGGCGTTTTAGAGGTTGCTGATCATTTTCTACTTTTTTTGGATGGGGGTGAAATTGGAGTGGTTTGGGGGGTGGGGGGCTGTAAAGCTGAGAAATTTGTGGTATTCATAATAGGCTGTCCATTGACCTGAGAAAGACTTAGCTTAGCGGTATAATGCACTTTTTATGTCCATCCGAACATTGCCTTGTCTATTAAAGAAACCAAGGGAAATTTCCGATATTTACATACGAGTATTGCTTTAGATCGTTCTGTATTTTATAATGTGAAAACTACTGAATGGATGTTAATGAAATTTCGGCACAGTATTACTACTTTGGAGAGGATGGACAACGCGTATGATTTTTAGAAATTGTCTTAGTATGGTGGCGCAGCAATATTAAAAAAACTAAAAATATAAAAACACCTCAAACTTCGTTTTTAAGCATTTTAGAGGCTCCTGATCATTTGATACGTTTTTTTGGTGGGGGTGAAATTGGGGTGGTTCGGGGTGGAGGGTTTTAAAACTCAAAAATTTGTTATATTCATGATAGATTGTCCATTGACCTGTGAAAGAAACACCTAGTAGAATAACACACTTTTTTTGCGGTCGGGCGAGCGATGACTTGCAAGGGGATCTCAGACTATACTTCATCCTATGGGAAAATAATAAAACTGGTATCACCGGAATGTGCGGGAAGTACTGAGTCAATCAACTTGACTACATTTTTTTTTAAATAGAACACCCTATATATTATTGCATATTTGGATTCCTTGGCAAATTCTAGTATGGCTAACGTTATGTATCCCACATGGGACTTAAAAAGCGAACCGTTTACATGTAAATCACTATTTTCGGTATAATTCGATATCAGAAAAAAAAATGAATATCGCAGAGAGTATAAAATTTAAAGGCTGTGACTTTGCTGGATTACTAAGCATGAAATGGAATTAAGGAAAGTTCAATCAGAGATAATTTGATTTTTTCAAATGGGAATGCCTAATTTTGTTATACGATTGAATGCCTTTCTAATGATATAAGGTTGTGAATTTCAATTTTCCTACACATAAGCAACCTAGCAGACGTTAAAATATAAACAAAAACCTTTTCAGATCGAAGAACACAACTAACTTAGCAGGAAAATACACACGAACTAGACTAAAAAGACAAGATTATAAAAATTACTTACAACAAACCAACTCTAACCAGAAACAACGGCGGTAATATATCTAGGGTCAAAGAGAAGCTGGAGTACGACAGAAATGGATATTTTCCACGGCCTACTAGCTACTGCAATGTACTAAATATTGTCAAAACTACTAGCTAATGTTATAGGCAGTTTATTATCATAAGAATAGAATTTCACATTTAATGATGATATAAAAAAGTATTCAATTATGTCAGATCAAAAGTAAACGACTGGAATTCTGAACATTCTTCACTACCTATTAGCAAGATCACAGAAAATGAAGAATGAATTAGATTTTTTTTAATTATAACACATAATTTACCTGGCAGGAAATTTAAATCTGATTTGTCAGTATTCCTTTTTTGCGATCTTGCTGATAGATACTCAAAAATTAGAAGAACTTCAGTCAGAGGTATCGTTTCTTTGACGCAAATTACTACTTTTTTACACCATTACATCTTATTGATAATTGTTTGCTGGAGCAACAATCGCTGGCAGTTTTTCTTTGATTTCAGGGTTTTTAATGTTATGGAAATTTTTAATCTCTAGTACATTGCCGTAGCCAGTAGGCTGTGAAAAATACCTATCCCTATCATACTCCAGATTCTCTTTGACCTTAGATATGTTAGCTCCGTTGTTTCTGTTTGTGATTTGTTTTTTTTTTTTTTACTTCTGTGTGTAAGGATCTTTAAAATTCGGAAACCCCCTTTAGGTCCAAGTTTTTTGCGGGGTTTTTTAGTTTTAGAAGGTTGCTATGGAGGTGTTTGCCATAAAAGAACGCTTACACATTTTTTTCTATTATCAAGTGAGTGAAGCTAACTGGAGTCGACGTACCTGCTTATACCTGGCAACCGAGTAGTTTGTCCAGGCAAAGAATAGGCAACCCAACGGCTGCACATTCTATACGTCTGATACTTTAAATCGGGGTAAAAATTTTCCTATTATCTTGTTGCAAAATTTCATAAAAAACCATTTTTTAAAAATAGTAAAAAAATAGTCTGTCCAGGATTTTTTTAGGCAACCCATTCTTGACATATTTACTAATATACTAAATTTGTTATAAAATATGGTTCATTCTATTATCAGCTCGGTGGACGTTTTCAACTTCGTATCTTATATTATATCGTCTTTTAAAACCTTGTCAAAATTAATTTCTGAACTACTGGCGTCATGAATAAAACTCCACCTGACTAATGCCGGTTGAAGTCGAAGGGTTAAATCGTAGTTAGTCAAGAGGTAATTAATCTTATCAATGCTTTTGTTGATATTATCTGAATTGTCATGATGACACATTGTATGAGATTGGAACGGATATGACTACGGTACAAAGTAATCTCGAAGCAATTTCGCAATTTGCCATAATATTCACCGATACAGTTTATCGGCTACTCCAAAACAAACACAAGAGCATTTGCAATTCCGTATCAATTGGAAATTGTTATTTTATCTAGTTTCTAGTACATTATACCATAAAAAAATCGATTTGAAGGATCTCGCAGGATTGTTATGGATAATAGCTTTGGGCTATTTTTTAACATTTTCTAACGTATAGCAAAAGTTTCCATGGGCATAAAATCATAAAACAACTTGTGTTTCATCTACAGCCCTCTTGCTCGGTCATAAATCTCGCCAACTACTCACTATATTCGGAAACATGTCTACAAATGCATAAAATACCACCCCTTCGAAGGGAAAGGCGAGGGGTGATTTCTGAATTGCTTAAATGGTAAGCCACTTTTTTATTGCGTTGAATTTTGTGTTTAAATATAACTAACTATTGTCCCTCAAAGTCGAGTTTAGAACCACTTTCTCTGCATAGCAGACATGCAGAGAATGATGCTTCCCAGTACAAATGCCGAATACACAAATTGTAGTAAAACCTCCAGTGAGATTGATTACTTGGCTAGAGTAAACAAATCCCACGACAGTATTGCTATGAAAATTGATACTAAAGCCGTGTCTGATGAAATCCAACTTTTCAAACATATTTGCTACTTTGCTAATATATTTTTACAGGGCGTGCCTAATAATATTGGGGCACGTTTCTCTTACAATTTGTCTTTACCACCAACTTCATTATTAAGAAGTAATGGTATATCTATTTCCATTAGACCTGTTACCAAAGATGACATCAATGATATATTGTTCAACATTAAAAATAAGGTACTTCAGGTTTTGATGAATTATCGATATTTTTACTACAACGTATAACAAGTGATGCCTGCTTTCCTAACATCCTAAAACTTAATAGTACTTCCAGTTTTAAAAAAGTGACCATGGTGAATTGACAACAATCGACATATTTAATTGCTAAGTATCTTTCCTAAAATACTTGAAAAGTTTTTAATACCCAATTATATTCTCCGGTAACAGATTGCAACATTTGTATCGCAGGGGTCCGTGCTGGGACCATTACTTTTCCTATTGTATGTGAATGACCTTCGAAACTATATTACCGTAGGGAACACGACCAGGTTTTGGAATGACACTACCAGAACTGTTTCCGACTTTACCCAGAGGAACTACAGCTAAATGGTGGAAAAGCAACAGATCAGGTTAGTGCGTGGTGCCAGCAAAACCGGTTAATTCTCAACGGAAACAAAACGGTCATAATAAGTTTTACTAAGCATCGTTCACTCCCAAGAGATTTCGCATTGCCAGGTGATCTGGAGTTTTCATCTACAGCCAAACTATTAGGTACTTATTTCGATGCTAGACTGACGTTCAGCGAACATGTCGAGCACGTCTGCAATAATTTATATACAGCTTTTTACGCCATCCTACAGCTTAAACCGACTTTAAACCAAAACGAGCTTATTAACCTCTATTATACTCTTGTACATATGATATAATATAATGACCTGGGGAAGAGCTAAAGGAATTGAAAAGGTATTTATTTCTCATATTGCAGCTGGAACGATACAATGACAATGAGTGATAACTGGCAGTTATCATTACTTTCTGACTGGCAATTCCTCAACTGTATTAGTGTAGTTTTGACTATCAGGACATTGTCGGTCTTCCAATAGTTCTGGTTCTAAATCATTGTTTTGGATTCGATCCTCTAAATCAAAATCACTCTTTGAATACGTATCGTTTTCTAAAAACTCAATTTGAGCTGATTACTATAAGTAGAATGCAAGCTGAAGATTACTCGATTATCAGACAAAATGTACAGAAATATGAACATTTTCGAAATGTTCCCGATTTTGTAGGTTACTACAAGCTTAACATAAATCATCAAGCAGTATACGTGAATGGCGACGTATCTGTGACATCGATAACAGCTACATAGAACGGACCGCACTTGTGAAACGTCCCAATCATTGCTTTGCAGAACCCTGCCGGAACAAACCTGTTATTAAAGTTCGATAGGTACTTACACAGGTATACACACTTTAGAAACGACAATCTATGTTCTATGATGTTCATTCATATAACAAAACGTACCTCGAAGTATCCAAAGGCTCCAGCTCCTTTGGCATGTACTACTCGTTCAGGTATTCTTTCACGGTCAAAATGGGCCAATTCTTCCACCATTTGAACATCGTGGAGAAGTATGGGACCTCTTGGACCTACTGTTAGTGAAGAATCTTTATCAGATATGGGGGTTCCATGTCCAGTCGTAACTGAGTCAGCCTGCGGACAAAAAAACCTTTCTATAAATACGGTAACAGATAATTATTACTTAATAATGCTGTATGGGGAAAAGTCAGAATGGAGAGCCTGCTGTTAACGATTATAAAATGTCTGAATTCTCAAAGTCGCACATTTCCAGAAAAAAGTCTCGAAGGTGACTTCAATTTGGCCCTGATCTTATAACTTTGCAAATTAATAAGAAAAATAAGGTTACTTTTATGTATTTTGCATCTAATTTTAACTCAGAGCAAGTGATGGAATATTTCGCCGTAATTTCCAACAAAAACAAATCGCCATGGATTTTGAAACCTCTCAGTTTAAATGCTAATGCAAGAATAGTTTTGAGCTATGGTTTTCTGGTTAGATTCACTAATGGATGTAGAGAAGATACAGTCTATTCCTCGTTTGGAAGATTGTTGAAGGTTGGGGAAAAATGGTCTGTAACTCGCTAAAAATGAAAATTCGATTTATTTGTAGTTCAACTGATACAGGATTTACATAGTAATATTTTACTATTATTAATGAATTTGACGTTAACAACATTTTTCTCTACGACAATTATTACCAAATGTAATCATTCTGGAAACATTTGTAATAATATAAAGAAATTATGCATTTTGCATGTATTTTTATTCAACACTGTGTCAATAATGAGTAATCATACTTTGCTATGTTGCCAGTACAGACGTAAATGGTAGCTTAGCTACTTAGAACTTATTTATCCTTGTTGCTTAAGGGGGTAGTTTTAAGGTTATAATTTATTGATGGGCGTAGAGTGAATATCCTAGTTCTTTGGTTACATGATCAAATAGACACAAAATTAATTTTCGAAAATAGGGTCAATAGCTTAGTTACAATAATAATTATATCTAGCCGTGGGTTTTTTACAGTCACTAAAGTTCGAGTGAGATGTCTCCCACCCGTATAAAATCTTAATTCCAACTTCTTTACAAAATTTATTACTTTCTACCACCATTTTTTAATGCAACCGTTCTAAAATTATTTTTAGTAATAGAAGCATAATATTGTCTGTTACTCGGTTAGAATGACAATTTACACTTCCACTCCTATCAAATGTTTACCATTTTATTTAAATCATTTACTACATACTGTCTAGGACCATTGCTGAATACAGTCTCTCCGACAGTATTTTTAATAACAAATGGATAATAGCCTCTTACCATGTTAGAATGAAAATTCGATCTTTTGTGCTCGTGTGCAGAATTTGCCGCTCGTATCGAATTTTCATTCAAACCTGGTTACAGAATCTACTATTTTAATATAACATGTCATGTCTCTTCTGTTACTCTCTCGGTTTCCTAAGTAACCCAGAAAATACTGTTTTTATTGTTATAAAATTTTGGTACTACTTTTAGTACTAGGCAATTATGGAAGAGATGATCGGTCCCGCGCGAAGTTATTGCTACCATTCTACGTAACTAAATTTTTATGATCATCTTTGAATGAATTGAAGGATTCATAAAACCTTGATGATGAGGAGGATCAGTTGCTGAAGACATCCAATCTTTAAAAAAAAAACAAATCTATTCTGACCGTGCTTTGCTGGTCGTTCGCATTCCCTTAAAAGCACAAAAATAACCTAGTTCATTTTACAGCCATTATAATAGCTGTTCGATGCAATGATAAGAACAATGGAAAGCTTATTCTACAAGAATCATACTCTGCGGTGGACAAATGTGACGTGATTTTAACGATAGTTTTCAGGTGATATTTAGTAATCGGAAAAGCATATGCGCCCAGTTATAGCTCGTTCACACGATGCGGTCAAATCACCATTTCGGTAATTTCAACGAATCGCCGCAAACCAAATGGTATGTTCACAAAGAAAACCGTTGTACAGATTTTCAGCCGATCCCGGGTTTTCGGTTCATTTTTGAATATTGTAAGTCAAAGATCTCATTTGGGTGCTTACCAGCGATTAGGATTTAATTCCCGAATCAGCTATTCAGTTTTCGGTGACAAAACACGCGACCAAAACAACGAAATTGCCGCAGGCGTTTTGTAGACTCACCGTGTGAAACAATTTTTGTATTTTATAACCATGTTTTCATGGTCGCCTTAATGTTTGCAACATATTTTAAAACAATATGTTTCAATAAACTTGTTTTGAAACAAAAGTTTATGAAACATATTACATATTCTACATGCGCTTGTACACTAGTGTGTACGTACATTTCAAACTGTAAGTTTCAGACGTAAACCTGGCCGCCTAATCGTTTTTATGAGTGTGAAAAACAGTCTATTTATCTGTTCTATGCACTGTTTTAATTAAAATAACAGGTTTTGGAGAAAATATAGTCTATTACACAGTTCGAATGAAAATTCGATGTCGTGGGTTGGATATATGCTCGTTAAAAGTCGTGTGAGCTCCAGCTAGTGTAGAATTTTCGTTCTGACATCGTTATAGAATCTACTTTTTTAAATTACTAACCACAAATTTCGCAGCGGAATTATAATTTATTGTCATCCAACGTGTCTAGGTATTTATGGAATCACGTACATTATAGAAGTAAAAAAAAATAGATAAGGATAAGTTGCTGAGGTGTAGGTATCTTCTTCTTCAAAAAGATTGTTAGGTTATTGAGCGTGTGATTCTGATATGATATTCTAATCAGTTCAGTGGTTTGTTACTCGGTCCCTTGCCTTAAACTGAATAAACAACATAGATTCAATTTTATGAGTACAGTTGCTGAATGCAATTAATGTAAACATATTATTTATACGTTGCGCGGTAATAAGAAATAGGTACAGGATTCTCAATCATTTCTCGATAACGGTAACGAAGGTCCGTTATTTACGGCCGTTATATTTGACATGGAGCAGAATAATATTTTGAAATATTCCATCCATAATCAATAAGAATATGAGGATACTTCAAAGCTTTAAAGGTTATACCCAAACACAACAATTAAAACGTCAAATAACGAAAAATGTGGTTATTTCTACTGGTCCAAAGTCATTCTTGTCAAGCAGAAATTAGGGAGTTATTGAAGACGCGATACAACAAGGCACTAATAATTCCTGGCCGTATTTGACATCTAAGCATGCGCACTCAGATAAAAATACAGCCTGGCAGCAATAAAGTTAGTGCCTGCCCCTATTTATGGACGCCTTGTGTCGCGGCACTGCCAAGGCACTATTTTGACATATTCGTTGTTTTGAGACACGGTATTTAATATTTTATAGATGTGACTGGTAAACATAACCATAATGGATACGCTTTTTGAGAACTAGGACTAATATTTATTTGTACACTTGACAAACAACTATATTGATGATTGATGATGATAAGATTAAAAATATACCATCTAATAGGTGAAAGCAGGTCAATAATAGTTTTTAAAAGTTTTTATTGTTGCTGTGTGATTGTAACGCAGGAGAGAATCATGGACTTCTGTGTACAAAACACAGTACAAAAAATAAAACCGAAGTTCCGTCTCTTTTTAGGTTGGGATTAAATCCGCGCTTGACAGAACGCATCAATAACTGTTTCAGAGACAATTTTAAGGTCAGGCAGTGCCTGTAGTGGATCTATTGTGGTGCCTGTCACTATTAGGGTAAGGACGGCGCTATTAGTGGATAGCACTATTTCAATAACTCCCTATTAGCACCATAAGGGAGCATAAATGTACATTTTAACTACAAAACTTATATAAACTGTAAACACTATAACAAATATTCACGTAGAAAAATAAAAAACTACTAATCAATTTGAGTTCAGTGTCTGCATGCGATATTTTGTTAAAATTAGCAAACATATTAGCATATTACAGGTAACTTAACAAAATACAAAATAAGGAGTGCTGACGAGACTCAAGTCTGGGGACGACAAAACTGATTTGACACAAAATTTCGGAGCAGTCAACTGAATGATTGAGAAACTTTTACAGAAACAACAACCCTGCCATGTTCATTCGGAATTGTAAGCTTTGCATGTTAAATTTTTTTATAAGAGCAATCTATTATTATGGAAGAACTAGGAAAGCTGAAGGTTTCAAAGTACCCAAGGAATCTTTTCAGCAGCTACCTAAACTCCAGATCAATTTGCATTGCCCCAACAGGGGTGCCTCATGGATCTGTTTTAGGGCCGTTAATCTGGAACACCCTGTATGCTGTATCGTATCGTGGCAAATGAACAGGCAGAGCTGGTTCATAAAGCCAACGCATCGCTGTGCAAGATTGGCAGGTGGATGTGGGATCACAAGCTTGAGTTGGGTCCTAAGAAAACTGAGGCAATTATAATGCGCGGCCCAAGGAGCAAGAGAGCTAACGTGGTCTTCCAACTAAAGGGAGTGCTGGTCCCAACAAGCAAGCCCATAGTGTACCTCGGAGTCACACTGGATAACGAGAGGTGTTAACGGAGAACAGCTTAAAAGAGTAGTGACAAAGTCTGAGAAGAAGGCGGCAATACGATCGCGACTGATGCCCAGTAGCAACAAAAGGGCACTGCTGTGCCAGATTGTACAGTCGGTCGTCCTATACGGAGCTCCTGTGTGGTGTCAAGCCACGCATAGGAAAAGGTATCAGAAGGACAGACAGCTTGCAGAGAAAGTCTCTGCTAAAGGTGGCCAGTGTTTATCGCACAGTATCTACAAGAGCCTTGCAAGTTATAATGGCGATACCACCATTATACTTGCTGGTCGAAGAGAGGACACTGATACACCATGGACAAGCAGGCAAAAGACTGACGACAAGTAAGTGACAAAGCCTATGAAACGAGACCACTGATGTCGCACAGTGGACGAAACGACTAATACCGTCGATAAAAGAATGGGTGGAATGCACTCATCGACAGACCTCCTATTTCCTAGCTCAGGCACTGTCTGGGCATGGGCCTTTTCGGGTGTATAGGAAAAGGATAGGACGGGTGATGGACGAGAGATGCCTGCACTGCGAGGCGGAAGACACGGTCGAGCATACCCTGTTTCTGTGCGACAGAGGGGGCCATACAGACAGGAGGCAAGTAAAAAACTGGAGGGGTGAGCTAACCCCAGAGACTATGGTCTCGCTGATGTTATCCAGCGTAAAGGCATGGCACAGTATACATGGGATGGTAAACGAAATACTCTTTGTAAAGCGAGGAACGATCACAAGACTAGATGAAGATTCGAAGATATTCCTAATTGGTATAATTATTACTTCATCTCGCGGAGAATATCGTTCACGATGATGTCCGCTGCAGATGGAGATAGAGCAGAGGTAAAAAAAAGGGAATGGATTTTAGCTGGTTGGGCCGTGGTGGCCTGTCGGATGGACGCGCTTGCGTCCGAGGGACATGTGATCAGAGGACTCAAGCTGGTTCAACGTCAGGCGGGCAGACTCTCTCTCACACTTCCGGGTGTGCGAGTGCTTCCGTCCTTGCGACCAAGACGATTTCCCATGCCATCTATAATAAAAAAAAACGCACAAACTTGCTTCACGAATTGATCCACAAAATAGTTTTTGGAACTTTCTTTTGTCAAATATCTCACAGTTTGAATAGAAGTCTTAGCACTTTGGAAATGAGTTTTCAATATTTCCCAACCTTTTTCAAGCGAATAGCGTCCCATTTCGTAAATGTCAGAGTTTATACTTGATTTTTGTCGCTTTCCGAATGACATTTGACGTTTTTAAAGTAGTAGTTTGGTAGTTCAAATTCCAAACACTAGATGGACCACCCTTTATATATACTCCATTCAATAAACAAGATTTTTGCATTTTTCATATATCTATGTATCTCTTTCGCACTGCCATTGTGACACGGCCATGACGACACTTTACAAGCCCGATCCATGTCAGATTAAGACATCAATGGTAGCTCATCATAAAATTAATAACGATGGAAAGTAACCTGTTTACTTTCATCGTATCACGTGAACAAATAGACGAGTATTAAGTATAATGTCTAGTCACTATGTTGTGTGCATCACCACAACTTGTTATTATTTGTAATTTGTACTTATCAGCACGCATAATGAACTTTGAATATTTTATCGTTACCGTACCGAAGCATCAATCATCAATACATAATATTAGCTACTATTTTTATAATATAAATTTGGGAACATTGTGTTTGAGAATCATACACATTTTTCCAAAAGCAAAATTTCTGGTATATTTACATCCATAATCGGAATGCACATTTACTAATAAATAATAAAAAATAGATGTTGATCGAATGCAAAGTGTTAATACCGAAGACCTTAGGCCAGAGCTACTAGAACGTGTATGGTTCATAAAAGCAGTTTGCGACAAACACAATCTTTTGCAAGCTCATTTCGACAACGGTTTATTTTAACGAGGTTAAAAAAGTGCATTGACGGCCGAGCAAGACTTTCATTAGCCATGCCTGAAAGAGTTGTGTGCTTGAGAGGTATAAAAAAATGAAGTCAAGTTGATTGACTCAGTACTTCCCACACATTACGCTGATACCAGTTTATTATTTTCCCATAGCATGAAGCTTTAGTCTAAGATCCCTTGCAACCAAATAATCGCCAGAACCCCCTCCCCCTAAAATTGTCTTATGCCGCTAGGTCTTTCCTTCACAGGTCAATGGACAGCCTATTATATATATATACATAAACTAATAACCGTCGTTACGAATGGTCGGGTTTCGGATCCGCTCTTTATTTCACCAGTTTTACGTGGTTTAAACAAACTCTTTTTCATCGTGAATGCACCCATCTGTCGGGACAATCACAAGGAACCAAAGAGTGTATAGTGCAAATTGATAATTGAAGCAAAAACATTAGTACTGATAGTGATAATAGTTACAGTTATCCGTCGACATTCAGCCACTTGTTGGAAACATTTTGCTTGGAATGTAAACAGGCCCGGATCTACCAAATTAAGTGAAAATGGAATGCGTAAAATGTAAGATTTCCAATAATGAGCCCTCCTTGCACTGTGACAGCTGTGAAAGTCTAGTACACCATGACTGTTCCGGATTAAGTGCTTCTGAACTAAAGGTGATGACGCTCAGAAGCAGAAGAATCCTAAAATACTATTGTGATGATTGCCAGCTCGGACTTAAACTTGTTCCCAAATTAGTTAAAAAAGTGGAGGAACTTACACGCGAAGTGGAGAAATTGAAAGCATCGTTTGTTGCTCCAGTTGATACCAGTGCCCATCAGGACTTTGAAGAGGTTCTCAATGAAATCGAGGAGAGAAACTCAAGAAAATTCAATATCATTTTATATGGTGTAGCAGAGAACAAGGATGCTGCGAGACAGCAGCAAGAAGTAGAAGACCGTGCTGAGGTTACTAAAGTCCTAGAATTCCTCTCTCCAGATATTAATAATACGAATGTGAAACCAATAAGGCTTGGAAAATTCGACCGCACCAGCACCAGACCTAGGCTTATAAAACTAACTCTAAATAACCAACAACAAGTACAAAACTGTCTACGCAATGCCAATAAGCTGAGTTCGTCTACTGCGTTTGCTCGTATTCGCATATCTGCTGACAGAACTCTGAAACAGGTGGAGTTCTATAAAAAAGTCAAGTCTGAACTCAGTAGGAGACTAGCAAACGGCGAAGCAAACCTGAAAATCAAACATGTCAGAGGCGTTCCTAGGATTGTTACGGAAAACTGAATCTGCCCAGCAGATCAAGAAACATCGTGTGCTACTTTCAGAACTGTAGAGGACTGAATACTAAGATAAATGAACTGTACGCATCGGTGAGCATTAAAGACTATGACTTTATAGGATTGGCTGAAACATGGCTTACTCGGGATGTTATCGACACTGAAGTTTTCCCTTCAGACTACGTAGTCCATCGAAGTGATAGAGATTTAGTACGGTCTAATAAAAGCAAAGGTGGTGGAGTTCTGCTTGCTTCAAAACTAGAGTATTCAACTGAACGCCTTGATATCGGTTTCGCAGACTCTTTCCCAAACATTGACATATTAGGTGTCAAGTGCAGATTAGTATCTTCCACATTTTTAATTTACGTACTTTATATCCCGCCAAATGTTAATAATGATGATTTTGAACAATTCTTACTATGTTTCAGCCAAGTTCTAATAGAACAGAGTAATGTAATAATTATGGGTGATTTCAATGTTACTAATTATATCTCGCATGACTATAGTGATTCTCGTTGTTGTTCATTAGGTAGCTTTATAGACTTCACAAACTTAATCCAATGTAATAATATTTTAAATTCAACAAATAGGCTTCTTGATTTAGTTTTGGCAACAGATCATCTGAAATGTGAGGTGACGCGTGAATTTAGTCCAATTATAAGCAATGAAGACGTACACCATCCATCTTTAAATATTCAGCTGAACGTGCAGTCTCCTGGAACGTATAGTTTGCCTTGCAATCTCAATCGCCATTCCTATAACTTCAAAAAAGCATTTTTTCCAGGTCTCTATAATGCACTAACCTACATTGACTGGTCTTTTCTTCACGAGTTTAATGATGTCAACGAGATGTGCTCTGCGTTTTATAATAAAATCTATCAAATACTAGACTTATATGTTCCAAAATTCAAGCATTACAAACGTAATTATCCCAGTTGGTACACTTCGGCAATAATACAAAATATTAAAACAAAAAACTACTATCACAGAAAATTTCAATCAACTAAAAATCATTTTTACTACGCAGAATTTTGTAGATTAAGAAGGCTGATTAAGGTACAGGTCTGTGAATCTTATAAGTCGTTTTTGCGGTGCACCGAAGGCAATATAATTGATGATCCTAAACGTTTTTGGTCATATATTCACCAAAAGAAAAATTTTAGTAGGATACCAGGAAAAGTGCATTACGAAGATACAATATATGACACGCCTGAAGGGGTTGTGAAGGGATTCGCGGACTATTTCCACAGTGTCTACACTCCACAGCAAAATATAACAAATAATAATGAAGCCAACCCTGTCAATCATAGCTCACAGTTCATTCATATACCTCATTTTTCTACAGAAATGATAATACAGTTCTTAAAAAAACTACCTAACAAATTTACATCTGGCCAAGATTATTTACCGAGTTTTTTCTTACGTGACTGTGCTCATATCTTTTCCAAACCGTTATATATTATTTTTAACAGTATACTGAAACACAGCGTGTTTCCTGATGTTTGGAAAATAGCGAGAGTTTGTCCTGTTTTTAAGTCAGGTGATAAATCTGACATATCCAACTATCGTGCTATTTCCATTTTAAATAATTTTGCGAAGGTTTTTGAAATGATGGTATATAGTGTGGTATATTATGATCTTAAACAATTAATATCACCCTCCCAGCACGGATTTATGAGAGGTCGTTCAACCACTTCTAATTTAGTTACAATTACTCAGTATATTTCTGATGCTTTAGATTCTAGACAACAGGTAGATGTAATATATACAGACTTCTCAAAAGCTTTCGATAAACTAGATCATAATTTGTTGATTTGCAGTCTTGAGAAATTTGGTTTTAGCTTACCCCTAATAACCCTTTTTAGATCATACCTTCACAACCGTAGTCAGTATGTATCATGTAATGGACACATCTCAGAAACGTATGTTGCCTCCTCTGGTGTTCCTCAGGGTTCCAACCTGGGCCCTTTATTATTTTTACTATTCATCAACGACTTGACAAATTCTTTAGATTGTGGCAAATTACTCTTTGCGGATGACTTAAAAATTTATGCAACCATCAGTGATGAAAACAGCTGCCATATCTTACAGACTCAACTGAGTAAAGTTGCTGAGTGGTGCAAACATAATTTGTTGCAATTAAATATCGCTAAGTGCAAAGTGTGCAGCTACTCTAGGAAATCGCAGCCATTAATTTTCAGTTATAAAATAGAGAATGTGTCAATTGGTAGATGTAGCGAGGTAAAGGACCTAGGTGTAACCTTTGATGGTAGACTTGGATTTGTGGAACACATGACTAATATAACAAGTGAGGCTACTAAAATGCTCGGCTTTCTTATTCGTAACTGCAGGTCGTTTACTAATTTAACTGCTCTGAGAACACTTTATTGTGCACTTGTTCGATCAAAACTCGAATATGCTTCTATTGTCTGGAGTCCGGCATATTCTACGCATATACAAATGTTGGAAAGTATTCAACGGAGATTTCTCAAATATCTTTCGTTCAAAGTTGATGGTAGATACCCGGAGAGAGGAACCAGTCAACGTAGTCTTCTAGAGCGTTTCAATTTTGATAGTCTTGAATTGAGACGCTGCAACTCCGCCATAGTTTTTCTTTATAAGCTCCTACACAATTCAATCGACTGCACAGGTTTGCTGGATCAAATAAACTTGTTTATCCCTAGGCTAAATGCACGTAGATCTCCTACTTTTTATTGTAAGAATTGCCGTACTAATGTCATGCAATACTCTCCAGTTAATACAATGTGTGCTAACTTCAATTTAATATCAAATGACTGTGATATATTTGGTGACTCAGTTCCCACCATTCTATGTGAATTTCGGCGACATTCCGGTGCATAAGAAGAATATTGTTTGTTTCTTGTTACTTTGTATGTTAATTTTTTGTTATTGTTTGCCCTGTAATTGGTTAATCTGTTGGGCAATAAAGAGTATTATTATATGTGAAAAACAAAAAAGTGCAGCTCGGGCTCCGACACACCGAGCTGCTGTTCCATTACCCAATGACTACTCCTCACACCGTGAGGTGAGCAATCACTGGGTCCGCGAATCGTGCGCCCTAAGTAGACGAAGGGACCCAAGGATGACTGCCTTCTGCATTCTGGCGGCTAAGATGTGCGCCGCCGCACGGCACACCGGTATTTTGCGCAGTGCAGAGAGCAGCGTATTCCTCATTCCACCTAGGGATCCAATGACCATAACCAGCAGACTTACAGTGTAGTCTGGCCAGAGCCTGCGAAGTTGTCCGAGCAACTCCTGATATTTGGTCCGCTTTTCCTCCTCCTTAGAGACGATGTTCACCTCGGCAGGCGCCGAAAACTCAATAACGAACATCGTCTTCTGTTGGTGGTCGAGAAGGACTATGTCGGGCTTGTTTGCCTGTACAAGCTCGAGCGTGGGGAACGAGTAGTTCCAGTAAATCCGGCATCTCTCGTTCTCCACAACGGACTCTATATCCCCTGGAGCGTATGGCAGCACCGGTGTCTCATCGATACCGTAAGAGTGCCTCAAATGATAGTAGAGCACTCGTAGAGCCGCGTTGTGCCGATGGACGTAAGCCGTCCCAGCGTACGTCTTACACGCCGACAAGAGATGCATAAGCGTCTCTGGCGCCTGTCGGCAAGCTCTACAAAGGGTGTCGGGTACATCTACACCCATAACCCTTTTACGGTACACCAAGGTGTTGAAGACACCGTCTTGGCAAGCCATTATAAAGCCCTCAGTCTCCGACTTCAACCCACTAGACCTTAGGAAAGAGAAGGTCAACTGCTCAGACAAGCCATGCTCTTCCAGATGTTTGTAGAAGATTCCATGCATTGGCTTATCTTTATGAAGTCTTAAAAGGAAGTCGACTTCGGCAGTTTTAAGGTGGGATTTTAATTCTGCGGGAGCAAGTTCCGTAATGGACTGCTGACACCTCCGCTTGAAGTCGAGTGTGAGGCTGAGCTCCTCGGCTGCTCGTTTCGCTGCGCTAAAAAGAAAGGCTCCTTTTCCCGCATTCTCGTGCTCTCGCACAAAGCGGATCAGGGGATCGGTGCTGTTCGTTACATAGCAGGCAGTGGCCAGTACTACTCTGTTGTGCAGACGCTCCAAACTCAATAGTCCACGCCCTCCCAGGTGTCGCGGGAGGTATATTCGCGGGACAGAGGACTTAGGATGCAGGCTTCTCTCCATATTCATCCTTTTGCGGGTCTTCGTGTCGATTTCCTTCAGCTCGTTCACTTTCCAGTATATAGCACCAAAGGTGTATAATAACAATGGGACCGCAAGCATGTTAGTGGCAGCGACTTTGTTCTTGCCGGACAGTTCTGACGACCAGATCTGCCGGAGTCGGTGCAAATACTTGCGGCGGAGACACTCTTTAACCAATGCTGCCTCTTGGACATGACGTTGCGCCACTCCAAGGTAGGTATAAGTATCTCCGGCATGCAGCTGTCGCAAGATGCTCCCATCAACGAGCTGTTCCTCATCTCCACTATCTCCGCTTCGTCCTTTCTTGAGATGAACCAATGCACATTTGTCTGTCCCGAACTCCATTCCGATAGCATGACTGTACTCCTGCACCACCTTCAGCGATTGTTGTAGTTCGCGTTGGCCGGAGGCATAAAGTTTTAGGTCATCCATATAAAACAGATGGGTGACCTTGTGCCTCCGGTTATTGGGCGTGCCACAGCTGTATCCTTTAGTATTTCTCAGCGCTATGGACAGAGGCAAAAGTGAGATGCAAAAGAGCAAGGGACTCAAGGAGTCTCCTTGGAAGACACCTCTTTTCAATGACACCAACTCTGTCTGAACCCGAGTTTCACCTGATGTTATAGTGAACCGGGTCTTCCAGAGTGGCATCAGTTGTTTGATGCATCCCACTATCTGATTATCCACCGAAAGGCATTCCAACAGCCGCACAATGAGCTCATGAGACGTGCTGTCGAATGCCTTGCGATAGTCAATCCAGGCCATAGAAAGGTTTCGCTTGTACTGCACGGAGTCCTGCGTGACACATCGGTCAATCAACAAGTTCTCCTTGCAGCCAGCTACTCCTTTCTTTGACCCTCTCTGTTCATACACGTCGAGAAATACAGGATTCACAGCTTGAAGGAGACGCATGTACAAGATTCTGGTGAAGAGCTTGTAACATGCGTTCAGACATGTTATTGGCCTGTAGTTTTTGGGATCAGACAAATCTCCGGTCTTCGGGAGAAGCACGGTTCGACCCTCGACAAACCAAGCCGGAATTGGCTGCTCCTGATTTAGCCACGAGTTAAAAACTCTAGCTAAATGCCGGTGGCAACTGGGGAATTTTTTCCACCAGTAGGTGTTTATGCCATCCGGGCCAGGAGCTGCGAAATTCTTTGCGCCTCGTAAGGCGTCAAGAATTTCTTCCGTGTTTATCGGGTGACGCAGTTCATTCAAGTTAGGAGTCCTCCTACAAACGGACTCGAACTGCGCCAAGGCCGGAGTGTCTGCTATTATTATTATGCATGTCTCATTTTTTCTCGCATGGTTGCGGTAGTAACAAGTATTGACGGGCTGTGCCAAGTCAATACCTGACCTATTATTATTCTGAATTCAGGAAGGACCGTACAATGCTACAGGTCTTGAGGATTACAGACTTTTGGAAGGTTTTATGTAACTTTTCATCCAGGCCCAATTGTTGCAGGTGTGGCGTAAATGTATTTGGAGTAAGGCCTGAGACCGACATAATGAGGGGGACAATGACAACTTTGTTTTGTTTCCATAGTCGTTTTATTTCTATGGCGAGATCGGTGTATTTAGATATCTTCCCAGCGTAGGTGTTTTGGATGTTCATATCATTGGGAATCGCAATATCTATTAAGTAGGTCACTTTGTCTGTCTTTGACTGGAAAACTATATCTGGTCTGTTTGCTGGGATGGTTTTATCTGTATGTATTTCAATGTCCCAGTATAGTTTGAATTGATTGTTCTCTAGTACTGAGGTCGGTGTGTAGTTATAATATGGATCTGTGTTTTCAATTAGCTTGTTTGTTGTGGCTAGTGCTTGGTGTATGACTTTGGCTGCAGAGTTATGTCTGGCTGTATACTCAGTTCCAGCGAGAGTTTTGCATCCACTAGTTATGTGTTCTATTGTTTCCTTCTGTTGGTGGCATTTTCTGCAATTGTCATCAGAGATGGATGGATCTTTCATTATGTACTTCCTGTAATTTCGTGTCGCAATCACTTGGTCCTGGATAGCAAGCATAAAACCTTCCGTTTCCGGAAAGAGCTGGCCATCCTGCAGCCAGGTGTATGACTGCTTTTCATTAATGTGGTCTTGTGTAACACGGTATCTATGTTTGCCGTGGAGTGCCTTCTGCGACCAGGTGTTTATTTTTTCTTGTTGTGCTTGTATGTGGTTGTGTGCGTCTGCTGCGTGGTCTGGACAAGAAAGGGCGAGGGGTGTGTAGTTTTTGTCTGCTTTTACTATTGCTTTATGCAAGTTTGTTTGTTTACTGTGGAAAAAATGTCTGAGTGATTTTATTTGTTTTGCATGAAGTGACTGTATATCTATAATTCCTCTGCCCCCTTGTTTTCTGTCTATGGTGAGCCTTTCCTTGCATGCTTTGGGATGTGACATTCTGTGTTTTGTGAGTTCTGTTCGGATGAGTATATGGATGTTTTCTATGTCAGTGTGCGACCACTTGATAATGCCAAATGAATATGTTAGGATTGGTATAGCAAATGTGTTAATAGCTTTTGTAAGATTTTTAGAATTTAGTTTCGTTTTTAAAAGTCTAATAAGGCGGTCTTTAAACTCTTGTGTTAGTTGTGATTTGATTTTTGTGTGGTCTATCTTAGCGTTTTGATTGATACCCAGGTACTTGTACGTTTCATCCTTGTCCATGTTGTCTAGCGCCTGGCCAGTTACTACTTCCTGTTCGGGATGGTTTTTCCATTGGCCTTTATTGATGTGAAGCACCTTGCATTTACTCATGCCAAACTCCATCTTGATATCTGACGTACAAACTTCTGTTATCATGAGTAATTCTCTCAGTTGCACTTCTGTGGCGGCATATAGTTTTAGATCATCCATGTAAAGAAGATGATTGATTTTGTGTTGATTTGCTTTCTGGTGCCTGATGGTGAAACCACAGTTTGTGCTGTTAAGTGTGTTGGAGAGCGGATTGAGACAGAGGCAGAACCATAGTGAACTGAGAGAGTCACCCTGAAAGATACCACGACGTATATGTAGCTCATCCGTTTGAATATGACCTTTCTCAGTTTGAAGGTGTATATTTGTTCGCCATGTCTCCATCGTTCTTGTAAGAAACTGACGAAGCCCTGGGTTGATCTTGTATATTTGGAGAGTTTTTGTTAGCCAGCTATGGGGTACAGAGTCGAAAGCTTTTTTATAGTCGATGAAACAGGTATGAAGATTCCTGTGTTCTTTTCTCCTTTTATTTATTATTATTATTATTATTATTATTATTATCGATACTAAAAACTTCTCAGTTTTACAACCCCCCACCCCCCAACCACCTCACTTTCACCCCAACCCAAAAAACTGGTAGGAAATGATCAGGAACCCCTAAAACATCTAAAAACCGACTTTGAGTTGCTTTCATACTTGTCGCGTTCTTTGATTATTGCTACGCTGCCACTGACAATATTTTTAACAAACATACGCGTTTTCTATTCTCACCACGGTAACAATATACTGTGTCAAAATTTCATTAGAATCAATTTAATAGTGTCCACGTTACAAAATACAAAACGATTTAAACCAATAAATCCTCGTATAGTATACAGAAAATTCTAAGTCCCTTAGTTTCCGTGATAGGCTAGGCAATGTTCGGATGGACCTAAAAAGGTGATTTGTGTCGCTAGATCTTCTTAATGGACAGCCTATTATGCGTACAAGAAATTTTTTAATTTTTCAACCCCCAACCCCCCAACCACCCCAATTTCACCCCCATCCAAAAAATTGCAGAAAATGATCAGGAACCTCTAAAACGCTTAAAAACGAAGTTTGAGTTGTTTTTATATTTTTAGTTTTTTTATTGTTTCTGCGCCGCCACTGGCACGATTTATAAAAACCATACGCATTTTTCATCCTCGCCACGGTAGTAATACTGTGTCAAAATTCCATTAAAATCAATTGAACAGTTTCGTCGTTACATAATATAGAACGATCTAAAGCAATACTCGTATGTATATACATCGGAAGAAATTCTAAGTCCTTTAGTTTCTATAATAGGCATAAGGCAATGTTCGGATAGACCTAAAAAAGTTATTTATGTCGCTAGGTCTTCCTTCACAGGTCAGTGGGTAGTCTATTTCGAATACAACAAATTTTTCAATTTTACAACCCCCCACCCCCCAACCACCCCAATTTCACCCCCACCCAAAAAAAAGTAGAAAATGATCAGGGACCCCTAAAACGCCTAAAAACGAAGTTTTAGCAATATTTAAATTTTTTTGTTTTTTGCTAATTACTCCGCCGCCTATGGACCGATTTTCAAAATTATAGGAACATTACCTACTACGACCCCGCAGCATACCGCTGCCCAAATTTCATCACGATCCATGCAGCGGTTGCTGAGATTACGAGGGTAGAAAAACGCGACAGACAGACAGACAGACCGACAGACAGACCGACAGACAGACCGACGGAAATGAGTGACGTGGATTTTCGTTATGTACACATCATAAAACGCCCAAAAAGTGTATTATCTCAAAATCGAAAATTTTCGCGATCACAATACTCCCCTCACCTATCGGTGTGGGAAGTAAAATGAAGTTTGAAGTGATGCAAGGTTTTGGCTTTGTGTGGTTGTGGCACACAATTTGTTTAGTTGTGTGTTGGACGCTTGTTCGGGATTTCTCTAGATGGAAGGTGACTGAGTATTGAGTGGTGTTCACTTGTTCGGCAGATTGTGTGACTGAAGTTTCTGAAACTTCGTTCAGCGCAGCTGTGTTTTTGAAATCAAAATTTTTGTCATGAATGGTGTTTCAGGCAAGGATATGGTCAATATTCTCAAGACTTTTTTTCAGTAAAGCGGTAGCCAATTCCTTGACCTTAAGGCAGGTGGACCACATTAAAAAATCTACTTTCCGACCCGGTGATCCGACCGCTATGTCAAATACTGCCTCGTCTCGTGTCTCGTATACATATACACGTATTCTTGAAGGCACGTTAACATTGACCCAGTGAAAGTAAGACGCTCGAAATGTAGTACACACAAGGGCGACTGCCTCATAAGTGTACCTTTACTGATACACATAAAATTTTGTTACTGTCATTAGTCAGATTCGAATTAACTGAGAGAGAAGCCTATCAATCACATCACCTTCAATCGAAACAATCCAGATAGTAGGTATTATGTACGATGATGGTCAGGGTGTTTATATGTCTTGAAAAATTCTAAGCATTTTTTATGATTTGTCCTTATTTGAAAATTTGCTTAGTTTCGCCCTATACAGGGCTAACCGAGAGGCTGACAAAATTATCGGCAATAATATTTTATGATCACAAATTGCATGGAAATTTTATTAAACCATAAGAACTATTGAAAATGACGATCTCAGGCTAGGATAAAAGAATCCAAGTGTTCGTCCTCATGGACTGCATTGAGAATGATTGCAAAAATATCAAAGTTGCTTCTTATCGAGTTACATCCAACAAATATCCTATTATGCAATGTCCCACCTTTTTGCACTATACAAATGTAAAATAATGATCTTAGATGATCCCACAGAAAACATTCTATGGTGTTCAAGTCAGTTAATCTATCAATTCTATCAGGTTATAAATGATTTTCATCTCAATCAATCTAGCAAAAAGAATTTCTTGTTGTCATCTTCCAGAAAACAAGGTAACAAAAAATTCCGAAAATCTCACGGGTAAGTCTTCCTCGGAGAAATAGAAAGTGACCAACAACATTCAACGCAAACTGTTAATAAAAAATGATATTTATGTAGCGCAGGAGATACTCTTTAGTTCACACATGGTTATTGTGAAAAATCGTCTCGTCGGCGAAAAATAATCAGTAGTAGTTGAGGAATTACCATAATTTGCGGAAAAAGACATTGACACAATGCGATATGTGGAGGAAACGCAACAGGAAGAAGTGCCTGAAAGCCTTTTATGTGATATAGACACAACAAATAGTGTCTAATAATTACCCAAACGGTGCAATTACACACATACATCCATACAGGATTTGCAATTTCTTGAGTAGCAGTGGATCCGCCTGTATCAAGTCTGGCACATTCTACTCTTCTATCTTTCTTACTCTCTTGAACCTTCCTGATCCGTTACTTTGATTCGTAGTAGTATTAGTAGTGATGGGGAGGCGAAGTCAGGTAAGTAGACCATCCCTGAAAACTCACCCCCAAACGTTTGCTTTCAAATAGCACCTCATAGGTTTTCCTACATAAATGATAGCCCTATTTTACTTAAAATCTTGTGTTACCTTTGTTGTCAGATGTAAAATAATCCTAAAATCATGAGCGAAATATAAATAAAATAAGAATTTGTTTGATGCCGAATATTTTTGCAAAAAAGAAACAATAAAAAAACCAAGTGGCTTATTAACGGTTACCGAATGACCCATCAGACCATGCTTTCGAAAAAGAATGTCTTTTTTATCCTTTTTTATTACGAACATATTACGCTTCAAACAAATCCTTATTTTATTTTATGTATCTTATGCTTATGAATTTTCAATAAACATTAGTTTGTGTATGAAATCAAAGGTACCACCAGATTTTAAATAGAATAAGGACTTAATTTGTCTAGAAAAAACTATTGGGTGCTATTTGAAAAAAAGTTTGGGGTGGGTTTTAATACCACTCATTTTTCATTTAAGCTTTTATTGGTACGAGAATATTACGTGTCAAGGAAATTCTACACGTCGAGCGTGATCAATATGGCAAACACTTCGAAGTGAAGAAGCTAATGGATACATTGGAAGATGTTTGCTTTCAGGAACACTACGATAAGAAAATCACAGTACAGCTACCCATCCTGTAATTAATTTATTGCTATTAGTAAGTCGACAGATGGAAGTTCTCTCAGATTTTTATTTATTTATTGGTCGTATTACATTGTGCATATCGTACCAATACAGTTCCTTTTATTTTTTCAATGCCTATTTTTTTATTTCTCCCTTTATTTCTTATGTTATATCTTGTAATAGCCAATAAATCAAATATCAGCAACTACAGACTAGATTTCATTGGTATCAGCGAGACAAGATGGAAAGGCGTCGGTGAGCTAGTAACCAGTAATGAAGAACTGTTTTTATATTCGGGAAAGTCACTAGATGAGCCTCACGAAAGCGGCGTAGGTATATTAATGAATAAAAATACAAGAAAATGCCTGCTAGAATGGTCTGCAGTATCAGATAGGATAATAACGGCACGATTTAACACCAAACACAGAAAACTCACCATAGTACAGTGCTATGCGCCTACAAATCAAGCAGCAACAGAACAGAAAGAGGAATTCTACAACAAACTCACAACAGTATTGAGCAAGATAAGAAAGGCAGACGTGGTAGTGCTAATGGGGGATTTTAATGCCAAAGTAGGAAGAAACAACATCAATATGGAACACATTATGGTCAAGCATGGACTTGGCGATATGAACAACAACGGCGAGATGTTCACGGAATTATGCTCCAGTTTTGACCTGGTAATTGGAGGGACATTATTTCCGCACAAGGACATCCATAAGGCAACATGGTACTCTCCCGACGGCATCACTAGGAACCAGATTGATCATATAGCTATTAAGAGAACGTGGAAAAGAGCATTACTAGATGTCAGATGTTTTCGTGGTGCAGATGTGGCCAGCGACCACCAGCTGCTCGTTGGAAGTATCAGAATGAGACTCTCTAAATGTGTGCAAAGGTTTACAAATAGGCCCAAATACAACGTAGAACGATTGAAAGACCCAAGCACCCAAAACACATTCGAGCAAAAACTGGCAACTAGAGCAGCAGACTTTGAAAAAACAGAAAGGATGGAATGGAAGAAATACCAAGAAACTATCCTGGAAGTCGCAGAAGAAGTTATAGGACGGAAGGAACACACGAGGAAGGAATGGATCACCGACGACACCTGGAAATTAATTGCAGAAAGAAGGAAGAAAAAACAAGAAATAATGAACAATCCACAGCTAGGACCTAAAACACTAGACAGCGAGTACAAGCAGTTGAACATCGCCGTCAAACGGAGTGCCAGGAAGGACAAGCGTCAGTGGGCAGACAAACTAGCTCAAGCAGCAGAACGAGCTGCCTTAGAAGGCAACACCAAAAACTTATACTCCATCACGAAATCTTTGACTGGCAATAGGACAAAAATTCAGTCCACATTAAAAGGAAAAAATGGGCAAATAATAACTGATTCGAATGAACAGCTAAAGCGATGGAGTGAGTACATAACGGAGACTACATCCCTAGCTTCACAACATGACTGCGCAGAAGAAGGAGACTACAATCCACCACTGAACACAGCACTTGAAGTGGACACATCAACCCCAAGACTGGATGAAATTAGGAAGGCTATTGGGCTCCTTAAGTCAGGTAAATCACCAGGTCCAGATAATGTGCCACCCGAGTTACTAAAAGCCAGTATCGATCCCACTTCATCTATTTTGCTTCCCATAATAACAGCAATGTGGCAAGAAGAAAAAATACCCGAAGACTGGAAAGAAGGCCTGATTATCAACTTGCCAAAAAAAGGAGACCTCACAGAATGCAGGAATTGGAGAGGTATAACTCTGCTAAACACGGTGTATAAAATACTAGCGATAATAGTACTGGAACGATTGAAACCTTACATAGAGAATACTTTGAGAATTGAACAAGCCGGCTTCCGCCCAGGTAAGTCTTGCATCGACCAAATAAATACATTGAGAATTATAATAGAGCAGTCGTATGAGTGGAACTCCCCGCTGCATTTAGTGTTCGTTGATTTTGAAAGGGCTTTCGACACAGTAACACGTACAAGTGTATGGGAATGCATGATACAGAAAGGCATACCCCAGAAGATTATAAACATCGTGAAAGAGCTATACAAAGATGCCACAAGCCAGGTTCTTCATAAGGGACATAAAGGTGAAAGAATTAGTATCGAGCGTGGTGTGAAGCAGGGATGTGTACTTTCGCCTTTGCTATTTAACATAGTGCTAGACTGCTTAATGAGAAAGGTATGTGATGGCCGAGGAGGCATTAGATGGGGACTGATGGGCAGCCTTCAAGATCTGGATTACGCAGATGACATCTGCCTAATATCGCACAATATCCAAGACACGAAAAGAAAGATTGAAGTCCTTAAAACAGAGGCAGCAAAAATGGGACTAAGAGTAAATGTGAAGAAGACCAAAGAGATGCGGATTAATATAGTCAACCAGGAACCTCTTCTGCTCTACAACGAAGTGATAGAAAGAGTCGACTACTTTGAATATCTAGGCAGCATAGTTAATAACACAGGAGGGACAGATCAAGATATTCAGCAGCGTCTACTAAAAGCAAGAAGAGCATTTGGGTCCCTTAACAAAGTCTGGAAATCTACCACGTACTCAATCAGAACTAAATTGCGCATTTTCAATAGCAACGTGAAATCAGTGTTATTGTATGGATGCGAAACATGGAAAAGCACAAAAGCCAATGAGCAAAAACTCCAGGTTTTCATTAACAGATGTCTAAGGAGGGTCCTACGGATTTTTTGGCCAAGGACAATCTCGAACGAGGACTTGTGGAAAATATCAGGGTTTAAGAAAGTAGGGACGGAAATCAGACAGAGAAAGTGGAATTGGATAGGTCACATTCTGCGAAGAGGAACGGAAGAATCTGTAGCTAGAACGGCGTTAGACTGGAACCCCCAGGGTAGCAGACACATAGGAAGACCAAGGGTGACCTGGAGAAGAACGGTTACAGATGAGGCAAGAAGAATGGGCAAGACATGGAGAGAGATAAAAGCGCTTGCAAAGAATAGATCAGACTGGCGTCAGTTTGTAGAGGCCCTATGTTCCTTAATGGAATGATGGGACTATATATATATTACATTGTGCATATCGTACCAATACAGTTCCTTTTATTTTTTCAATGCCTATTTTTTTATTTCTCCCTTTATTTCTTATGTTATATCTTGTAATAGCCAATAAATCAAATAATCAGTAGTGTCGAAACTTCTTATATAATAACGGAGTTCACTTGCGTAAACGATTGCATCTTAACCCTCCATTATACACCCTCAGCCCTTCAGACACGTTCTTTTGTAATATGGTGGCATTCATACTGAGAAGCCGATACCTCACTTAAAAAAAGTCTGACAAATTAGGTACTAAATCCCGGGATTTCGGGTTTACCTCGGGGTTAACCCCAATAATTCTTTAAAATTCTAACATTAGTATCAGCAATGATAAAAATGCAAAACTATAGTAAAAAGTACGTTTTGTATTAAAAATCCAAAAAAGCATATTTTATTTACAAAGTAAATATCGAACCAAATCAATTTTGGTTATAGAACATAAAATTAGGAACTCAAAACAAAAATACAAACAAAAGGAATAAAGCAGACCGAAATTACATCATTAACAAAATCGAGATTATCGGGATCCCGGGACCCCAGGATTTCGGGATCCTGGGTTTCCGAATTGGTAACTCTAGTACTAATACTTTTGAGGCTAGTCCATGTTTTCGTTGTTTTTCTAGTACACTCGGCGATGGTGGGCAATGGTCTTGAGCTTTATTTGTTCGTAAGATTGTCGTGAACATGATGAAACTCGTTTTTAAAATGTCTCTCACTTTTAATCATTAAAGCGTTTGAGCTGAATCGATGTAGTGGTGGTATGTGACTTAGTGGTGGTAGACAGTAAAACGGACTTGACGGCCTGTTATTTTTTTATTATTATTATTATTATTTAGTTTATTTGGGAATCCACCACTTTTTTGTACAAACTGTTTAGTATGCTTGCAGAGTAATAGTGAGCATACGTATGCGTCCCAGAACTCCCAGAATACAATGGCATTCGATGTACCCCATGTTGTACCGCAAACGGCAAACCTATTTGTCAGATCAGGTATCCCACGATTTAGATAACAATTTACTAAAAAAAAATTTAACTATTGAAGACAAAAAATGCACGCCAAACAACCCAACCTTACTCAGCCTTGACTGATTTGACAGTTGTGCAATCGTTTACTGTTATAGGATTGAAGAAGAAATGTTGCTAAAAGATAACGCATTTCAAAAAGTTTTTTTGTATTGGATAAACCCATTTATAATTAAAAGAAAATCAAAAATTATTTACTCGAAACTTGTTGCTACAAGATAACGCATTTCAAAACATTTTTTTGTATTCGATAAGCCCATTTATAATTAAAAGAAAATCAAAAATTGCTTAGTCGAAACTTTTGTTTGTCATCATGCATCTTCAAAACAATGCGAGTTTTCAAAAAACTTCAGAGGCAATCATAAGCCCAGCGTGATTCACTGAATCTTTCCTTGAATTTTTGCAGGTTTGTGTAACAAAAAATAACGAACAATTGATTTCACAACGTTTCGGTTGATTTAATACTTCTAACCGAAACTTTATGAAAATAGAAATTACAATACTTTGCAAACGCCAAAAAATTTCATACAAATATTCTCTGTATACAAATGCGGTAGTCATTCCAAACGAATAACTTAAAATTCAAAAAGCGTTGATAGTTTAGAACTTTAGAATTTCTAGATGATCTGTCAAGGTTGCCGCGGTTTTTACGAATGCGAAAAAACAAGCATTTATCAGGTATTAGAAAATTATGTAATACATACACGTGGTTATTTAATGAGCCAAGATTCGCAATTTGTATGGTTCTTCTTGCTTGGCGGTCAAATGAAAGATTGTTTGCTTGATTTAATACGTTTCAGTTTCTTTAAAGGTAAACCATGTTCAGGTGTTGTAGTGTAATTGTATAGGGCACTAAAAACTACAAACAGAATCAACAATAAATTCTGTTTCGTGTACCAGACGCACAGTTTCGACATGTAGTGCCCTATACAGTACAATACCTGAAGATGGTTGACCTTAAAAAAACTGAAACGCAGTAAAACATGCAAGCAATAATGTTTTATTGGACAATAGGGCTACTAGGTCTTCGTGTCTGAGAAAGACCAGACTTTAGGAGATATTTGGGAGCTAGGGGCAAAACAACTCAATGACAATAACTGTAATATTTGGGTATAGGAAGTTTCTGCAGATGTTACAAGGAGTGTTCTATTTGAAATAATTGAGAAAATCAATATCGTGAGTTTTGTACACAAGATGAAATATATCAAAGACATGATTGCAACACCTTCAGTTGTTTAATTTTAAATAATACAGGGTGATGATTACATTAAGATTAGGATTAAGAACCCAATGAAGCACTATTTATTGGAATAGGAAAAAATGAGCTGAATTCAAATCCCAATCGAAAATACTATTGTTTTTAATTCCTAAGTCAGTAGGTGGAAGTATTGTAATCGCGAAACCATTTGAATTTTAGATTTTTTCGACGTTTTAATACAAACATATCCATATCACCGTCTGTTCGGTAACGGTTGGCCGTTTTATAATGCGGAATGAACTGATCTGGCCTTAATACAAAAATGGACTAGACTTCTTCTACTACTTCAAGAAAGAAAGGACTTATAGGTTACGTTTTAGAGATTTCTGATCATTTACAAACTTTTTTGGTAGTCATACCGCAACTTTTCATAAAATGTTCAACTTTTGAGATTTTTTAAAACACATTAGGAACCGGAATAGGTATCTGCCATTGAGTTTTTGTATAAGGTATATACTACAATATATTTAAACGGCAGACTTGCTAAGATCCCGTTTTAGAAGCTATTTTTGGCGGAGACATAGCATCTGCCAGTATGTTGGAACCCACCTGTCAGTCAAAAACTACATTTAAAACAATAATGTGAATAACATAAATATCGTTTTCATCCTTGCTAAAATACCGTAACTTTTCATAAAATTTTCAACTTGTATTGAATTTTTAAAACACATTGGGAACCGGACTAAATATCTGCCATTGGGTTTTTGTATAAGAAAAGTTATAATATATTGAAAAGGCAGACTTGCTAAATTGACGTATTAGAACTTACTTTTTGCAACTCAAAAGTAGCCAGTTGCCACTTTGAAATGATCATTAGGCAATGAACACTTGACATTGCATATTTGGATCTACTTTTCAGTCAGCCTTGGAGATTTTGACTTGCCAGATTACAACAAAGAATGTATACATAATGTACTGGACTATTAGGGACCCCACCGACATGAGCCGACCACGCACGCGGGCTTGTTTTCATTTGGTCCAGCTTGTCTGTGAATACAGTATAGGATCAATATGAAGTTTGCTCGTCGATCACTGGCTCTCGGTCTATAATAATGAACTGGTGGATCTGTTGTTTACTTTATGTGAATGTGGCCAAAATGCCTTCCGGACTTCGCGAGTGTATGCTGATCGTTTCCCTGACAGTATTCTCCCTGCCCTCCGTCGATTTGTCCACCTCGTGCAAACAGCCAGAGACACAGGATCACATCATAGTGGACACGCTAGACGGTCTAGACCAGTGTTTCTCAACCGGATTTACTCCAAGCTAATAATGCGACCCATTGGCATAATTTGCCACAAAGATAAATATAGAAGACAAATATAATTTTGAAAGCATTTTATTTGTTATCTTACATTTGTATATTCAACTACCTTGAAACATTGCATTGAGAATAAAACTACCAAAACTTAACTAGAACTCCAAGAAAAATTCCAATATGAATGATGTATTTTTTTAATTACTATATTAGCAAAAACAACAATGATTCGAAATGTGAACAGCGTAAGCGGATACAAAATAAGCAATAGATAAAATTAAAGGATATATTAAATCTAAAATGAGATTGCTGCTGGTCCTTTTTCCTGACTAAAATGTCAATCCTAGACGTTAAACCAGTTAAAGCAATAGGTACGTAAAGCAGGCGCAAGAGGAAGTCGATTTCTACGTTTCGTCTTTATAACAGTCATAGCCGAAAATGTAGTTTCACATAAATAAGTTGAGGAAAAAGGCAGTAAAAACTACAACGCCTTTGCATGAAGATGGGGGTATTCTGTTGCAGTCTTTATCCAGAATTGATATACATATATTTACTGAATTGAACTGTGACCTAAGTCCTAGATATGAGGACGTACAGGTCAATAAGTTCTGTTTCCTTAGCTGTAGTGAGATCGTTATTGGGATTATTAATAAATGGTTTGATAATCCACAGATTACCTGAATGCACATCTTCCTCTGGGGGATAACACTGATCGAAAGCTATTTTTCGCCAGATCGTATTATTTTCTAAACTAGTAAACTATTATTATTGTAATATAGGTACTGTTGCAATATCGGTGATCGGCCGACGACACTTTGGATTTTGGACAGATAGCTGGATATTTCGCGGACCGGTAAACATTTCTTGCGGACCGGTGCCGGTCCGCGGACCGGCGGTTGAGAAACACTGGTCTAGACAACCTCGAATGGTCCGAATTGAAGAAGAAATACATACTTGACTTTTCCGTCTCGCGTCGCGAACTACGAACCATATCTAAAGACGGATATGTGACATGACCGCACTTAAAACTTCGCAGCGAACAAATAGTGAATATTTTTTATTCTTCTGCTGCTGATTCACCGTAAATTAGCATTGTTATTTCAAAGGCAGCTGTTTCTGAAAAGGCCCAGCTTTGAATATATAATGGCGCTAAAAATGTAATGATCCAAAAAAAAACACACGTCTAACGGTCAAATAAAATTTCAAGGAAGTTTCCAGTTTCCACCTGAGTAACAGACTTCAGGTACTTTTCGCTGGAAAACCCCTAAAATATATAACCATTTCCCAAAATATCTTAAAGTAACGTTAGATCGCACACTCTGCTACAAGAAACACCTCGCAAACACTGCAGGAAAACTGAACACGCAACAACATTATCCAAAAGCTGTGTGGAACGACGTGGGGTGCCACTGCTCCAACTCTACGAACCAGTGCGCTAGCTCATGTCTGCTCGTGTGCTGCGTACTGTGCGCCTGTCTGGATTAACAGCCATCATACCAGACTATCGACGTCCAACTAAACCACACTATGAGACTTATTACAGGCGCAATAAAGACAACCCCAACCCAATGGCTGCCTGTACTCTCTGGAATAGCCCCACCGCAGCTCCGAAGGACTGACGCCCTTCTAAGGGAGTATAACAAGATTACGGCCAACAACAGACTGCCCATCCACCCAGCAATACCTCCGTTGCAGATAAACAGACTAAAATCCCGACAACCACCAATAAGGGATGCAGAAGCGCTTAAAACCAACAACTTCAATTCTTTAAATCAATGGCGCTCCCAGTGGGAAGATTTTGCAGAACACCACTCACGATGCGCATTTATGGGGGCAGCCTTACTTCCAGGATCAGAACTACCCCGGGAAGAGTGAGTAAAACTTAATAGAGTCCGAACAGGCCACGGCAAATGTGCCGACCCTTTACAAGTGGGGCTATGTGCAATCTCCCTAATGGGACTGTGGCGCGCCCTGCCAAACTAACCATATCACGAGCGACTGTGCACCACGTGCGTTTCAGGGATCGCGAGAAGAGTTCTTCACAGCCACACCGTTGGCGCTGAAGTGGTTAAAGGAACTGGTCATCAACCTGTAAATACCAAAGACTATGCATCTTAGTTTGTAGCTGTATATATTTTATTTTAATATAGGTTTTTTATATATAGTTACCATTGTCATATTTTTGAGCCATACGATAAAAAAATCAAGGAGACAACCCTAATCTGCACCACTGCACCCACCTCCCGACGACGTATACCTTGTTCTAATGCTGATCAAGTCCCAGTCAAGCAAAATTAAAGTCTCAATAAATATTGAAAGTGGTGTTCGGACATTCTAAGCAAATTTTTAAAATTTTCGGGGATAACGAAAATTTCATTAGTCAGTGTAGTATACCTCCTTTGCAGAATCCATTTCTGTGTCCACCATCGTCTGTTTTTCTTCTTTTATACCGAGAGCGCTTTTGAAATTTTGCCGGATATCACTGCACACACATAATTTGTCAAGCTTGTGCTCCCAAGCACTGCATTTCGGAAAGTGAATGACCTCCTCGTGTATACTTCTGTTACGAAAGTAGAAAAACGTATGTCGTGAAAGAACATGGGTCTATTGCGCAACGGCGCCCCACGCGATTTGAGAAAATTTGTTTATCAATGTAAAGAGGATGGACTGATATGTGATTTTAAAAAATAAAATTTGTGAAAGAAGCACGTTTTTGGAAAAAAATAGATAAAACTGTATTTTCAGCATATTTCGGTAACGCATGCGCACAGAACAATATAATTTTAAAAGTGAAGTACTGCTTGACAGATGATAATAGATGCGGTGTTGCCAATATTTGCACGATATTTAACATCGCTTCGACCGTACTCGTACTAAGATTGAAACGTTACACTTACAGAGAAGATTAGCATGGCCACTGCGCATGGGTAACACAAAAATCGTGAATCGTTCTACATTTTGAACTATCTAAATTTAAAGATATCTTACTTCAAATGTTCCTTTGTTCCTAGCTGGCGTTTGTGATTAAGTATTATGTATTATTGTTTGTTTTATTTTTTTCCCCTGTGGATTGGCATCGTACTAGAGTATAGTAGAGCCCAGAGATATACCATTTGTGTACGTTTTGCGCTATATAAAAACTGCATTCCATCTCTTAGTACAGTTCATCATTTGGAATAGATACAGTTTTGATAATATTCAATGGTTACCATTATTTTACTTTCGTACTCGTAACCAATTCATGGAATGTGCTTCTAACCAATTTTCTAACATAACGTAACCTTTTAGAATGGTGAAAATGAAACACTAAGTTGTATTTGAACGTAAATCTGTCGGATGACGTTCACGATGTATATTTTGACTGAACTATGACAAGACCGACACATTTTAGGATTATTAGCGATTCCATCGATGAAGAGGACCGGACTTAGTCAAATTGTTTAGGCAGGTATTGCTACCGTTATTGATAGCAACGCCAATCTGCTTTTACTTTTGTGCGTTACTTTTCTGTCTGAATCGGACGTTTTTTTTGGAAGTGTGACAGCTAGAGTATGTTTCGGCCTTGGGAAGATAATGGGATTTCACAGCGATGTGAATTACCCTGCAGCAGTGAAGCTACGTCGGCGGTTTGTCATTACGGTGGTGAAAGTAGTGACTATAGTACGGACACTGATAATGAATTTGAACAGAGGGAGGTGGAGGTAGACCAATTAAAACCTCACAAAAGGTCACATCTTAGCGCAGATGCAAAACAAATAGTACTAAATGATAATGAACTAACGAAGGATCCGGAGAATGAAAATAAGGAGAGTATGATCAAAAAGACGTCAATTCTAACAGACGTTCCATATACAACAGTATGTGAAATTTTGAGAAATGGGCCACAAAAGAGGAAGCGTAGGTTTGATGCTGGTGTTTCAAAAGAACTAGATCCCACGATCACAAAATTATTGAGGAATATTGTGTACGAAAAGTACAAAATTAATGAACTACCCACAATCGAATCCGTTCAAAGACAATTGGCTAGAATGGGGTAACAGTATCCAAGGAGTACATTGCAGCGATGGATTAGGAAGATTGGGTTTAGGTACAGAACTGTGAACAAACGAATGGCTATAATGGAAAGTGCAAGGATTGTGGAATGGCGGCACGATTACTTGAGAGCAATACCGGAACGAGCAGGGGAGGTCAGTGTACTACCTTGACGAGACCTGGTATGATCCCCATGATACCGCGTATACTTATCTTACACTGCGGATCATCTGAGGGCTAGGTCGAAAACGCACTCAAATTATGCGGAAAGAAAATTGAAGACTGCAATATAGACTACCACAAAAACATGGACTCGGGAATATTTGAGCAATGGTTATTCCCAATTTAAAGCCATTCATCGTAATGGACAACGCAAGCTATCACTCCAGACAAAGGTACAAAATTCCGAATTCAGCGTTATCGAAGGCGGAAATACAAGATTTTCTCATAAAACAGGATTTGTACTTTGAAGAAACTTACAAAAAAAACTGAATTATTGAAAGTCCTCCACACTGAACAGTTTGAGAAACAATATGTCATAGAAAGCATAGCTAAAAAGTATGGTCATGATATCTTAAGGTTGCCTCCCTATTTTTGCATTTTCAGTCCTATAGAATTAATTTGGGGACAACTAAAACAACGAATCGAACATTAAAATTGAGTGTAGAAAGGAATAATTTACCATATGGTTTATACGGTTATATTGAAATGTCTCTACCATATATTTATCAACAGATAATAAAGTTTCAAACATCTTGTTCAACCAACTGATGTATGAGCACTTTATTGGATGGAATGAACATTTTCGTTGTTGCCCACTCCATCGAATTCGAACGCCCAGTCCGACCCCGTTTCCTTTCTCTGTCGGCACTTTTTGCGGAGATCCTCACTTTGTAAACAAATGGTATATCTCTGGGCTTTACTATACATTTGCCACAAAATGTGTTTCTTTTATTTAGTTTGTATATTAACTTTTTATGTAAAATCGGTGGCCTTAATATTGTTTGTGATTAAGCTTTATTGTCATATTTGGCCGATATCACCTCCAATAAATCATTGAAACGTGCGACTGACGTTGAACCGTTGCCACTAAAAGCAGAACAGGTGACAATCTTACGTGAGGTGAGATTGGTTAGATTTTTCAAAATATTTGATATCAATAGCCAATCTAGCAAGTATATTAACATCAACTTCAACCTCCATTTCAGTTTCTGCTAAAACAAAATAGGTCAAACCCTTATGAACATCCGAGTATGAAAGTCCCAAAATGATTTATTTTCATCTTTTACAAAAATTTCGTGAAGTACATTAAGTGATAACTGTTGCTCGCTGGCAACACCGCATCTTTCTGACACTACTGACACAGCATAGTAAACAACCAGCACAATAACTCAAGTTGGCGGAAATTACACGCGCATCCCCTCTTTTGGATAATTTTTTGTAGGGATGGTAACGATACTTCGATATTTGTACTTCTGCACTAATATCGACTATTTTTATCTTGGATACTTTTTGAGCGATTCCAAGCTGGTATCGCTACTTTTGTATGAAAAATAATTATATAATTATTGAGGGGTGTAATCAATTGCACAAAATTCTCTGTACGAACCAAACGCGCCTATGAGGCAAAAAAATATCGGGTTGGTACCGGTATCGATATTTTCATTTTTGCATCTCTACCCAACCTTCACAGCCGTAAAATCATCCATAAATCCTCCCAAGGTCAAATTTTGTGGGAATCATTTTTATATAGGAAATCCTCAGAGATATTATGCTGGTTGTTTACTATGCTGTGCTATTGAAGTCTGTCATGCGGGTTTTCGAATCTAAAATTGTCTTGTACTGTTGGGGTGCGTTTTGAGAGTGTGGTGAAAATACAGAGTTTTAACTATTTCTTTTTTCAAAAAATGCTTCTTTCACCAATTTTCTTCTTTAAAAGTTCATAATAGACCATCCCCTTTAATTCAAATATGAAATTTTACCAAATTGCGTGGGGCGTTGTTGCGTTGTAGCACCAAGAACATGAATCGTAATAGCACAAAAATTCATAATTCTTTGTGATTAGCATACTTTTTTTCCTCCTCCGCCTATTGCCGTAGAAAACATCCAATCATGAAGATTCATTCAAACAACTTTTATAAACTATAAGTGCATATTGGAAAATGAGCAAATATTTCACTGACATTATAAATTGATAATTTTAATCATGAATGAGTAGTATTCTAGTGGGATCTCCTTGAACTTGACAATGACTTTGGAATAAATCATTGTTGACGTATGACATGCCCAGAGCCAACATTTTGGTTCTTAAATTAGATACTCGATTAGATCCTGCTTCTGTTGTTATAGAGTTTGATTGGAATCAGTTGAGCATGAGGAAAATAATACTGTACGGCTATTTGGAAATAAACATAGCACCTTTTAAATCTTATTATGCCGTACGTTAGGACTTTTCAAACTTTTGTCGTCGTATAGTATTCTTGTCAATCGCAAATTCTAGAAACAACCAAAATCTGAAATGGAAACATGTATCCCCCAAAAAAATCTTACTTCACGAAAAAAAAATAAGTATTTGATTACGGTCAGTTATGCCAGTTTATTATTTTCCTATACCCATCAAGTTATAGTCTGAGATACTCTTGCAATCATACCAGCGCACGCCCTCAAATAAAAGTGTGTTATTCTGCTAGGTGTTCCTTTCACTCGTTAATAGACAGCCTATTATGACTACAACAAATTTTTCAGTTTTTCAATCCCCTACCCCCAACCACCCCAACTCCCCCCCACCATAAAGAAGCAGAAAACGATCAGTAACCCCTAGAAAGCCTAAAAATGAAGTTTGAGCTGTTTTTATATTTTTATTTTTTGCTGCGCTTCCACTGACACGATTTCTAAAAACTAAACTAAAGTTTGAGGAATATTTGAAATTTTTTGTTTTTTGCATAATTACTCCGCCGCCCATGCATTCAAAATGATTAACATTTCAGCATTACCTACTACGACAGCATAGCATATCGCTGCCCAAATTTCATCACATGCAGCGGTTACTGAGACTACGAGGCTAAAAAGACGCCAACAGACCGACAGACAAACAGACCGATGAAAATGAGTGACGTGGGTTTTCCTTATGTAAACATTATAAAACGCCCAAAAAGCGTATTATCTCACAATCGAGAATTTTCGCGATTACAATCCCCCCCTCACCTATCGGTGTGGGAAGTAAAATCAAAAATACTTTTTTTTATCCTTCAAAAAAGATTATTTCGCCTATGCTTGAAAAAGATTGAATAATGAAGTTTGGAATTTAAATTCGACTAACATATTTTTGATTACGCCTAAATGTATAACGCTCAATGTGGAAAATGAAAATAACCAAGGACTTTGAACAAGCTTCAAAACTCGCTCCAAAAGTTATGATTCTGATTACTCCGTCATCAGGGGAACGAATTTCAAAAACCATAGAAGATTTTCAATTCCACCAGGGTAGTAGCAATGAACTAAAATTACATGATTCATTACAATTAGGTTAGTAGTTTTCTGGTGAGATATATAATTGAAGTAATGTGATACATAAAAAGTAATATTACAATAGTTAAATGAGATATCAATCTACCACATCGTCTGGGTTCGATACGTGCACGATATCAGGTTAAAGTTTTATAGTCGATGGAGTTGGCCGTTAATTGATGGAGATCCATACTAATACAAAAAAGTATTCCCGATGAATGATCACCACTTTTATTTAAAAAAACTTGCGACAATTGTTTCGACACACAGTGTCATTATCAAACAATGATTTTTAACTCAAAGTACCAGGCTATTTATACAAGATATACACATTAATAGGGGTAACTATTATGGCTAATCGTTTGTTCTCCGAAAACCATCAGACAGATTTAGTAATGGTGAATTATTTAAATCTGTTTGGCCATTAAGGATGTTTCCTGAGATATTGAGCTTGATTTCTAATGCTTCTGAAAATTTAATTTGCGTCCTTTCTGTTCTATGTATAATATTTTAAAATCTTCGTTGAAATGATGGTTTTCGGAGATCAAATGATTGGCGTAATTAGAATTATAGAGTTCGTTTATAAATGACTTTTTATGTTCGTTTATAAATGACTTTTTATGTTCGTTAATGCGGTTTTTGAATGCTCTTCCACTTTGTCCAATATAAACTTTAGGGCAATCCACACATTCTAATTTGTAGACACCAGACTTTTCGTTTTTAGTTGTTAGTTCATTTTATTGTTTTTAATTAAGTTGCCTAGTGTATCTTTGCATCTGAAGGATATATTGCGGTCTAATTTCTTGAGTTTAAGTGCAACGTTTTCTGATAACTGTCCTATGTATGTAACTGAGTTATATTATGTGTTATTCGATCGATTGTCGGTAATCTGAGGGCATACTAAGTTAACGGCTTTTTTGTATTGCTTCTTTTTTATTATAGAATCGATTAGACTAGGGCTATAGCCATTGTTTGAGGCAATTTGTTTTATTATATTTAGTTCTTTATTATAATTTTCGTTATTCAAGGGCACGTTAATTAGTCTATTGACATAACTATGATATACTGCAATTTTATGTGAGTATGGGTGGTTGGAACTGCTGTGTATTGTGGTATCTGTGTGCGAGGGTTTACGATAAATTTAATATGTATGTTTGTTTTGTTGTAGATTAGATAGATAGTTAAATCTAAAAAGTTAATGGCATGATTTATTTCTTTTTCTAGTGTAAATATTATTGCAGGGTGTAATTTGTTAATTTCGTTTAAGAGATTATGTAGTTGTCTATTGGTTCCGATAAAACAAATTATTGTCGTCTACATAGCGATACCAATATATACATTTACTAAAAGATGGTATTAGTTGGATTTTCTGTTCGAAGTTGTCCATAAATAAGCATTTCCGCGAGTAAGGAGCTTAGGTTGCCCATTATTAGTCCTTCTTTTGATATATAGCATTTGTCGTTAAATTCGAAATAATTTTGGTCCAAGCAAACTACTAATGTATCGAGGAATCTTGTTTTATTATGGGGTTTGTATTCTCCTCAGGTAACCTCCTTAACGACCAAACAGATTTAAATAATTCACCATTACTAAATCTGTCCGATGGTTTTCGGAGAACAAACGATTAGCCATAATAGTTAGGTACCCCATTAGTCTGCATATCCTGTACAGGGTGGCCAATCGGGTGACGATAATAATTTTTTTAGATAGCCCGTACCGAGACCTATCCAAAACACCCCCACGTATGTGTACCGATTATTGATAGTTTTCGAGTAATGATTTTTTTTGAAAATTTAGAGATTTTCCAGTTTTTCCAAGAAATCGTCAAAATCAAAAACAAGAATGCTTTTTGGCTTTTATTTTTTTCTGTAATTATACTCAGTATTAAGCCTATTTTAATATCCAATAAAGAGAACCTGTACATCCGAACAATAATTAAGTACATTTTGAAATCTCTGTTTTTAGTCAGGAGACCAAAACCTTCAAAATAAGATTAAAAATACTTATGTCTGGTTCTGGAGCTTCAAACTAATCTTAAAAACTTTGCAAGACATTGCACTTTCGAAATAATAATGAAGAAGTAGCACTTATGGGGGCATTTTGCGCCGTACGTGAGTGAGGTAAAAAGGTGATAATTCACGAATTTCCAAAATGATTTAAAAAACTATTATTTTGCTGTATTATGACAAATTAAAGAAAAAAAATTCGTATCAACTAATAAACCTGATAATCATTGATGTTTTGATGACTTTTAATAAAAAAAGTAATACCCAAATTGTGATTTTTGAAGTGTTTTTGCTATGTACTATTGAACTTCTGCTAAATTAAGTTGTATAGAAAGTTAACAAAGGAAAGGGATAATAAACAATAATCTGACCTCCAGTTTCATGGCAGAATTACCTGGGAAGCTATGTCGTAGCATACGCCATCCCTTTCTTTCAGGGTAGCTTTTTGCAAGCTCATGTCGGCGAAGCGCAGTTGTGTTAATTAATTTTCGGTAATAGGCAAGGCAATGTTCGGATGGACCTAAAAAGGTGAATTATATCGCTAGGTCTTCCTTGACAGGTCAGTAGAGAGCCTATCATGAATACAACAAGTTTTTCAGTTTTCAACCCTCCACCCCCCCAGACACCCAAAATCCACCCGCACCCAAAAAAAGATCACGCACCTCTAAAACGCCTAAAAACGAAGTTTGAGGAATATTTGAAATTTTTGTTTTAATTACTCCGCCGCCCATGTACCGATTTCCAAAATTATAGCAGCATTACCTACTAAGACCCCATAGCATATTGCTGCTCAAATTTCATCACAGTCCATGCAGCGGTTACTGAGGTTACGAGGCTAGAAAAACGCGTACAGACAGACAGACCGACATGCAGACCGACGGAAATGAGTGACGCGGATTTTCATTATGTAGACGTTATAAAACGCCCAAAAAACCTATTATCTCAAAATCGAAAATTTTCACGATCACAATCCTCCGCTCACCTATCGGTGTGGGAAGCAAAAGGGTACGATAACGCTTCCGAGGTAATTCCGCCATGGAATTAAAAGTCAGATTGTTGTTTTATTATTCTTTTTCTTTGTTAACTTTCCATACAACTTAATTTAGCAGAAGTTCAATAGTACACAGCAAAAAGCACAGGTATTAATTTTTTTATTAAAACTGATTAAAACATCAATGATTATCATGTTTATTAGTTGTTATGAGTTTTTTTTTCTTTAATTTGTCATAATAAAGTAAAATAATAGTTTTTTAAATCACTTTGGAAATTCGTGAATTATCACCTTTTTACCTTTAACAGCCACGTACGGCGCAAAATGCCCCCATAAGTGCTATTATTTCATTATTGTTTCGAAAGTGCAATGTCTTGCAGAATTTTTAAGATTAGATTGGAGCTCCAGAACCAGGCATAAGTATTTTTAATTTTATTTTGAAGGTTTTGGTCTCCTGACTAAAAACAGGGATTTCAAACTTTGGCCCCAAAATGTACTTAATTATTGTTCGGATGTACAGGTTCTCTTTATTGGATATTAAAATAGGCTTAATACTGAGTATAATTGATGAAAAAAATAAAAGCCAAAAAGCATTCTTGTTTTTGTTTTAACGATTTCTTGGAAAAACTGGAAAATCTCTAAGTTTTCAAAAAAAAAATTATAACTCGAAAACTATCAATAATCGGTACACATACATGGGTGTGTTTTGGATAGGTCTCGGTACGCGCTATCTAAAAAAAAATTATTATCGTCACCTGATTGGCCACCCTGTATAAATAGCGTAGCACTTAAGTTTAAGATCATTGTTTGATAAAGACACTGTGTGTCGAAACAATTGTCGCAAGTTTTTTTAAATAAAAGTGGTGATCATTCATCGGAAATACTTTTTTGTAAAATTTTATAGTTAAATAACCCAATTCCGGTCACATTCTACCTCAATTTTACTCAGCATAACTTTTGAGAAAAGAATGGACATATCTCCGTGTAGCTTAAAAGAATTTTTAGCGATTCCCAAAAATATTGAAAGTGAGTCAGCCTTGCCTTAGTAGCAGCTTACCACAGACACATTTTACTCAAAACAAATCAGTACTGACGAGGAATAATCGATTTAATCTAATGTTGGAATGAGTTGTTCAGTTTTTTTCGTCAATCCTTACATCTTACATCGCTTGACCAGACAAGATTGTCGCGACACCTTGACCTCAGGCTTTGTGCACCACAATGTGACGCGGAAACCAGTTTGGGAACCCGTGCACTATTTATATTAGAAGGGGTCAAATGGATAAACCCGGTTGTTGCAGCATATTCACATGAATCCATTTTTAAAATATAATACTCAAATTTATGAAAACCATAAGCTTTTTTTATTATACGTTATTTAGACCTTTATATAATAATATTCATTCATCGCGCTTAGTTGCCTCATGGCCTGTTTAAAGTAGATGTTGCTTGGAAAAAGAATAATTTAGAATAGAGGTCTGCCAAAATGTTGTGTATAATGAAACGTTTTTCCACCAAAAACTTTCGTTTCTTCACCTTAGATTACAACGAAAAGCAAAAATCATAATCCTAGGCTAGGACGCCAGGGAGTTTTGGAAAATTTCGATCACGCATCATTTTATTACGTTTTTTTACAAAAATAATGTTTTTCCACTTTGACTACCGAGAAAAATCAAAATAGAAATTAGACGATAGCCTCTGATTTTTCAAGTTTTTGGAAATATTTATCAAGACCAGGTTTTTTCCACAAAAATTACGTTTTTTTAACCTTTACGTATTTTTTTTATTATTTTGTATAGCGGCATCAACTGCAATGGCTATTTGCCGCAGCCTTTAGGTATTGGATGAATAAATTAAAATAAACCAATGAACCCTATGTTATCCGTGCAGCGCCAATGCCATTTCAGTACCTTTGTCTATCAATAACCGTGCTTGCAACATGGTCAAATCGTTACGTCGCGTCGTAAAAAAGGCTTTTGACAGCAAAAAGTCAGAAAGAAAAGAAAGTTGGTGGCATGGCAGACATTGGTTCCCTGAACCTACACCGATGTTTGCGATCTCGGAAACTCTGCTACATGGCAAATTTCGAAAAAAAAAAGCGCCGTTTTGGTGATATCGAAAAAAGATTCAAATAAACAGTTGTCACCCCCTCTCCTCCGCCCCTCGAGCGGCAACCCCCAGAGGTCGCAAATTTAATCTTATATTAATTAAACAACGCCGAGGTACAATCAATTCCACTAAAAGTATGCACAAAATTGATATTTTTCGCAACAGCACATATCGGTAGTAGGTAGCGGAGTGTTCATAAATGTATTTTTTTAAACCCAATGAATGCGTTTATGGATCAGATAATAAAGAAATGAGAAGATATCACTCTTTTAGGGAAAGAAAAATGTTACACGACTTTTTGATAAAGTTCTTCGTCTCAATCCGCAATGAAATTCTGATTTTAGTGAAAATCACAAACCAACCCTTAACTTTGGCGTACTGTAGGACAGAAACTATTGGTCGCACACAAAAAATGTAAAGACCAAAATTATGCAAAATTTTGTTCTCTTCATAAATCATTTGAAGCTTTTTTCGATATCGCCAAAACGGCGTTATTTTTCGAAAATCGTCGCAGAGTGTTCATCTCTCCACCCCTCGAGCGGTAACCCGCCGAGGTCGCAAACTTAGGTGTAGGTTCAGGTGACCAATATCTACCATCCCAGTCATCCCATTAAATTTCATTTCTTTCCGACCTTTTGCTGTCAAAAAACCTCTATCGCCTGGACTAACAGAAGCGTTGTATCCGTAGATTTATTTTTTTTACCTCAAAACTACGAGAAAAAAAGCCACGATTTTCTCATTCTAGGATTGAAAACTTTGGCCGTAATTTTTTTGTACTAGTTAAGGCTAATGAGTGTTGTAAAGGTGTGGATTATTCATAGTTTTGTAATCTTTTTATAAAAAAAAACCGTTTTGCAACTCTAGCTACAGATATACATGCTCATAAATAGCATGCTTTTTAAGCATGCTCAAAATTAGCATGCTACTGTCACTGACACATTTCCATTAATCGCATGACCGCCGGTTCTTTAGCATGCTCGAAATTAGCATGCTTATTTCGAGCATTGCATTGCTCATTAATAGCATGCTTTTTAAGCATGTGTATTTGTACCTTTAGGTGAAATACAAATGACAGTGCATCGCAGCTAGCCAGGAAGCGTGGCTCATACATAGTTTTGTGATGATTTTCCACCAAAAATGTTGGTTTTCGTGCCGTGCGTTATGGTTCTCCTGCCAGTTGAAAATTTTGTCCATTACTTTTTTCTCCCTATTTGGGCTAACTAGTGGTGTTTATGAGTGGCTTATCTATAGCTTTGTGACGTTTTTCAACAAAATGATTCTATTTTTCCACGCTGCGTCCACTGGCGGTCATAGGGGGGTGGGGGGCCTGGGAGTCATGGACCCCAGTAAAATCATGAACAGCTCTTTTTCTCATAACGTACTTATTTTTTATTTTTGTTATAATGCCGCTTAAACTTCTATTCACAAAAACATGTACTCCCCTAAGAATGTTCTTTGCTGATCATGTAATGCATGCCCCCTGTCAAGTAATGTCCGCAAGTGCCTGTGTTTACTTAAAAAAAGTCGGCTGTATCCAACATATTATACAACACTATTTAGCGCATCTGACATTTTTATTTTACTCATTTGAAAACCCAGAATGGACAAAACGAAAATTTGTGGTGGAAAAACAAATTATGGATAAACTACACATACATATCAAACACAGTAATTCCTGACTAAGATAGGAAAGTGACGGCTGAAATTTCACGATTCATGAGACATTTGCTTTTCTCATAAACGCAGGGTGGAAAAGCGAACATTTTAGGTGGACAGACATCACAAAAATACTAATAAGCCACACCTGCTGAACACTGATTAACCCTGACAGGGGACAAAATCATTTACTCATTAACAGGAGGCGGAAAAACGATCATTTTTGTCGGAAAAGCTGGGGAATGGGGTAGTTTTCACTTTTCGCTGTAACCTAAAGTGGAACTTTATAGACCTTTGAAAGAGTATCTTTGTAAAGTAATTTGTACTTTGATTAAGGAAGTAGAGGCAGCCAGATTATTCTGAAACCTTTTTTGTCAAAGAATATGGTTTCATTGATTAATAGCTAGGATATGATAGATTTGACAGACGACAACTAAAAGGTTATATTAATAGTAAATGTCTTTTTTAATATAAAGTGAAAAAAAATAAAATATTTAAGAGCTTCAAGTAGGGTTAGGACCCCAGCAGGTCAAAAAGAGAATTCATTACAATCAGCTCTTACTGATTCATGAACATCCAATTGACATATACAGTGTAATCCAATTACTCGTAATAGATAAGGATAGCTCAATATGGTAGGAAAGCTTTAAATTTAAATATGAAACATCTGCAAATTTATCTTTTGGCAATAGGTTACAAGTTCTTGTTTGAGTAGTAAAAAGCTTAAATATGACTTTGTTTGGAAAATCCTGGAAATGTCCGGAATTTGAGCCCTAATCGAAAATATATAGCAACATTAACTCAAACAATTAATGGACAGGCAAAAATTAGGCACTACCTCCTGACCTCTAACACTACCCACTAGACACCATCACTCGACCAACTCGACTTGATAAAGGAAGCCTACGACCTCAGTAAATGCTTATTAAGGAATGACAGTAAAGTGCCATACTGGTGGAATGAGGATATCAGGGAGCTCCGAGCAAAATGTCTGAAGAACAGGAGACTGCTGCTAAGATCCCGGACGAAAAAACACAAAGGAAACCATCATGTAAACGTAGAAGAGCTGGAGAAGGAATATAGGCAGAGCAAAAAGGATCTTGTGAAAACGATAATACAGTCCAAAAGGCAGTTGTGGATTGAGCTATGCGAAGACCTAAATAACGACATTTGGGGGAGCGGATACAGAATTGCCCTAGGCCGACACATATGAGACCGATAGCTCTGTCAACGGAGAAGAAGAAAAGTATCGCGACATACCTGTTTCCACAGGGTAGTAAGGAGAATGTGGAGTTTCATCGAGATAGTAATGTACCGCCATTTACGGAGGACGAACTCTTAACGGCTGTGCATAAAATGAAATCGAAAAAAGCTCCTGGAATCGATGGCATAACACCAGAAGCACTAAAGGAAGCGGTTAAAGTAGTTCCAGATTGGATCTTAGCTATATAGAGAGTTAGAGACCAATTAATGCCACACTTTACCCGACTGCTAAGGACAGGATGCGGGACTAACTACTATGGCATAAAGTTCTTCAACTTATTACCGGAGCACTGCAGATTCATGTCTCCAATGATGTTTAAAAAAACGGTAAAGCAATATCTGATAAATAAAGCATTTTACAATATAAACGAGTTCTGTAATAACGATTTTGAAGATTGTATTAGGTAAAGCCTTAAGCCTTCTTTTTTAAATTGTAATTTGTCCTATTAATAAGATATATATATATATATATATATATATATATATATATATATATATATATATTGTTGTGTCTACTTTGTTCGTTTTTTATCTTGACATGTGCAAGCATTTCAATGTATATTAGCACCAATAAATTATTATTATAATGAATAAGCTGTTGCGTGCCCAGGAGTTTCCAGATCAGTGGAAAATAGCTAAGCTGATTTTGATAAATAAACAGTAAAAGCTGCTGAAAGATGCTTCGGCGTTTCGACCAATCTGTTTCCTTAAAACCCTAAGCTAGCTATATGAAGAGCTGATTATGAGCAGGTTAGAAGACCAAATAGAGAGCAGGGAAAGCCTAAATGATCATCAGTACGGATTTAGGAGGGGTAGATCTACCATTCAAGCGGTTAAGGCAGTCGCGCAGAGACATCTGATAGATGGTGCACTCAACACTCAACTCTCGATGTCCAAAATCCATTTAATACTGCAAGCTGGAATTTGATTGTTAAAGAGCTGGAAAGGAGGAAAGTACCGCAATACCTTAAAAAGGTAATCCGCTCGTACTTCAGTCGGAGGAAGATAAAAAATGATGACGAGGAGATCGAACTAACCACATAGGCGTCCCACAGGGGTCTGTTCTAGGCCCAATTCTCTGGAACATTCTATACGATGGGGTCCTGGCGGTAGAACTGACCGACGGAGCAGTATCTATAGCTTTTGCCTAGCAGTGGTGGTAACAGCAGGAGACGAAGAGGAACTGGCCTTTAGAGTAAATGAATCTCTAAGAAGGATTGACCTGTGGATGGAGAAGCATGGGCTTAAGTTGGCGCGTCATACTTAGCTCGGCCGGCTTCTACACGCAGGCCTACGCAAACGACGGCCTGGTGTTAGTCTCTGGTAGATTCCTGGGCGTCGTCTGCGATAGGATGCAGATGGCGTGCAGCATTTTGGACAGGTGGTGTGGCGAATCAGGACTCTCAATCAACCCAGTGAAGACTGAGCTGGTCCTATTCACTCACAGGAAGAAGATAGATGATTTTAAAGCCTCCACTCTCCACTGTGTACCGCTGACCCTAACACAGGAGGTCAAGTACCTGGGGGTGTTACTTGATAATAAACTCACATGGGCACAGCATATCGACTATGTGTATAAAAAGTCTATAGCTACCATGTGGCAGTTGCGTCGGGTAGTCGGCAGAACCTGGGGCCTCAAACCCAAGGTTCTAAACTGGCTATATACGGCAGTAGTCAGATCTAGGATCCAGTATGGCTGCTTGGTCTGGTGGCCGAGCGTAGAGAAGGTCTCTGTTAGGCTCAAGCTCGCAAAGATTCAGAGGCTTGCAGCAGTGAGCATAACAGGTGCCATGAGGACAACACCCACTGCTGCCCTGCCCTGGACTCTTGGGCTTGCCGCCTCTGCACCTCTGGATAAAGAGAGAGGCGATGTCGGCCTGCCTGAGAATGCGTGACGGGGGAACGTGGGTAGCATGAGAACCATTAGTTGGCCACACCAGAATAGAGCGATTCGCGGAGAGTAATATCCCGATATCGTCATTCAGGGTGGAAAAAGCTAAGGACATCTTAAATTTAGTTAATGGATTCTCACTAGTCATCCCGGAAAGAGACGACTGGATGAGAGGGAAAGTCAAGTTTCCGCCCAATAGTCTCGTATGCTTCACTGACGGATCGCTCTTAAAGGAGTCAGGATCCGGGGGAGCGGGCTTCTGTCTGGAGGGTAAAGAAGTGCGGCGGAGCTTCGCTCTGGGAACCTGCACGACTGTCTTCCAGGCGGAAGTGTATGCGATATTGATGGCGGCATACTCGACGGAAGTCGAAAAGTGTTCTGAACAGAGCATATATATATGCTCTGACAGCCAATCAGCTCTGAAAGCGGTGGCAGCTTCGAGGGCCAGATCAGCTCTGGCACAAGAATGCTCTGCCGCCCTTCAGAAGTTGGCAAGACATAAGAAGGTGACCCTACTGTGGGTCCCCGGACATATTGGTATACCGGGTAACGAGAGAGCGGACCGATTAGCTAGGATAGGGGCCAGCAGCCCCTGCATTGGCCCAGAACCTATGCTGGGAATTAGTAGACGCCAGGTCAATGTGGCCCTGGATAACTGGGCCTACAAGGAACTGGCGAAAGCCTGGTTAGAGAGAGACGACTGCAGGCAAGCCAAAAGATTCATAGCAGGCCCTGATAGGGGCCGAACGCAATGGCTTTTGAGTAAAGGCAGAGAGACGCTCAACCTTCTGGTGGGGGTTCTCACTGGCCATTGCCGGCTGAATAGACATCTGTCACTTATGAGAGTGGTAGGGGACCCCATTTGCTCCAGATGCTGGGAGGAGGACGAGACAGCGTTCCACTTCCTGGGCAGATGTGCAGTTTATCGCAACCTTAGGGTGCAGATATTCGGCACGACGGAGTTTGGGGAGGAGCCACTATATTCAGCGAAATGGTCGGACGTACTGACTTTCGTCAGGAGGTCTGGTAGGTTCGACAAGGAGCTTTCTAGGGTGTAGAATTTTAGTGTTTTCAGTGATTGGTTCAGTGGGGTTGGCAAAAAGGGCCAAAGGTGGCCTACTTGCCTGGCTTCGCCTCCCCATCACTACTACTACTACTACTGGCGCCTCAGAAAACAGAAGCTGTTATAATGAAGGGAATAAGGAGAAGAAAACCTAGTTTCGCCTTGCAAGGAGTATCGATTATACCGCGGAACGCTATTAAGTACCTCGGTATTACCATCGACAGCCAAGGATCGTATGGACCGCATGTGGTAGATACAGTGGCAAAGCTGGAAAATCAGATAACTGGATTATCCAAACTGATGCCTAATATAGGAGGTCCCACAAGCATAAAAAGGAAGATGTTGAATGAGGTAGTTAACTCTACCATACTTTTCAGAGCTTCTATTTGGAACAATGCCATACACATTAAGAAATATTGGGATCCTCTTGTAAGCACACAAAAGTAAGATGCTGTTGCAGGTTGCCTCAGCCTATAGAACTGTCTCAGCTAGGTCATTGCAGGTCGTAACATGGGTCCCACCTATTGAGCTGTTGGTGGTGGAGAGAAAACTTCTGAATGAAGCTGAAAACAGCCATCTAAAGACTACTAAGGATAGATTGAGGGAAGAAACTCTACAAATGGGGCAGCATATGTGGGACGCTCATACGGATGCGGCACAATGGACGAAAAGACTCATGCCAGAGCTAGAAATTTGACTAAAATGTAAACATCGGATCACAGATTATTACCTCACACAGGCTCTGACACGGCATGGACCTTTCAGGGTATATAGGAAGTGGGTAGGCCATATACAGGATGACTCGTGTAGCTATTGTGGACATCAGGAAACCACTGAGCACATAATCTTTGAGTGCTCAAGGTGGGAAGTATGGTGACAGCATGCACGCATAAGATGCGGGATACTGGAGCCTGACAGCTTGATACGAGAAATGGTCAAAAATAAGACAAAGCGGAGAGTAATTCACACCATGATAAAAAAGATCCTAGCCACGAAGGAAAGGGAAGAGATGCCAAACAGTGCAGAGGGGACAGAAGAAACTCAATCCTGAACTCCTAATCCCCACATATCTGGGGGAGGGGGAGATGTAGGGCAAATAGCAGAACGGAAGAAGATAGAAGACAGCCCCTAACGCAAACATATGTCTGTATGACCGCTCCAGGGAAGGGGCAGGCACATGACCCACTCGTACTTGGCTGTGGCCCAGCGACAGTCTTAAAAAAAAAACTACCCACTACCTCTCAGGAAGCCCAATGTCAGAAAAGAATCTGTGAAGTATATGGTCACCCTAGATATGACTAGGTAAGCAGTAAATTAAAAGACCTATATAGAGCAGGGCCACAATTAACTAATTTTAATAGAATGCAAAAAACATATTAAAAAGCTTTGCCAAGTGTGATTAGTACTGGCTGAGCCTTAAACATAATGGATAGGTTGGGATTGGTATAGATAATTTTTTTTTGGTATTTGCATATTTTTTTTAATTATTTTTCTTTGCTGAATACCAACCATTAATGTTCAAAGAAATTTCTGGTATAGTATTAGCTAGAATTACCATATTATGTGAGTATATATACATATATTTTTTAAACATACTACTGCTTGCAAAAATTATAGAGTATAGAAAATTTAATAGAACAATAAATCATGTATGTGTTGTATACACAGTATTATTAATAATATATGTATAAATTTATAGATATTATATTCATTCCAGTTTGCAGTGGTTTAAAGATTAATTATGTTGAATACACATCTTACAAATACAGCGCTTAGAATGTTTAATTTACCTATATTAATAACTTTACATCTGTTTACCCCTTTATCTCTATTTTTACCTATGCCTTATTTCAATAACCTTTCAATGAAAAATCTATTTTTGATTGCTTATTTTTTGATAGTCAATATATTATAAATTAGAGAAACATAGGATTTAATATATAAATATATAAAACGACATTACTTTTAATGAACATATTTTTTCTTAACGTAACGTATATTTTTCTATTATAATATTTATGCACAAAAAGTGTTGGAGACTATGTCACATTTCCCAAAATGTTCAAGGAAGCAGTTTAACTAGTAATTAGGTGAATACTTATTTGAAATTATATCTAAAGCCTACACCAGTCCCGAAATGATTAGAACATGACTGTTGATTTATCTACGGTAAGTCACTTTCATAGGTATGATCATCTTTTTGATCAAGATTTGGACTTAGTATCCTTTACCTCCGAGGTACCGATATAGACCTCATAATGGCAATCATTCCATTAGAATCCAGAGCTTATAACTTATTCACAGACTCCTGTACCCATAATTTATTGTCTTTTTAAAATGAAATTTTCCTACCTGTTTGACAGACTTTTTGAACTCAAGAAGCTGCTCTGCCGCCTTATCACTTGATGACATTGTTCTTTTTTCCACTTTTAGCAAATTATTCACTACAAAATTTCGCGAAGCGCAAAATAACTCGGATCCGTACGTAGCCGTTACTAGTCTGATTACAGTATTATATTTTTTCCACTTATATATCATTCAAAACACTTTACAACTTTACAATTTACAAACACTTAAATGTCAATAATGTCAGTAAGTCAGTAACATGTCACAACACAAGTCACAGAATAGAAAAAATATCCTTCGCTTCTCTGTAGCACAGAGGCATGGCCGACCTACACTAGGCCGGAGCCTTAGATGTGGCAACGTGGCTTAGCTGTCAAATAGTGGCCCTATAGTTTCAGAATAATTATTACATTTTATATGTATTAGAGTTCATCTCGGTTAATAAGTTAAGAAAAATACTTTTTAGAACTACTACTACTAATACCACTTACATCTGATGTCTGTTTCATCACAGTCAGACACTCCAAAATAAAAATAAGCGCAACCTGTTTCCTGCCGCCACTTCCATTTCCACTTAAATGAACACTCAATTTACTTTGTAAATTATCACTTGAGCTAGAAAAATTCACTATTAGGTCACTGTGAAGCCATTCTTGCTGGTCTTGATTTCCCTTTCACTATCAAATGCTTTCGTAGGTATGCCCCAGGCCATACCCAGATGAGTTCTATTAACTGTATGTTTCTGTGATATTTGGGAGGTCCAGAAAACATTATAGGTACCACATTGTGCTTTAAAATAGGTTTTATCCTTTGAAATGTTTGTCAATTATTGTCTTTATCCTTATAAATATAACCAGCCCTGCCGAGGAATACCTTTTACCCACTTCTGTTTATGTCCCTTATCGGACGCACAATTGCTAGTGCAACCTGGTACTACACACTTTGCAGGCATCTTTTATCTTTATAGTTTCATTTGTGCAGGTAAATAAGTAGAAACCCATTCAAAATCACCTTGCAACGTTCTTTTTAATCTGGAATAAGGTTATGTTGGGCCATGGTTTGGTAGTCCTCTCCTGGGCTGCAACCTGGTACTACACGCTTTGCAGGCATCTTTTTATCTTTATAGTTTCGTTTGTGCAGGTAAATAAGTAGAAACCCATTACAAATCACCTTGCAACGTTCTTTTTAATCTGGAATAAGGTGATGTTGGGCCATGGTTTGGTAGTCCTCTACTGGGCTGCAACCAGGTACTACACGCTTTGCAGGCATCTTGTTATCTTTATAGTTTCGTTTGTGCAGGCAAATAATTAGAAACAAATTAATAATCACCTTCCAACCATATTTTCTGGACCTGGAAGAATACACATGACATTATCACAAATGAAAACACGGCCTGATCTCCAACGTTGCCATATTTCAATGCTCCGGCCTAGTGATAGAGACGGCCATGACAGAGGAGGTCTTTCTCTCCTCTGTGTCTGTAGAGTGTGATTGTCAATGTCATTGTCATATTCATGCCTGCAATGGCCGACTCTACACTAGGCCGGAGCCTTAGATGTGGCAACGTGGCTTAGCTGTCAAATAGGGGGCCTATAGTTTCAGAATAATTATTACATTTTATATGTATTAGAGTTCCTCTGGGTTAATAAATTAAGAAAAATACTTTTTAGAACTACTACTACTAATACCACCAGGCACGTATTTAGGGGGGCTCAGGGGGGTCCGGACCCCCCCGAAACGTTATAAAATGCTGTCTAAAAACACAAATTTGCACCCCCCCCGCAAATTTAAGGATTTAAGGTGGCAACTCTAATCTGGACCCCCCCGAAAGGTCAACCAAGTGACACCTAATCTTGACTCCCCCAAAACCAAATCCTGGATACGTGCCTGAATACCACTTACATCGGATGTCTGGTTCATCATAGTCAGACACTACAAAATAAAAATAAACGCAACCTGTTTCCTGCTGCCACTTCCACTTAAATGAACACTCAATTTACTTTGTAAATTGTCACTTGAGCTAGGAAAATTCACTATTAGGTCACTGTGAAGCCATTCTTGTTGGTCTTGATTCCCTTTCACTATCAAATCTTTTCGTAGGTATGCCCAGATGCATGCCCTCGTTGGTATGCCCAGATGAGTTCTATTAACTGTATTTTTCTGTGATATTTGGGAGGTCCAGAAAACATGGTAGGTGCCACATTGTGCTCTAAAATAGGTCTTATCCTTTGAAATATTTGTAAAGTATTGTCTTTATTCTTATAAATTAATATAACCAGCCCTTATGAGGAATACCTTTCACCCACTTCTGTTTACAACAGAAACAACCAGCACAATAACTCAAGTTGGCGGAAATTACACGCACATCCCCACTTTTGGATGATTTTTTGTAAGGATGGTAACGGTACTTCGATACTTGTACTTCTGCATACTTTTTGTGCGATTCCAAGCTGGTACCGATACTTTTGTAGGGTATCGGTATCGAAAATAATTATATAATTATTGGGGGGTGTAATCAATTGCACAAAATGCTCTGTACGAACCAAACGCGCTGGGCTACAAAATATCGAGTTGGTACCGGTATCGATATTTTCATTTTCGCATCTCTACCCAAACTTCACAGCCGTAAAATATCGATAAACTCCCAAGGTCAAATTTTGTGGGAAGTGGGAACCATTTATATATAGGAAATCCTCAGAGATATTATGCTGGTTGTTTTCGTTTACTTTTATTATGCTGTGGTTGTGTTGGGGTTGGAGTCGGCCACACAACTTATGTGTAGTCGCGCAACTTTTCCAAACACGTCGCCACAATGTTAAATTGCTGCTTGGGAGAGAGCTGTGACTTTGCCCTGTCACACCGATAGGTGAGGGAAGTATTGTGATCGCGAAAATTTTCGATTTTGAGATAATATACTTTTTGGGCGTTTTATGATGCTTACATAACGAAAATCCACGTCACTCATTTCCGTCGGTCTGTCTGTCTGTTGGCGTTTTTCTAGCCTCCTAATCTCAGTAACCGCTCATAGATTTTGATGAAATTTGGGCAGCGATATGGTGTAGGGTCGTAGTAGATAATGTTGCTAGAATTTTGAAAATGGGTGCATGGGCGACGGGGTAATTAGCAAAAAACGAAACATTTCAAATATGCCTCAAACTTCGTTTTTAGGCGTTTTAGGGATTCCTGATCATTTTCTACTTTTTTTTGGGTGGGGATGAAATTGGGGTGGTTGGGGGTTGTAAAGCTGAAAAAATTGTTGTACTCATAATAGGCTGTCTACTGACCTGAGAGAGAAAAACCTAGCGGTATAATACACTTTTTAGGTCCATCCGAACATTGCCTTGTGTATTATACAAGAATCAAAGGGACTTTGAGTAGATGGTTCTATATTTTATAATGTGGAAATTACTGAATTGACGTTAATGAAATTTCGGCACAGTATTACTACTTTGGCGAGGATGGAAAACGCGTCTGATTTTTAAAAATCGTCTCAGTGCGGGCGGCGCAGCAATATTAAAAAAACTAAAAATATGCAAACAGCTCAAACTTCGTCTTTAGGCGTTGTAGGGGTTCCTGATCGTTTTCTGCTTTTTTGGGGTGGGAGTGAAATTGGGATGATTAAGGGGGGGGGGGTTCTAAAACTGAAATTTTTTTGTATTCATGATAGGCTGCCCATTGACCTGTGAAAGAAAGACCTGGCGGCATAATTCAATTTTTTAGGTCCATCCGAACATTGCTTTGCCGATTACAGAAACCAAGGCAATTAAACTTTCTGATCCATACAAAATACATACGAGTATTACTTTGGATCGTTCTGAATCACGTTCTGTATTGTATACGTGGAAACTTTTGAATTGACTTAAATGATATTTTGACAGATTTATTACCGGACGAGTATGGAAAGCGCGAAAACACCTCAAAAACCGTTTTTGACGTTTTAGGGGTTCCTGATCATTTAAAATTTTTTTTTTGGTTGGGGGTGAAATTGGGGTGGTTCGGGGGTAAGGGTTTGTAAAACTCAAAAATTTGTTGTATTCATAATAGATTGTCCATTGACCTGTGAAAGAAGCACCTAGTAGAATAGAACACTTTTTTGCGGTCGGGTGAGCGATGATTTGGTTGCAGGGTCATCTAGACTATAGATTCATGCTGTGGGAAAATAATAAAACTGGTATCATCAGAATGTGTCGGAAGTACTGAGTCAATCAACTTGACAACATTTTTTCAAATGGGAATGCTTAATTTTTTTATACGATCAAATGTACAATTTGATAGGCTTTCTAATGATATTGGGTTGTGAATATCAATCTCTGGTAGTTTTCATTTAATTTCGACGTTGCTATCAAAGTGTTTTTCAATTTCCCTACCTATAAATAAACCAGCAGGCCATGAAATATAAACAAAAACCCGTTCAGATCGAAGAAAACAGCTAGCTAGCTAGCAAAGAATCCAGAAGAATTAGAGTAAAAGAGCAAGATTATGAAAAATCCTTACAACCATCAATCAACTCTAACCAGAAACAACTGCGGTAACACGTCTAAGGTCAAAGAGAAGCTGGAGTACGACAGAAATGGATAATTTTTACAGCCAACTATAGCTACACTGCAAAAATGAATGAATGAAAGCAAAACTTTCAGCGATTGTTGCCTTCAGTCTAAGATCTTCAGAACCCAATTTCACATTTAATGGTATCAAACAGTGGTAATTTGCGTCAAAGTCAAAAGTAACAATACCTCTGACTGTAGTTCTTTAAATTTTTCTGTATCTATTAGCAAGATCGCAAAAAAAGGAATACTGACAAATCATATTTAAATTTTCTGCCAGGTAAATTATGTTTAATAATTTGAGCAGATTTTTAATTCATTCTTTATTTTCGGCGATCTTGCTTATGGGTACTGAAAAATTTGTATAACCCCAGTCAGAGGTATCGGTTACTACTTTTTTAAATCATTAAAAATGTGAAATTTTATTCTGAAGCTATTACGCTGCCAGCAACATTTGGTGGTAGATTTCCTTCCATTTCAAAATTAATAATGGCTTTATGAATTGTCAATCATTAGAATATTGTAGTAGCTGGTATGCTGTGAGAAATATCCATTTTTGTCGTACTCCAGCTGCTTCTTGACCTTAGATGTGTTACCTCTGTTATTTCTGGTTCGAGTTGATTTGTTGTAAGTCATTTTTATAATTTTGCCTCGTTACTCTACAAAAAAAAAATAGTTCGTCCGTATCTATCTGCTAAGTTAGTTGTTTTCTTCCAAGTTGCTTATAGGTAGGAAAATTGAAAAACGCCGGTTCGATTTAAAATCTGCAATTAAATCAAAACTACTAGAGATGGATATTTACAACTGCATATCATTGGAAAAACTGTCAAATTTTAGATTTGATTGTATAAAAAAAATTAGGTATTCCCATTTGAAAAAATCAAGTTATATCTGATTGAAGTTTCCTTAATTGATTTACCGATTTCTCCAAGTACAAATGTAGTTCAAACTCGACCATCTAACATAAGCTCACCCATTTCATGCTTAGTGACATGGCAAAGTCACAGCCCTCGATGTTTTATAGTAGCTGCGATATTCCATTTTTTCTGACATCTGATTATACCTAAAATTGTATTTTGCACCTAAACGGTTTGATTTAAGTCCTATGTCACATGTAAAGTCACATTCAAATTGACCCGGGAATCTAAATATGCAATAATATACAGGGTGTTCCATTTAAAAAACATAACTTTGATATGTCACGCTTTTATTAGTCACCCAGTATAAAAGTCATTATTTTTAAAATGTAGTCCAACCCGACCTACATACACTCATAGTGTAAATAAACATGGTGCGCTCACCCGCATGCTGTGACGTCAGCAACGAGAATTTTTGTCGGTGAACTGGCGGGAATACCACATGAAGGATATCGGAATTAAATTTTATTTTCAAAGTGATAGATTAAATGAGTTCAATAGCCAATTATTGGTGAATTATGTTATAGAGGAGTGGAAAATAGGTAGGTAATTAAACGACTTTTTCTAGAAAAATGGATTATTTATTGGTAAATTTCAACATTTTTTTCTTAAGTTTACGCCTACAAGGAATACAACGTAAATCAAAGAAAAATCGTTATCGAATAGCGATTCTATCTAAAACGCGACTAAACACCACCGTGGTATTTCGAATTTCGACGTCTAATAATTCCCCCCGCGAAAATCTTCGTTGCTGACGCAATGCGCAGAGCGATCGCAATTTCGTACGGCTGGCGAGCACACCATCTATAGTCCCACCACGCATACACTCGCAAGGCTAGTTTTTTGAATAGTGGTATGGTTTGGTCACAAAAGTCCGAGGCGTTGAGCTTGACGCACCCTGTATATGCTCTGACAGCCAGTCAGGTCTGAAAGCGGTGGCGGCTCCGAGAGCCAGATCAGCTCTGGCTCAAGAATGCCCTCTCGCCCTTGTTGTTGGTCCTCGGACACATTGATGTATCGGGTAACGAAACAGCGGACCGTCTATAGCTAAGATATTAGCGGTCGGCAGCTCCTGCATCGGCCCAGGTCCGACTGGGCCTACAAGGAACTGGAGAAAGCCGGGTCAGAGAGAGACGACTGCAGGCAAGTTAAAATATTCATAGCGGGTCCTGATAGGGGCCGAATGCTATGGCTTCTGAATAAAGGCAGAGACGATCAACCTTCTAGTGGGTGTTTTAAATGACCATTGCCGGCTAATTAGACATTTGTCATTCATGAGAGTACAATGAGGGTGGTAGCGGACCCCATCTGCTGGGAAGAGAACAAGACAGTGTTCCACTTATCAACTTTCTGGGCAGATGTGCTGTGTATCACAACCTTTGGTTCAGATATTCAGCATGACAGAGTTAGGGTAGGAGTCATTATGGGATGATTCAGCCAGATGGCTGGACATACTGACTTTTGCCAAGAGTTCTGCTAGGTTTGACAAGGAGCTTTCTAGAGGATGTAGGATTTTGATATTTTCAGTGGTGCTGACAAATAAAGCCAAAAGTGGCTTACTTGCCTGGCTTCACTGCCCCATCACTACTACTACTAACTATATAACTATAACTAAAAGCAAACTCCAAATCAGCACTTCTGGAATCATCTTGAAAAACAATGAGTCAATGAGTGGGAGATAAATATTTGTACCTATATAGTTGAATGATGTTTGAATTTAAATTTTTTAGTAGGCTCTGGATTAGCATGCTAAGGATCTCATTATGTCCAAATTTGACAGACTAGGACAATCATTTCAACTGAGAATTCTGTTACTTTAGAATTCTAATTAACCTTTACTATACTAAAATCAACAAATTTATTATGTAAATTTAATTATATATACAATAAATAAATAGAACACAGTTACTACTTTTTCATATTTTCTTCAGTGTCATTTTGATAAAGCTTGAAGTCAATTGGCTTATCATAACCCATTAGTCTTGCATAGTGATCAGGATTGTCAAACAACCTAGGGTCTAGGAAGAGCTTCTTTCCTCTTACTGTGAATGTTGTGAACATGCCTGGCACATCTGGTACTTTAACTTCCTCTGGTTTGAATTCAGTCTAAAATTGAGGATATATCTATGGTGTTTATAGGTATAATGTAAACAAAAGACACACTTCATGACAAGTGGTGATGATGGAACTTTATAGTTACCAACATAGACTAATGATTGTTGGAACACACTTATGAAATTTATAGCTATGTTAGTAAGTTCATCCGATGACTCTGAATGGGGGTTAGATCATATGTTTTTGATCTCATTCAAGTACTTCAAATAAAAAAATATTGATGAAATACAACATGACAGAACTCTGATAGACATCTCATGTTTACAAAAAAATTCGTCAGACATTGATACATAGTTGCCACAATCCACCAAAGGTCTACATTAACATTTGTTTTTGTACATAGCTATTTCACAAGATCTAATGAATTTGATCTACAACGAATTTCTTAGCCATTATGTAGTAAGAAATGTTTTTACAATGCTAATTATTACTGGTACTAGGCACTATGTATCATTTTTCATTCTAGGTTTGCAAGTTTGTATTTTTGTCCTTGATGATGTGACCCGGAAAACTGTCAACTGTGTCAAGTCAACAGTGTCAACCGTTGTGAATACTGACGTGATTTTGACGTGGGCGGGGACAGTGTTTACAACAGAAATAATGGTCCCCATCAAGAAGCCATCTTGTCACTTTGTCCTCACCCCACTAACCCCCTCGCCCAAACTAATGTTTGACTGGGAACGTAAATGAATTTATGAATGAGAGGAAAGGTCTTCAGTTGTTCTATTGTCGTTGATGAGATACAAATATTGAGTTCTTACAGACTCACTTAGATAGTGTTAGGCAAAAATACATGTTTACCTGAACTGATTGACAGAAGAAACTAACAGTCCTTGCAATGTATGTGTCTGTATCTTTTTTATATGCAAGATGTGTGATATAATTCCTTGTAATTGAATGCAGAAGCAGTGGTGTAGCTACTGTAAAAAATCCAATGAAAGAGTATGCAGCTACGATGATTGGTATATTTCCAGTGGTGGCTATTGCTGTATATAAAAATGGCTGTGCAGCTACACCAACTACACTTGAACTCAATGAAAATATCTGTAACAAAAATAAGTCCATTTATTAATATGTCCATTATTTTTATTAACATGTTATTATATTTGACAAACATAAGAATGGGCTGGATTTGTATATAATTCCCAAGAAAATAAAGTAACAAATAATTCTTTCTGGGTGTACTTACCTTAACTGCTTTGATTTGGGGTGTGAGCAATCCATAATATACTTGCATTTCATTTTTTGTGCTTGTGCCAGCGAAACGAGAATTGCTTTGTGTGTGGAAGGTAATTGGAGTTACATGTTTTTTTAACAGGCTTGTGCCCAAGAAATTTCCACATACTTCTCGGCTATTTGGATGGTATATTGGAAATAAACGTAAACACCCCTTCACTGACATTTTCGCATTTTATTCTTAACCTCAACTCAACCGCACAAAATATTATACGAGAAAATCGACGAGTTTTGTCTATGGCACAAAATCTCAACCACAAAAATCTCAACCGCACTGACCACAGCACTGACAGTGAGAGACACTAGAATAGATCATCTCATGGCCCATCGCCGTCTCTACTCACTAGACCGGAGCATGAAATATGGCAACACCGAATCTGCGGGCCGTCATTTTGTTTGTTGTTAAGTCATTAGTCATGGCATTAATGTAACCTTCCAGAGTGAAAAATAAGATTGGAAGCTGAATTTTAATGTGCTTCTAATCATTTACCTGCACAAACGAAACTATAAAGATAACAAGATGTCTGCAAAGTGTGTAGTACCAGGTTGCAATAGCAATTGGTGCTTCCAAAGAAGGACATAAACAGAAGTGGGTGAAAGCTATTCCTCATAAGGGCTGGTTATATTTATAAGAATAAAGACAATAATTACAAATATTTCAAAGGATAAGACCTATTTTAAACCACAATGTGGTACCTACAATCTTTTCTGGACCTCCCAAATATCACAGAAAAAGACAGTTAATAGAACTCATCTGGGCATGCATCTGGGCCTACCTATGAAAAGATTTGATATTGAAAGGGAATCAAGACCAGCAAGAATGGCTTCACAGTGACCTAATAGTGAAATTTTCTACCTCAAGTGACAATTTAGAAAGTAAATTGAGTGTTCATTTAAGTAGAAGTGGCAGCAGGAAACAGGTTCCGTTTATTTTTATTTTGTAGTGTCTGACTACGATGAACCAGACATCAGATGTAAGTGGTATTAGTAGTAGTAGTAGTTCTAAAAGGTATTTTGCACAATGTGGTACCTACAATGTTTTCTGGACCTCCCAAATATCACAGAAAAATACAGTTAATAGAACTCATCTGGGCAAGCCAACGAGGGCATGCATCTGGGCATATCTATAAAAAGATTTTATAGTGAAAGGGAATCAAGACCAGCAAGAATGGCTTCACAGTGACCTAATAGTGAATTTTTCTAGCTCAAGTGACAATTTACAAAGTAAATTGAGTGTTCATAAGTGGAAGTGGCAGCAGGAAACAGGTTCCGTTTATTTTTATTTTGTAGTGTCTGACTACGATGAACCAGACATCAGATGTAAGTGGTATTAGTAGTAGTAGTTCTAAAAGGTATTTTGCACAATGTGGTACCTACAATGTTTTCTGCACCTCCCAAATATCACAGAAAAATACAGTTAATAGAACTCATCTGGGCAAGCCAACGAGGGCATGCATCTGGGCATACCTATGAAAAGATTTGATAGTGAAAGGGAATCAAGACCAGCAAGAATGGCTTCACAGTGAACTAACAGTGAATTCTTTTCTAGCTCAAGTGACAATTTACAAAGTAAATTGAGTGTTCATTTAAGTGGAAGTGGAAGTGGCAGCAGGAAACAGGTTGCTTTATTTTTGTTTTGTAGTGTCTGCCTATGATGAACCAGACATCAGATGTAAGTGGTATGAGTAGTAGTAGTTCTAAAAAGCATTCTTTTCTTAATTTATTAACCCAGATGAACTCTAATACATATAAAATGTAATAATTATTCTGAAACTATAGGTCCACTATTTGACAGTTAAGCCACGTTGCCACATCTAAGGCTCCAGGTTGCCATATTTCAATGCATTGAAATATGGCAACACTGAATAGCGGGTCGAGCTGGACCGAGCTTTTATTTGTTTTTAAGTCATTAGTTTAATCTTCCAGAGTAAAAAAGAAGATTGGAAGGTGATTTTTAATGTGTTTCCAATTATTTACGTGCACAAACGAAACTATAAAGATAAAAAGATGCCTGCAAAGTGTGACCAGGTTGCACTAACAATTGTGCTTCCAATGAAGGACATATTTTAGGGTGTTCAATTTTCCTCAAGACGAGCATTTCAAACAGAAGCGGGTGAAAGGTATTCCTCGTGAATGCTGGTTATATTTATAAGAATAAAGACAATAATTTACAAACATTTCCAAGGATGAGACCCATTTTAAAGCACAATGTGGTACCTACAATGTTTTCTTGACCTCCGAAATATCACAGAAAAATACAGTTCTAATAGAACACATCTGGGCACACCTATGAAAGGATTTGATAGTGAAGGAGAATCAAGACCAGCAAGAATGGCTTCACAGTGACCTAATAGTGAATTTTTCTAGCTCAAGTGAAAATTTACAAAGGAAATTGAGTGTTCATTTAAGTGGAGGTGGAAGTGGCAGCAGTAAACAGGTTGCGTTTATTTTTATTTTGTAGTATTTGACTACGACGAACCAGACATCACATGTAGGTGGTATTAGTATCAATCAGAGCTGTCACAAGTACTAGTAAATAGTATTTCAAATACCAATTACCAATTACCAGAGTCGCATGCGTCAAAGTACAAATACCAAGTAATTTTATTTTTGAAAGTACTTCAAGTATCAAATACTCTAATTTGGTACTTGATTTTTCAAATAAAGTAATTCAAATACGATACTAATATTTCAAGTACTTAAAAAAGTAATTCAAATACCATACTAATACTTGAATTACTGATATAGTATTTCAAATACGGCGATGGATATTTCAAGTATTTCATAATTATTGTTGAGTAATAAAAAGTACCTTATGAATGGAAAAACGGTATACATTTCAATAAAAATAGAAACTGATTTTTGTTTGAATGACACTACAAAGACATGCAAGAAGAGATAAGTAATAAAAGGTACAGTCGGCGCGGCGTCGTCGCGAGTCGTCGCGTATGCCATGCAAATGAAGGTGTTTAACATTAACAGATCCATCAAATAATTTGAATTGTCAGCATACAAAGCGCCGCTTTTCTAGCATTTTTCTGGCATACATAATGAATAAAAAGCATATCCACTTGTTTGATTCTTGCATACATTCATTCACAGAACTCGTGAAAAGTATAACAGAAATACCAAGCAATGACAACAATTCAAATTCATTCATCAAGGGAATCCAAATGTCAATCCGAATGTGTGAAAAAATATATAGGGTGTCATTGAAAATTCAGAGCCTAACCTCACTTCCGGCTAAACCAAAATAAGCATAAATTTGTTTTCTCATGGCTATTGTGCATCTCCGTTAACCATATAATTCTCCAAAATTTCAAACCTCCATCTAGGATTGTAAAAGAAGGGAGCTCTGTATAACGATTCCATTGCCACCCGGTATATGAATTTTTTCATAAAGAGATGCTTGAGAAAAATTACCTTTTTACATCTGCAATTCTTAACCACCACGACAAGGTACAGAGTTTTGAAGATTGTTATTATAATGGCAGTAAATTCACAGCTCACATTCACAGATTATTTTAACCTCAATCAACATCAACAACGCATTTTGTTGAACGCAACAAGACGAACTGATATTTTGTGATTGTGTCGATTGTGATGAGACTGTCCTGTAGAGTCAGAGTGTCGCGTAGACTATCCTATGTGTACGACAGAGACAGAGCGCAAGGCGACGCGATGCGTAATGTTGATTTGTCCATACTTGTCTAGACTTCAGCATTTAATGCTTGAAATGTGTATTTCAAGTATTTTTATATTTTCATCGAGCTATACTAATATGTATTTCTTACTCACTTTAGTATTTCGAGTATAAATGTATAAATTTGAATTATATTTTTTGTGTGGAAGTACCAAATACAAATACTTCTTATAGCATTTGGGAAATAAAATTAATTTGAAATACAGTACTTCAAATACCAGAAAGTAATTGAAATACATTTTTCAAGTACTTTACTTCTTTAGTATTTCAAATAAAAATGCCAGGTATTTGAAGTATATTTTTTGTGCTACAAGTACCAAATACAAATACTTCTTAGAGAGTATTTGGGGAATCAAGTACAAATATCACAAAAACAATGTATTTGAAGTACAGTACTTCAAATACCAGAAAGTAATTGAAATACATTTTTCAAGTACTTTATTTGAAGTAATGACAGCTCTGGTATCAATGAATATAGACATGCCTTTAAATCAATAAATCATAATTTGTTGGTGATTTGAGTTAGATTTTACCACTGTCATTAAGAAATCCTGTTGGTCTCAAATAGAAAATATTTTGGCACACTATTTTCAAATAGGTTTTCTGTTGATTTAATGTTAAAACCTTTTCTATGTCCAGCCAAAGAAAGTTTACAATTTTGTGAGAGAGAATAAGTTGCCAATTTTACCACCATCCTAAATATTCCTCAAAACTTTGCAGTTCTTTAAAAATTGCACCTGATAGAAAATATGCCTTACATTAAAACCGTTGCAGAGGGTTTATTATTCTCGGAGAAGTACATTGTTTTACAAATTGATGAAATATCAGCATGTATAAATGTTATTGTCATTACAAAAATTATAGGCAAAACATGAAGGACAAAATTATTTGATAGGTATATTAAATACATACAGCTTATAGTTGGTAAGCGTAACCATTCCATCAGAGTAGACAGCTCAAATCACAGTCCTTATTCAAAATAGGTATTGTTAAAATTTTGATTTCAGGCCAATAGGTATAAAAGTAAGTTTTTGGGCAATTGCACAAAGCAGTTTTAATGAAAATTGCAAAAGAATACATCAATATACATATAGATGAGTTTGTTTTAGACACATTAGTTCATGTAATCAACCCCAAACTGATGAAATTCTGCTTGAATTAATGTTGTTAATGTAGCAAATATTTTTATTAATAATTACACTGAAACAGTTCAAGATAAAATACAGACTGACAAAACTAAAAAGAGAAAATCTAATGGAAATAAGAAATGTCTAACAGAAGGGAAAATCTCTAAATCTAAATACATGTACATTTTTGTACTGTTACTACTGGCATTTTTCACAAGTCTTATTTTTTCAAAAAGCATTTTTCTTAATTTATCAACCGAGATGAATTCTAATACATATAAAATGTAATAATTATTCTGAAACTATGAAACAATTTAAATTTTCCGCGAAATGCCCGCCGTTCGGCCCACGGTAGCCGGCCCACTATTTGACAGCTAAGCGACGTTGCCACATCTAAGGCTCCGGCCTAGTGTAGCATGGCCGTCTCTACTCACTAGGCCGGAGAATTGACATATGGCAACGTTGGAGATCAGGCCGTGTTTTCATTTGTTGTTATGTCATGTGTTATGTTTCCAGTTGCAGAAAATATGGTTGGAAGGTGATTATTAATTTGTTTCTAATTATTTACCTGCACAAACGAAACTATAAAGATAACAAGATGCCTGCAAAGCGTGTAGTACCAGGTTGCAGCCCAGTAGAGGACTACCAAACCATGGCCCAACATAACCTTATTCCAGATTAAAAAGAACGTTGCAAGGTGATTTTGAATGGGTTTCTACTTATTTACCTGCACAAACGAAACTATAAAGATAAAAAGATGCCTGCAAAGCGTGTAGTACCAGGTTGCAGACCAGTAGAGGACAACCAAACCATGGCCCAACATAACCTTATTCCAGATTAAAAAGAACGTTGCAAGGTGATTTTGAATGAGTTTCTACTTATTTACCTGCACAAATGAAACTATAAAGATAAAAAGATGCCTGCAAAGTGTGTAGTACCAGGTTGCACTAGCAATTGTGCGTCCGATAAGGGACATAAACAGAAGTGGGTGAAAGGTATTCCTCGGAAGGGCTGGTTATATTTATAAGGATAAAGACAATAATTGACAAACATTTCAAAGGATAAGACCTATTTTAAAGCACAATGTGGTACCTATAATGTTTTCTGGACCTCCCAAATATCACAGAAAAATACAGTTAATAGAACTCATCTGGGCATGGCCTGGGGCATACCTACGAAAGTATTTGATAGTAAAAGGGAAATCAAGACCAGCAAGAATGGCCTCACAGTCACCTAATAGTGAATTTTTCTAGCTCAAGTGATAATTTTCAAAGTAAATTGAGTGTTCATGGAAGTGGCGGCAGGAAACAGGTTGCGTTTATTTTTATTTTGTAGTGTCTGACTGTGATGAAACAGACATCAGATGTAAGTGGTATTAGTAGTAGTAGTAGTTCTAAAAAGTATTTTTCTTAATTTATTAACCGAGATGAACTCTAATACATATAAAATGTAATAATTATTCTGAAACTATAGGGCCACTATTTGACAGCTAAGCCACGTTGCCACATCTAAGGCTCCGGCCTAGTGTAGAGTCGGCCATGAGTGTAGAGTCGGCCACTACCTCGATGAGTGGGCCATGATCATCTGCATCACTGCATCATCCACTTCGCTCAACCGTCAACACTTTAATGACAGAACTAGAAAATTGCAGAATTTACGAGGTTTGTGACTAAACTTCAGCGGTCTGTGACCAGTGTTCACGTCTAAGGTTCACCCCTTAGACAAGGAAAGAGAGAGGACGGAACCCGCGACTGACATTTCTGATACCAAATGGCACCAAAGCGCTATTCCCAGTGGCGTAACTAATGGGATTAACGTTCTGGTTGAGCTATTTGTAGAAATAATCTTTTTCAAATAAAATTTAATGAAATATTGTTATTCAGGGTTTCTATATGGCCAATTTCGCCATCCACAATTAAAACTTAAGTGACTAACATTACCGTAACCGTGATTTTCATTCGACTGCTGTTTTGTGGCCAATAATATATAAACATTGATAATGTATATATTTTATTCAGTCATGAACATGTTATGTTCATTTGCAGTATATGACTGATGGAAGACACGATTATACTTCTACCCAGAAAGAAAAAAACTGCTTGTAGTTTGTAGTAAATCAATTTTTTATTATTAAAGGACACATAATACCTATAGTATATTTATATTTATTGACATTATGTTTATATATAAAATACTGTCTATTACATACTGTAAACAGAAGCAGCAATAAAACATTTTTGTTATTATAGATTAGCTTACGAGATTGAGGAATTTGATGCCTTCAATCTCGGAGTCCCCATATGCAGTAAAAAAATCTACTTGCTGTTACGCTGTTACTTGCTGTTTGTAGTGTGTAATGAAGAGCAGTATTTTTAATTACTCCAACGAGGCTTTTTTATACATAACTTCTTTTTGCGACGGTGGCAATAATTAATGAAAAAGCTGGGGGGTTAAACATAAAAATTATCTCAGACATGAAATAAAGTAAGTTTTGGGCTAGAAATACAAAGGTCCTTTAATCTTATCCAAAATCAAAACATTTACAAAATTAGAAAATGACTCCTAGATTAGCTAGTAGTAAATAAAAACGAACAATTCATTCAATATAGGTGAGGTCCTATAACTTACATAGAAATTACAACTCTATTTTATCACTTAACCCCTTGCTTCCAGTAAGTTCTAATTTATTGCAGTTATGTATTTACTTATGGGGAAGTTTGGGTGAAACTCAGTATTGTGTGCTTCAACAAAAATAATTTTTTTGTAGGAACGTGGCATTTCGCTTGCTCCTACAATTGATGGCAGTCAATATTACAGTCACGAAGGTCAAAAACTACCAATATTTTACTGCCCTTTAAACAGAATCATTTTTGTTAATTGGCTCCGAACTGGATTGTCCTGTTGTGATCGAGATTTTACAATAAAATGGATTCTGATATTTAAGTATTTTGTGCATACAGCTTTTATTAAAAAATATATATGATTTACATCATTTTCTAATACGTGACGTTCTAAGCAGCTGAAAATAGGGGTGCCTAGAAAACTTGATATTATTTTGCTTATCAGCAAAGGTACAAAATGTTTGGTGTGAATACAATTTTCATTAACTCTCAGAAAATGTTCCGATTTCAAACATATCTTGATAACGTCATTTGATGGGTAAGTCAGACCGCCGTGGCTTTTAAATTCAATTAGGGAATTGAGAAACCGATCTCTAGTACCAATCAATGCTGTGACACATGTTTCACATTTTATTTTTTTTTGTAATTGGTGCGAAACATAACCAGCAATATATTGCAAATTTGGGATGAACATTCACTTATCACAGGTGCATTCATGATGTAGTCATGATCCTTCCAAATAGTTTCTAGATCATCAGAAGGCTCATTTATGTCTATTAAACTATGGTTAGATAAACTACTATTAATTACATCTTCAGACCTTACATTTTTTGTAGAACTACTTAGGATAGGGATTTGATCTAATGGAATACAGTTACCCATACCGCCCTCTCTAATTTCTGCTCGAACCAGAAGCCTTTTGTAAGCAGCTAGAAACTGTCGAGCGGTTGGGTTATTATTCCAGCCACCTCTTGATCTAATTGACGAAAAGAATAATTCTAAATGATCTTGACTAATCTTATACAACGGAAGGTACAGTAATGTTTTTCTCTCAGAAACAAGTTCTTTGTACAATCCTAAAGAACTTGATAATGAAATTATTAATCCAATAAACCCAGTTTTTCTGTTAGACATGATTACTTGCTCATTATTAGATAATTTCAACTTTGAAAGATAAAAAATTGCACTATTGATAAATTCCGCAGATCGATCTATATTTTTTTGATATAATGCTTTTTTATAACCTGGTGCTACTAGGGTTCTGCTGTTTAAAATATCGAAAATGCTATTTACAATTCTAATAAATTTAACTGTTGCCTGACTACCTTTAAAATCCTCAAGATTCAGCTTTTTTTCGCAATACTCAATAGCATCGGCTACTGATGCACTAAGTAACTGAACTGCAAGCCGAACCTTCATTTTTTGTTTGAAAAAAATAATATGAGCGCGACGTAACTTATCCCCTAAATGTAAGCCCTCGCTAGTTTGCAGCTTCTCTAGAAGCGCTATGTATTTCCATTGAATAAAATTGTTATCACAATCAATTAGGATTTTCTTTTCACCAAATGCATTGCGAACAAGTTTTATCATATGACATGGATCATAAAAAATATATACATTGTGATCTGTAACTCTGAAACTTGTCTGTATATTTGAAATGTTAAATAAGAATCCAAAGTTATGACACATAGCGGTATTAGATGGAGCACCATCGAATGTGATTGACATAACTTTGGCTCCCGTATCTTCAATCAGATGGATGCATTGAGATACAATTGAATGTTTTTGACTGCCATTCAAAGAATCTGTAAGAAAGTAACCGACAGGTAATTTCCAAGTTCCATTGATGCAAACCAACATTATAACAAAAGCTTCTTTGGCTAAAGCATTAGAGTCATCGTTTAAATTTGTACCACAGTTCACATAACCATGGAATTTTTTTCCATCCCATTCTAAATGTTTCCGTATGGCTATTTCATCGATAATTAATGAACAAATTATTGGTCTGTCAGATGATTGAACCTTATTTCTTAAGGTATTTATTGATTCCTTGGTAAAACCAGGCTCAGCATCCACATTCTGAAACCATTTAGCAATAGTTTTGCTATGCGGGAGACAAGTGTCAAAAACATCTCTCACATAGTTGTATGCCTTTGGTGAAAAAAAATTTAATGTCAGGGCAAATTTCCTAAGTTCAGGTGAATATTGAACATTTCTCCCCATTTTTCTGTTCAATATTTCTATGTTAACCTTGCTCATATTTTGAACTAAAACTAAATTTTCTTGAGATAGTAAATTTTGTCGCTCTAATTCCTCAGCAATTATTTTTAAAGAGGCTACTTTTTTGTGTGCTCTTTTCAGTGATTGACCAAGGGCACGGATTTTTTTCGTTTTTTCCTTATTCTTATCTTTTTGCAGCAGCAGTTCTCTTCTAAGTTTCTTTTTCCGGGGAGAGTCGTCCTGTGCAGCCAGAGCTGAGGTTGATGGCGATGGTTCTGGATGAACATCACGTTCACGGGGTCTTTTTCTTTCTTTTGCCTAAAATAACAGAGCTGTATATTAGACAATGTTTGAAACATTATTTCCGAAAGAAAGACAGAACAAATTAATTTATGATTTAAGTAGATGTGAATGAGTGACTGAATCTTATAGGAAAAGTGACAGTAACATTTTGTTTTGATTTCGTATCGAGTAAACACACCTAAATATAGTTGTTTAATAATGTAACTGTAACACAAGAAATTATTACATTGTTGAGGTTAGCTGCCTTTTGATTTTCATAGCTATCAATTTTTAAATGGTTATTCAGCCATTCGTAATCGTATTTCTCCTTACTTTATTGCACTGTTTATTTTGGAAACGTCATCACTAATACTCAAATATAAAACCAAATTTGAGACCATAAATATAGAATATAGGCATAAGGCATAAGAATGATTTTAAATTAATATCACACCCAAATCATAACTCATTAATGATCCAATTATATACAATGGAGTGAAGATTTATAACAAACTTCCTCCTCACAGGTTTTAGTGAATATCCCAAAAGTTTTGTTTGTTATTATATAGCTTTGTCAATAAGAATCTTGTAAATTCTTAGACTATAAAGTATATCGATCTATCTATCTATCCATCTATCCAACTATCCATCTATCCATCTATCCATCTATCCATCTATCCATCTATCCATCTATCCATCTATCCATCTATCCATCTATCCATCTATCCATCTATCCATCTATCCATCTATCCATCTATCATAATCCTAGAATGTTTATTATTTTAATATTGATTAAGCGTAGACAATGTAAGCTAGGAATTATGACTTACAATTTTTGGACGTAAGTATTCCGGAAGCTCGTCAAATATGGTGGGGACTGCTCCTTTCAGAAGATATACTTTTTGATTTGTTTGATGAAGGAAATTCTGTTCAAAATGCTTAGAACAAAGCCTATCGTTGCTTGTAGGCTTCCAACCTTCGATCCTCATATTTTTGATCCATAAATCATGTCTAGGAAGATCTTTAGGAAACCTGTCGAGGAAGAAAGAAAATTAATTTTATTATTCATACAACTACAAATAAAGGCCACCCTTGAAATGCACACCTTGTATAAGGGTATTGGTATATGATATATTACAATGCAAAGTCATAATATTTCTATTCAAAATGTAAGCTATAATAGATACGCCACTGGAAAACTGATTGTATTTGAACCAAAAAATCCCTTAAAAACATAATTTTTAGACTTTACGTGCTCAAAAACATTATGATTCGCATGTTAGTGGTACATTCCAAATTATATTTCGGATACACATATATCTTTGAACTAGATATCGAGATATTTGCATGAATTTCGGATACACCAAAAAAATGAGATCATAAATTTACCTGTTATACGTGATTCCTGGCTCCTTCCTGCTGCTGTGGCTTTTACAACGGTAAGCTGCACACCCCACCATTACACTCACCACAATATTTCACAATTATTGGTCTTAAAAACGTTAAATATCGCAAAAAACACCACCTTGACACTACCGTCAGTTTTCCACCAGCATTTTGACAGCTATTCATTTTCGGTATCAGCTAATCCATATAGCATCAAATGGGCGTGCGGTATCCCCTCTCTTTCCTTATCTAAGGTTCACCCCACGTGGGGGCAACTAGCATTAGAGAATGGGAAACAGGGCGGGGCCAATGGGGAGGACATATTGCAACCCAAAATAATGGCGGCCCAGACCACAGAAACACTGGATCAGCCCGCATTTCAGTGATCCGTGGTTGACAACGGCGCGAAATTCAATAGTCTTCTCTAGCTGTTCTTCATGATGTCTTCAGTTTTTAAAAGCGACACATTAACTTTAAGCAATTAAAAAGTGAGTGTAATAATGCATACTGACAAAAATTTTGCAGCCACGCCAAACGCGTCAACCAGTTGCCCTCATAGATCAAATACGAACATATTTTGTGGCAAATACCGTATAGCCAGAAGAAGAAGAACATTTGAATTTCCCTCCAAGCGCCGCCGACATTAACCTCGTTTTTCTTTGAGTGTTGTTTTGGCTTGCTTCTCTGGGTTTGCTGAGTTTGCTCCATTCCACACATTGCTTTATTCTGGCTTTATTTGTGAAACTGTTAATGGAAAATTTGTTTGAACATTATTTTTTTACTCGAAACCATTTCATATGTGAATGAATTTGTTAGGGAGTTTGAACTGTTTGAAGGCTTCAAACTTTACAACCACAAAGTAGGTATGAAGTACAGCCAAGAAGCAAGAAATAAATGGGGCTCAAACACTATAAGCTCCTGATGAAGTGCAACTTTACTTAAATGAGCGAGTACAAAGCGTAAGTAGCTTTATTACTGAATTTCTGTGCAATACTATTTATTAGTCATTCATACACTTTCACTACTTTAATTTTCTATTCTATTTTAGATCATACACAACCACATCTGAGGTATAGGTTGTAGGATGCTGCGTTGTCTGCAGTCTAGAAGCAAGAAATAAATGGGGCTCAAACACTATAAGCTCCTGATGAAGTGCAACTTTACTTAAATGAGCGAGTACAAAGCGTAAGTAGCTTTATTACTGAATTTCTGTGCAATACTATTTATTAGTCATTCATACACTTTCACTACTTTAATTTTCTATTCTATTTTAGATCATACACAACCACATCTGAGGTATAGGTTGTAGGATGCTGCGTTGTCTGCAGTCTACCTTCATGTTAATAATTTTGATGAATATTATTGCAATGATAGACAAGCTATTCAGTGGACGAGCTTATACGTACAAGTGACCAACATAGATGGAGAAACCAATGTTAAGCAGTGCCTTCTCAGTGATGGATTTGTCAGATTGGCAATAAGATGCTCAACACAGATGAAAATAGAAAATAATACTTGCAGAGGCTAGGGCGCTTGAAGTATTCTACAGCAAAGCTAAGTAAGTACATCCTATTTACTTCAAGAAAAAACCAGTGATGTTATACAGTTGATCAGCCTAAAGACTTAACTGTACAAAGGGCCAGGTACAATTAAAAGTTTAAATTTTTATAACTAATTCACCTTTATTATGTCTCGAACCTATTTGCTGTATTTCAAATTTATACTCTCAAAATTTGCATTTCAAAGTTTTCCTCATAAGCATTTCTGTGATTTGACTAGGATATGAAATTATGGATATTGATTCCATTTCATCTAATTCTAATCTTCTATCTGTGACAACTATTAAACTATTGTTTTTATGATCAATAAAAAGTATTTATTTTGATTTATTTTGGTTGATATTCATATATGCAGATGCTCCTTTTTATAAAGTGGCAGATATGGGTGGGGTTTTCATTTATTTATTTATTGATTGTACAATTTGGAATCATAAATATCACAAAATTATATCATGTGTTCCTGTTATAAATCCTATAGTTTTGACAAAGTTAAATGCTAGGGCTCCATATGGTTCAATAGGTTATGCTGCAGGTTTGCTAGGCTGTGAAATTGTGGATATTGATTATATTTCAATTAATTCTAGTCTTCTATCTGTGACAACTATTAGGTATATACTGTAGTTTTCATGATCAATAAAAAGTATTTATTTTGACTTATCTTGGTTGGTATTCATTAATACAGATGTTAATTTTTATAAAGTGGAAGAGATAGCTGAGATTTTCGTTTATTTATTGATTCTTAGTTTCATATTAATTTTTTTTTACTTGGCATATCTCCAAAATAAAGGGTAATGTGTCCGAACAATACCTCCGAGGTGGTGTGGAAATTTTTATATACTAGGGTAATCAGATCCAAGATTAAAAAGCATGGACCTTGAATACTCTAGTTTAGTAGCATATTGTATTTCTTGTCAATGATTGGCTAACATCAAAAATTATGAGAATTTTGACATAAAAAGGTAGAGCATCTACAGATTTGCGCAACGATGTGGCAACATCGCCTCGAATTCTTGATACATCTGGCAACCCTGAGGCGGCCATGTTGCAACCCAAAATAATGGCCGCTGACATTGACATAAGTCATTCGTGTTTCCAGTGAAATTACACGGAATTGTGCCTTCTTAACCGTACCTGTTTTGTGGCTGATACCGAAAATGAATAGCTGTCAAAATGCTGGTGGAAAACTGACGGTAGTGTCAAGGTGGTGTTTTTTGCGATATTTAACGTTTTTAAGACCAATAATTGTGAAATATTGTGGTGAGCGTAATGGTGGGGTGTGCAGCTTACCGTTGTAAAAGCCACAGCAGCAGGAAGGAGCCAGGAATTACTTTTCACAGGTAAATTTATGATCTTATTTTTTGGTGTATCCGAAATTCATGCAAATATCTCGATATCTAGTTCAAAGATATATGTGTATCCGAAATATAATTTGGAATGTACCACTAACATGCGAATCATAATGTTTTTGAGCACGTAAAGTCTAAAAATTATGTTTTTAAGGGATTTTTTGGTTCAAATACAATCAGTTTTCCAGTGGCGTATCTATTATAGCTTACATTTTGAATAGAAATATTATGACTTTGCATTGTAATATATAATATACCAATACCCTTATACAAGGTGTGCATTTTAAGGGTGGCCTTTATTTGTAGTTGTATGAATAATAAAATTAATTTTCTTTCTTCCTCGACAGGTTTCCTAAAGATCTTCCTAGACATGATTTATGGATCAAAAATATGAGGATCGAAGGTTGGAAGCCTACAAGCAACGATAGGCTTTGTTCTAAGCATTTTAAACAGAATTTCCTTCATCAAACAAATCAAAAAGTATATCTTCTGAAAGGAGCAGTCCCCACCATATTTGACGAGCTTCCGGAATACTTACGTCCAAAAATTGTAAGTTATAATTCCTAGCTTACATTGTCTACGCTTAATCAATATTGAAATAATAAACATCCTAGGACTATGACAGATGGATAGATGGATAGATGGATAGATGGATAGATGGATAGATGGATAGATGGATAGATGGATAGATGGATAGATGGATAGATGGATAGATGGATAGATGGATAGTTGGATAGATGGATAGATAGATAGATAGATATACTTTATAGTCTAAGAATTTACAAGATTCTTATTGACAAAGCTATATAATAACAAACAAAACTTTTGGGATATTCACTAAAACCTGTGAGGAGGAAGTTTGTTATAAATCTTCACTCCATTGTATATAATTGGATCATTAATGAGTTATGATTTGGGTGTGATATTAATTTAAAATCATTCTTATGCCTTATGCCTATATTCTATATTTATGGTCTCAAATTTCGTTTTATATTTGAGTATTAGTGATGACGTTTCCAAAATAAACAGTGCAATAAAGTAAGGAGAAATACGATTACGAATGGCTGAATAACCATTTAAAAATTGATAGCTATGAAAATCAAAAGCTAACCTCAAAGATGTAATAATTTCTTGTGTTACAGTTACATTATTAAACAACTATATTTAGGTGTGTTTACTCGATACGAAATCAAAACAAAATGTTACTGTCACTTTTCCTATAAGATTCAGTCACTCATTCACATCTACTTAAATCATAAATTAATTTGTTCTGTCTTTCTTTCGGAAATAATGTTTCAAACATTGTCTAATATACAGCTCTGTTATTTTAGGCAAAAGAAAGAAAAAGACCCCGTGAACGTGATGTTCATCCAGAACCATCGCCATCAACCTCAGCTCTGGCTGCACAGGACGACTCTCCCCGGAAAAAGAAACTTAGAAGAGAACTGCTGCTGCAAAAAGATAAGAATAAGGAAAAAACGAAAAAAATCCGTGCCCTTGGTCAGTCACTGAAAAGAGCACACAAAAAAGTAGCCTCTTTAAAAATAATTGCTGAGGAATTAGAGCGACAAAATTTACTATCTCAAGAAAATTTAGTTTTAGTTCAAAATATGAGCAAGGTTAATATAGAAATATTGAACAGAAAAATGGGGAGAAATGTTCAATATTCACCTGAACTTAGGAAATTTGCCCTGACATTAAATTTTTTTTCACAAAAGGCATACAACTATGTGAGAGATGTTTTTGACACTTGTCTCCCGCATAGCAAAACTATTGCTAAATGGTTTCAGAATGTGGATGCTGAGCCTGGTTTTACCAAGGAATCAATAAATACCTTAATAAATAAGGTTCAATCATCTGACAGACCAATAATTTGTTCATTAATTATCGATGAAATAGCCATACGGAAACATTTAGAATGGGATGGAAAAAAATTCCATGGTTATGTGAACTATGGTACAAATCTAAACGATGACTCTAATGCTTTAGCCAACGAAGCTTTTGTTATAATGTTGGTTTGCATCAATGGAACTTTGAAATTACCTGTCGGTTACTTTCTTACAGATTCTTTGAATGGCAGTCAAAAACATTCAATTGTATCTCAATGCATCCATCTGATTGAACATACGGGAGCCAAAGTTATGTCAATCACATTCGATGGTGCTCCATCTAATACCGCTATGTGTCATAACTTTGGATTCCTATTTAACATTTCAAATATACAGACAAGTTTCAGAGTTACAGATCACAATGTATATATTTTTTATGATCCATGTCATATGATAAAACTTGTTCGCAATGCATTTGGTGAAAAGAAAATCCTAATTGATTGTGATAACAATTTTATTCAATGGAAATACATAGCGCTTCTAGAGAAGCTGCAAACTAGCGAGGGCTTACATTTAGGGAATAAGTTACGTCGCGCTCATATTATTTTTGTCAAACAAAAAATGAAGGTTCGGCTTGCAGTTCAGTTACTTAGTGCATCAGTAGCCGATGCTATTGAGTATTGCGAAAAAAAGCTGAATCTTGAGGATTTTAAAGGTAGTCAGGCAACAGTTAAATTTATTAGAATTGTAAATAGCATTTTCGATATTTTAAACAGCAGAAACCTAGTAGCACCAGGTTATAAAAAAGCATTATGTCAAAAAAATATAGATCGATCTGCCGAATTTATCAATAGTGCAATTTTTTATCTTTCAAAGTTGAAATTATCTAATAATGAGCAAGTAATCATGTCTAACAGAAAAACTGGGTTTATTGGATTAATAATTTCATTATCAAGTTCTTTAGGATTGTACAAAGAACTTATTTCTGAGAGAAAAACATTACTGTACCTTCCGTTGTATAAGATTAGTCAAGATCATTTAGAATTATTCTTTTCGTCAATTAGATCAAGAGGTGGCTGGAATAATAACCCAACCGCTCGACAGTTTCTAGCTGCTTACAAAAGGCTTCTGGTTCGAGCAGAAATTAGAGAGGGCGGTATGGGTAACTGTATTCCATTAGATCAAATCCCTATTCTAAGTAGTTCTACAAAAAATGTAAGGTCTGAAGATGTAATTAATAGTAGTTTATCGAACCATAGTTTAATAGACATAAATGAGCCTTCTGATGATCTAGAAACTATTTGGAAGGATCATGACTACATCATGAATGCACCTGTGATAAGTGAATGTTCATCCCAAATTGTGCAATATATTGCTGGTTATGTTTCGCACCAATTACAAAAAACAATAAAATGTGAAACATGTGTCACAGCATTGATTGGTACTAGAGATCGGTTTCTCAATTCCCTAATTGAATTTAAAAGCCACGGCGGTCTGACTTACCCATCAAATGATGTTATCAAGATATGTTTGAAATCGGAACATTTTCTGAGAGATAATGAAAATTGTATTCACACCAAACATTTTGTACCTTTGCTGATAAGCAAAATAATATCAAGTTTTCTAGGCACCCCTATTTTCAGCTGCTTAGAACGTCACGTATTAGAAAATGATGTAAATCATATATATTTTTTAATAAAAGCTGTATGCACAAAATACTTAAATATCAGAATCCATTTTATTGTAAAATCTCGATCACAACAGGACAATCCAGTTCGGAGCCAATTAACAAAAATGATTCTGTTTAAAGGGCAGTAAAATATTGGCAGTTTTTGACCTTCATGACTGTAATATTGACTGCCATCAATTGTAGGAGCAAGCGAAATGCCACGTTCCTACAAAAAATTTATTTTTGTTGAAGCACACAATACTGAGTTTCACCCAAACTTCCCCATAAGTAAATACATAACTGCAATAAATTAGAACTTACTGGAAGCAAGGGGTTAAGTGATAAAATAGAGTTGTAATTTCTATGTAAGTTATAGGACCTCACCTATATTGAATGAATTGTTCGTTTTTATTTACTAGCTAATCTAGGGGTCATTTTCTAATTTTGTAAATGTTTTGATTTTGGATAAGATTAAAGGACCTTTGTATTTCTAGCCCAAAACTTACTTTATTTCATGTCTGAGATAATTTTTATGTTTAACCCTCCAGCTTTTTCATTAATTATTGCCACCGTCGCAAAAAGAAGTTAAGTATAAAAAAGCCTCGTTGGAGTAATTAAAAATACTGCTCTTCAGTACACACTACAAACAGCAAGTAAAAGCGTAACAGCAAGTAGATTTTTTCACTGCATATGGGGACTTCGAGATTGAAGGCATCAAATTCCTCAATCTCGTAAGCTAATCTATAATAATAAAAATGCTTTATTGCTGCTTCTGTTTACAGTATGTAATAGACAGTATTTTATATATAAACATAATGTCAATAAATATAAATATACTATAGGTATTATGTGTTCTTTAATAATAAAAAATTGATTTACTACAAACTACAAGCAGTTTTTTTCTTTCTGGGTAGAAGTATAATCGTGTCTTTCATCAGTCATATACTGCAAATGAACATAACATGTTCATGACTGAATAAAATATATACATTATCAATTTTTATATATTATTGGCCACAAAACAGCAGTCGAATGAAAATCACGGTTACGGTAATGTTAGTCACTTAAATTTTAATTGTGGATGGCGAAATTGGCCATATAGAAACCCTGAATAACAATATTTCATTAAATTTTATTTGAAAAAGATTATTTCTACAAATAGCTCAACCATAACGTTAATCCCATTAGTTACGCCACTGGGAATAGCGCTTTGGTGCCATTTGGTATCAGAAATGTCAGTCGCGGGTTCCGTCCTCTCTCTTTCCTTGTCTAAGGTTCACCCCATAAGGAAAGAGAGGGGATACCACAAAACAGGTACGGTTAAGAAGGCACAATTCCCTGCTATTTGACTGGAAACACGAATGACTTATGTCAATGTCAGCGGCCATTATTTTGGGTTGCAACATGGTCGCCGCAGGGTTGCCAGATGTATCAAGAATTCGAGGCGATGTTGCCACATCGTTGCACAAATCTGTAGATGCTCTACCTTTTTATTTCAAAATTACCATAATTTTTGATGATAGCCAATCATTGACTGATTGATTGATTTTTGATTTCAATCAATCAAGTAGTGATTGGCTCAAACATTTAAAAATTGGAGCAAAAAATGAAAATACCTATTCATTCATTCATTTATTTGCAAGAAAATATTAAATATGATTATTGTATGTGTAATTTATAAATAATATAATACAAATTGTCACAGAATATATTCAAGTATAACAATAATAATAGTCTTTATTGAAGTTCCATCAAGCATATGGTTTATGTTTTCATTCCTCGCCTCGTCTTAGTTTGACCTACAGTGAATAAAGTAACCACATGAAACAGAGTAAAAAATATTAGCAAGAAATGTAATATGCTACTAAACTAGCGTATTCAAGGTCCATGCTTTTTAATCTTGCACCTGATTACCCTAGTATATAATAATTTCCACACCACCTTGGAGGTACTGTTCTGGCACATTACCCTTTATTTTAAGTGGTGGTATGCCAAGTAAAATAAAATATGAAACTAACAATCAATAAATAAATAAATAAATGAAAATCTCAACTATATCTTCCACTTTATAGAAATGAACATCTGTATTTATGAATACCAACCAAAATAAGTCAAAATAAATACTTTTTATTGATCATAAAAACAATAGTATATAACAGTTGTCACAGAGAGAAGATTAGAATTATTTGAAATGTAATCAATATCCACAATTTCACAGCCTAGCAAACCTTCAGCATAACCTATTGAACCATACAGATCCTTAGCATTTAACTTTGTCAAAACTATAGGATTAAAACAGGAACACATGATATAATTTTGTGTTATTTATTATTTCAAATTGTACAATCAATAAATAAATAAATGAAAACGCCACCCATATCTTCCACTTTATAAAAAAGAACATCTGTATGAATACCCACCAAAATAAATACTTTTTATTGATCATCAAAAAAATTGTAATAGTTGTTACAGATAGAAGATTAGGATTAATTGAAATGTAATCAATATCCACAATTTCACAACCTAGTCAAATCATAGAAATGCTTATGAGGAAAACTTTGAATTGCTAATTTTTAGAGTATAAATATGAAATACCTACAAAATAGGTTTGAGACATAATAAAAATGAATTAGTTATAAAAATCTAAACTTTTAAGTGTACTTCGCACTTTGTACAGTTAGGCTGATCAACTGTATAACATCACTGGCTTTTTCTTGAAGTAAACAGGATGTACTTACTTAGCTTTGCTGTAGAATACTTCAAGCGCCCTAGCCTCTGCAAGTATTATTTTATATTTTCATCTGTGTTGAGCATCCTATTGCCAATCTATCAAATCCATAACTGAGCAGGCACTGCTTAACATTGGTTTCTCCATCTTTGTTGGTCACTTGTATGTATAAGCTCGTCCACTGAATAGCTCGTCTCTCATTGCAATAATATTCATGAAAATTATTACATGAAGGTAGACACTGCAGACAACGCAGCATCCTACAACCCATAACTCAGATGTGGTTGTGTATGATCTAAAATAGAAGAATAGAAAATTAAAGTAGTGAGAGTGTATGAATGACTAATAAATAGTGTAAGGTATTGCACAGAAATGCAGTAATAAATATACTTACGCTTTGTACTCGCTCATTTAACTAAAGTTGCACATCATCGGGAGTTATATAGTGTTTGAGCCCTATTCATTTCTTGCTTGCTGGCTGTACTCCATACCTACTTTGTGGTTGTAAAGTTTGAAGCCTTTAAACAGTTCAAACTCCCTAACAAATTCACTCACACATTCGAGTATAAAAAATAATGTTTAAACAAATTTTCCATCAACAGTTTTCCATTAACAGTTTCACAAATAAAGCTGGGTGTGTTCAGCGGGACCTAGCGGAAAAGCGCTAGCATGGAAGCGCTTGCAGGCGCTAGGAGTGACCGTTGAACGACTTTCCTTTTGACGTGATAAAACTGTCATATCCATTTCCATATTTTATTATTTATTATTTGTATTGTCAAAAACCTAGGCTATAAAATCACAAAACCTGGTATAAAATTGACACTAAACAAAGGTAACTGCTTCTCTCAGAACTAGATATAACTTTTTTTCCAGTTATGTGCTGCTTTGTTAACCAGACAGCGCTTTTTTAAAGCGCTTACCAAGCTGACTGGCGCTTTGTTGACAGCTTGTCGTTCATCGGTTAATTAGCGCAAAGCGCCCACAAGCGCTGACGTCCGCTAAGTCCCGTTGAACACTACCATGTGTTTAGAAAAACGAGGTTAATGTCGACGGCACTTGGAGGGAAATTCGAATGTTCTTCTTCTTCTGAGGTATACGGTATTTGCCACAAAATATGTTCGTATTTGATCTATGAGGGCAACTGGTCGACGCGTTTGGTGTCGCTGGGTGGCTGCTAAATTTTTGTCATTATGCATTATTACAGTCAATTTTTAATTGGTTAAAGTTAATGTGTCGCTTTTAAAAACTGAAGACATCATGAAGAACAGCTAGAGAAGACCATTTGAATTTCGCGCCGTTGTCAACCACGGATCACAGAAATGCGGGCTGATCAGTATTTCTGTGGTCTGGGCCGCCATTATTTTGGGTTGCAATATGTCCGCCACATTGGCCCCGCCCTGTTTCCCATTCTGTAATGCTAGTTGCCCCCACGTGGGGGATACCACACGCCCGTTTGATGCTATATGTGGGCCGTTCCAAACTACGGTTCTATCACCGTCCCAGAACTGTTTTCATCATGCCCCGCCCATTTTACAGTTCTAAAAACGGTGATTGGTTGGTCCGCCGGCGTACCAACCAATCATGGATTCTAGAATCACAAAATGGGCGGGGCACGATGAAAACAGTTCTGGGACGGTGATAGAACCGTAATTTGGAACAGCCCTATGAATTAGCTGTCATTAGCTGTTACTGAAAATAAATAGCTACCAAAATATTTTTTTTATGATATTTAGTGTTTTTAAGACCAGTCATTGTAAAATATTGTGGTGTGCATAATGGTAGGGTGTGCAGGCTTACGGTTGTAAAAGCCACAGCAGCAGGAAGGAGCCAGGAATCACTTGATCCATGGCCGACTCTACACTAGGCCGGAGCCTTAGATGTGGCAACGTGGCTTAGCTGTCAAATAGTGGCCCTATAGTTTCAGAATAATTAATACATTTTATATGTATTGGAGTTCATCTCGGTTAATAAATTAAGAAAAATACTTTCTTGAACTACTACTACTAATACCACTTACATCTGATGTCTGTTTCATCACAGTCAGACACTACAAAATAAAAATAAACGCAACCTGTTTCCTGCCGCCACTTCCATTTCCACTTTAATGAACACTCAATTTACTTTGTAAATTATCACTTGAGCTAGAAAAATTCACTATTAGGTCACTGTGAAGCCATTCTTGCTGGTCTTGATTTCCCTTTCACTATCAAATGCTTTCGTAGGTATGCCCCAGGCCATGCCCAGATGAGTTCTATTAACTGTATTTTTCTGTGACATTTGGGAGGTCCAGAAAACATTATAGGTACCACATTGTGCTTTAAAATAGGTCTTATCCTTTGAAATGTTTGTCAATTATTGTCTTTATCCTTATAAATATAACCAGCCCTTCCGAGGAATACCTTTCACCCACTCCTGTTTATGTCCCTTATCGGACGCACAATTGCTAGTGCAACCTGGTACTACACACTTTGCAGGCATCTTTTCATCTTTATAGTTTCATTTGTTCAGGTAAATAAGTAGAAACCCATTCAAAATCACCTTGCAACGTTCTTTTTAATCTGGAATAAGGTTATGTTGGGCCATGGTTTGGTAGTCCTCTACTCATGCCTCTACTGGGCTGCAACCTGGTACTACACGCTTTGCAGGCATCTTTTTATCTTTATAGTTTCGTTTGTGCAGGTAAATAAGTAGAAACCCATTAAAAATCACCTTGCAACGTTCTTTTTAATCTGGAATAAGGTGATGTTGGGTCATGGTTTGGTAGTCCTCTACTAGGCTGCAACCTGGTACTACACGCTTTGCAGGCATCTTGTTATCTTTATAGTTTCGTTTGTGCAGGTAAATAATTAGAAACAAATTAATAATCGCCTTCCAACCATATTTTCTGCACCTGGAAGAATACACATGACATAACAACAAATGAAAACACGGTCTGATCTCCAACGTTGCCATATTTCAATGCTCCGGCCTAGTGAGTAGAGACGGCCATGCTTGATTACAGGTAAATTTTGGTACTTTTTGATCACAAAAATGTCAGTCGCGCGTTCCGTTCTCTCTCTTTCCTTCTCTAAGGTTCACCCAGTGTTGCGCAACGTGTGTCACAAGCTGCCGCTATTTCGGTTGCGTATCACAATTAATTTGAATGTTATTCCAGTGGTGGATTAAGTAGAAGGGGCTATAATGATGGCAAGAATATTTCAAATCGTGCTCATATTTTTTATTATTATGGTCCTTTATTCTCATTTCACTTCTCATTATGCTACTAACTGCTGTGAGTTTTGTCGACCTGTCACTACCGTCAATGTCATTACTCACGGAGGGCAAATCATTCTGGTGGAGGCGGTGCTGTAATGTGCAAAAAACGAAACACCCTAAAAAGTAGTCAAATCAACATCAATTGACTCAATTCTTTCCTTCCATACATAAGGCGAAACTGTTGAACCAATGAACCATTTCGTGCATTTCGTTGAAGTAGAAACAATAATATATAATGCTCATAAGATAAAAAAGTCCACCAAGAAAAGTAATTGAGCTGCAAAAAGCTTTTAGAAAAATTGCTTTTCCAATGAATTTCAGTTTTTGAAGAAAACCACACTCTTTTGACGATGACTGTAAACGGGGTTTGAAAGTAAAATAAGCTCGACATAGTCCTCCTCCTCGACCACCAACAACTTCGCATCAAGTTCTAGCCGGACTACACTGTACTGTGAGTCTGTGAATAAATCCCCATTGACCTCATTCCCAATTGGATCCCTATAAGGTGGTATGAGGGATACGCTGCTCTCTGAATGGCTCAAAATGCCGGTGTGATTGTGCGGCGGCATTCAACTTAGCCGCCAGAATGCAGAGGAATGCAGATCCATGGTTCCCTTCGTCTACTTAGGACGCACGATTTGCGAACCCAGTGATTGCTCACCTATAACGATGTGAGGAGTAATCATTGGGTAATAAAGGAACCGCAACCCGTGTTGGAGCCCGCGGGTTGCACCTTTTTTGTTTTTTAGTTTTATATATATCGAACGTAATATATATTTACTATCTATAAGCCCAGATGCGTACATTTCGCAATTTATGCCTCAAATGTTAGAGACCTCCGGGAGACATTCACTCACTACCTCATCCTTTCTCTTTAAATCTGCCTGCTTGAAGGACCTCTTGTTGTTATGTAAGACCACACAGTTACTGAAATTCCTAGGTGAGACGACTTCATCGATTTCCGTCCCAGCGAGCTTTAATATCGGTGACCTTTTAGCTTGGTCAACAGGCCATTCAGTCGCCTAAGGTTCAGGTTGAGCTGAACAAACACAAACATATCGGTAAGTAAATTATTGTACAACGGACAGGGTAATAGTATCAAGACGTAGGTTAGTATCACAAAAATGTAGCTCTGTATATTGCACATAGTTACTAGTGCACATATCTTGTCTAAAATATAAAACAGATTATTTAAATTCATCAAACTGCAACCAGAAAAGGAGTTCGTCAGGGATGTGTATTATCTCCGATGTTATTTAACATTGACTCTGAATTTGTGATGAGACAGGTATTGGACAACTGGAATGGCGGTGTAACTATTGGCGGAGGCAAAATATCCAACTTAAGATTTGCTGACGATAAACCCTTATTGTTGCTTCTCAGGAAGAACTATATAGTCTGTCCACTGAAGAAAAGGAGTAAAAAATTATTTCAAACCCATGTTTTGGGGCTTTACTCGGATAAATCGAACTTAATTTTTCTGTTTATAATAACATCACTGCTCTCAGTATGAAGTTTTGTAGACGGTGTGCATATAACCCTTGACCATACAGTAAAAATTTACATATATTGTGCATGGTTACTCCGTTTGTTCGGTGGATAAGGTAAAGTAGCTCAATTAAATATCTTAGAACAACACAGTGCAGCGTATGGTCTTGGTATTAACTACAACAAGACCAAGGTTATGATCGTAGATACAGAGCACGATAATCATCAAGCAATACAGTCAGTAGGGCGTTGTAATGTAGTTTAAAGTTTTGTGTACCTCGGTTCTTTGATCGACATTTCGGGTAGCTGTGAAAATGAGATTCGACGGCGCATTCAACAGGCACGTGTGGCCATCACAAAGCTTACTACCATATCCCACATAGCACTGGATATTCTATGAATATTATCTAAATCTCCTACATGTCCCATGAATATTCAGTAGAATCATAGAATATTCGTTATTTCTCTTGATTATTCTGGATTATTAAAATAATATTCTTTATAGAATATTATTATTTTATCCACTTAGGATAATCAGTGATTATTCGTTTAATGATTGAATTATTCCAGAATATACCAGTAATATTCTTCATAGATTATTTTAATCATCTACTATGAACAAGCTATGTAGCTATTTTCTGAAGAACATTTAGTAATATTCGTAACAGAACTATTTTCTGTATGTAGGCAAATAATATTCAATATGAGGTATTATTAATTTATATTTGCACCTTTCTCAGTGAATTAAAAAAAACTTTCATTTAGTTCTATTCGTTTTGCGTTCATCTTCCTAAATATATCTAATAAGTATTATGTCCAATTTTCAAAAGTTTATTAGTGAATTAGCCACTGGCAGCAATACGGTAAAGTGAGAGCATCTTATGGTGATGTATGGTGACTATAGTGTCGTTCATTCGTCAGTTGTCAATCTTGTCAGGTTGTCACTCTATTCTTCGCTTCAAGTGTTCTGTGCTTCACCTTCGAATCCTTCGATTTGGATTTGTAATAAACATGTGACGTGGGCATTTTGTTAGCGATTCACGAGTTTTATTCGTGAAAGGCGTACATTTATACCCAATTTTGTACAATAAAGTTGCTAGTTGTTATAAAGTGTGCAACATTGTTCCAAATTATGGTCACCTACTATGGTGTATGGTTCGTTATATGATTATATAATAGGCCTTTACGGAAACACTGATCTGGATCCGGCTAGATCAGTTATACGTCAAACAGCTGTTGAGGGCTGTTCCAAATTACGGTACTATCACCGTCCCAGAACTGTTTTCATCATCCTCCGCCCATTTTGTGTGTTTTTAGAACTGTAAAATGGGCGGGGCATGATGAAATCAGTTCTGGGACGATGATAGAACCGTAATTTGGAACAGCCCTCAACAGCTGTTTGACGTATAACTGATCTATCCGGATCCAGATCAGTGTTTCCGTAAAGGCCTTATGTGAGTAGAATTTTGAGGTTAAATGCAACAGTTTTACATGTTTACACTATATTTTAAACATCTTTAGACTGAGAGATGTCTAACCACTTAACTTTCGTGACCATCTGCCACTAGTAGGTGCTATTATTTTTGGAACAGTATCCATAATACCATGAAAATGATTCCTATATGAGAGAATTTAGACAAATTGTTCCTAGAATATTCAAAAACATTCTACTACGATTGTTCCTGTAATATCCTTGCGGAATATTCGCCGGAATATTCTAGGAATATAGCGTGTTTTTCCCATTTCGAACGTTTAAAGAATATTCTGTAAATATTCTAATTATCTATAGAGTTTTATCAGAATATTCGTAATGTCCGTAGTGAATGTGAACAGAATATTCTCATATCATCCAGTGTTATGTGGGATGGCGTGACCATAACATCACTAAAGCTACCAAAATGTCGCTGGTTCAGTCTCTTGTGTTCTCCATATTTTTGTATGAAACTTGGACTGTTAAAAAGGCAGCTCGAGCTCGCATAGATGCTTTTGAAATGTAGACGTGGAGGAGAATGCTGAGAGTTCCTTATACCGCCTATCGAACTAACGTTTCCATACACGATGAGCTCGGTAATCCAAAGACTATACTCCATTGTGTCGACGAGAATGCTACTTTCTTCGGACATATACATCACAGAAGCGATAATATGGAGAAACTTGTAGTTCAGGGTCATTCTCCGAGTGGGCGGCACCGTGGCCGTTTCTCTACACGCTGGGTGGATACGACGAAACAGTTGCTGGATATGAGTATCAAGAGCGCCACTGAACTGACAGTAAATCGCGAACGATGGCGACCTACAGTTCTCAAAACTATTGATAATATTCGTGTCGGCAATACTCTAGCTCCGACTTAATGCATTTTACGAGTTCATAACATGTCTGTTAAGACATTGTGACTATGATGATGAAGTATGGACGATGAATACGACCCTTTACAACTTCTATACACGGTTAAAAAAAGTATCCGTTTAGGACTCACCCTGTAGATACCGTAAAATGTCAAACATCACAACAATATTATCTGAAATTCGACTTTTTGCGATTACAATACCTCTTCTGCCTATTGCCATGGAAAGTAGAATGTTCTTGGACTTGATCTTTATTTCTTTTGGACTAACCTGGCCTAAATAGATGCAGATCTACGAAATGGCAATTTAGAATGAATCAGCCTCTCATGACCTACGACTAGCTATAGAAACAGATGCGCTTTCGAAGCAATTATGATGTACTTTAATTGACATAGCATATTTTGCAAGCATTATTACATGTAATAAAATTAATTTAGATCACTTTTTCAGATCTGCTGTACGATTTATGTAATGTTTATGCAAGATGCGTCATTTAAGGATGTCAGCTTATTAAATAAACATACCGAGAATCTTAAACTCTGGAAGCTTGATATGAGCGATTAGAATTTGACAATCAAATGAATAAACGTTTCTTACACAAAAAAATTAATAAACAATAAGTAGGTATGTTATGCAATAACAAATGTAATAAACCAAATAACATCGAAAAGTTTATTATTGATTACCTTCGTCAATAAATATACATATTATCAACAGGTTTGGTCCGACCGTAAATATCTGACCAGTACATTTTTAAATAAATAGATTACAATTAAATGACATTGCTTGTAGTTAAGGGGCCAGGGTATACACAGTTATACATAAGCATTTGCCATGTTAAAAAACGGATTCCCATTTCGAACAGAACTCACTTGTTTTTTACATCCTACTACACAAGTATTTCAGAAGGTGATAGTTAAGACCTTAATGAATGACAACTATTTGCGATTTTCTCAAAAAAGGTTTTTAGTGTGCAAAAAAACTCGCAATGCAAAATCATACATTCTTCAAATTTCTGTAATTTAACAACCAAACACGGTATCAAAAAAGGTCAAATAGGTGACAAAGTGCAAGCTTTTCTATTCAATTTGCTTTTTGAATCATTATTGTAAGCTAAAAAGGTAATGTCAAGAGCTTGGAAATGCGAAATTCGTTTTTAAGGCGACCTTTGGACCTTACCTTTGGACTTTTTGACCTTACCTTTGGATTTTTCGACTTATCTCCCCTCATCTTAGATACACACACTGGAGAAAGGGAACAGGCGGCCACGCCTCCTCGCTAATACGGGAATACGTCTTTGCTTGGATTCTCAATTTCGCGCGTTATACCCTAAACCCTTAACACCGGTAATACATGCAACGACATCGTTCTGTAATGTAAGAGGGTTCGGCCGGGGATGATTGGGAAATTATCCCTGAATAAAAGCCTTCATTGATGACACTATATGACGAATGCAAAATACTTTAGGAGAAGACTGTACAGCTCATTTCTACCAAAAAAAATCATTTGAAGCAGGGTCCAATTTTCAACGGTTTCAGAGACAAATAGATTTTTAGAGATTTTCATTAAAATTCACACCTGATAACCCTGATTTATCAGGTTGGTTTACCAAGATTTGATTGTCGGATCTTCAAATTTTTGGTACTAGTCCTTAGAAAATATGTCAGCACGTCATTATCGACTAAAATAAAGTGATCATGTATCAAACACTTCGCGAGATAGTGTGAAAATCAGTATATATGTTGAAAAGTGACTTTAAGAAACGTCACAAAAGAATGAATTTATCTTAAAAAATCACCAAATAATTACTCGTGCACTTTACGGTAAAACCTTGCTCATTTTTCTAATTATCTATTAGTATCACAAACTTACGAGGGTTGCTCTACATCTCCGTCACCAAAGGAGATGGAGATGTAGAGCAACTCTCGTATATCGGCTCTCATATGCAGCAGTATATAGAACCGCGCTTCTGGTCGGCCAAGCAGACGCGCCGTGGCGATCCACCAAGAAGTCTGCTGCTGTTCAGCAGCAATTTTTCTGTCGCCTGCTCTATCACACACTTGTTGTAAATGTGGTGAACATAGGCAATAAGATTGGATTTGGGTTTTAAAAGCATAATAATCTCCGAGAGCACAACATTTCAATAATAATAATGTGCTATTACATCATGATAGTCATAAAAAGTTATCGGTTAATCAAAACTTTGGTATATAGGGTCTTAAAGTTGTCGGCGTCGGTGTTCACGCCTGCAAGGAAGCCATCTACAGTTTTAGCCTTAGCGTAAGTAGGTACATTCATGATCGATCTACACTGTGTTCACTAGTGTTCATTATGTTTACAAATGAAGAATATGCGGACATTCGTGTGGTCGTACACGGTTTATGCAATGGAAGCGCGGCGGCTGCTCGCGCGGAATCCAGACGGCGATACCCTAATCGCAGTCAACCCAACGAAAGACCTTTTTCTGGGACCTTTCGACGTCTACGCGGCACAGGAACCTTTCGACGACATCCCAGTGATACCGATAGACCTCATCTATATGATCCCGAAGATGAGGACCAAAGTTTTGGAAATTAGCATCCACCTACGCTGTTGCAAATCGTCTCAACAAGGTATTTCGCAGTGAAAAGTGTGGTTCACTGCGTAACTGGTCTGTATCCATACCAATACATGCCAGTATTGCCAGTACACATTTTGAAGGAAGGCGATCCTGTCAGAATAATGGATTTTTGCCGATTTACGCTTTATGTGGACGCCGAAGATGCAACTTTTAAGTAGGATTCTTTGGACGGATGAATCCATACATATCTGAAAATCTACGGATACAAGATACTTTATAACGTGGCCTGTATGTTCTGATTGCTTGCCTGGAGACTTTTTAAGACACATCCATTTTAAATTACAACTTGAGGCTTTTTTCTAAAATTATACAATTTTGAAGCACTATACCGAAGTTTTGGTTAACCGATCACCTTTTTATGACTAATCATAATGTAACAGGACATTATTCAAGTACCCATAATAGAAATTAAAAATCCGATGACACGTTTTTGTCGAATGGAGATCGGAGATCTCGGAGATCCATTATGCTTTTAGAGCTTAAATGCAATATTATTACCTATGTTTACCAAATTTACAAGTTTGTGGTACCAATGGTTATGAGTAAGGTTATGCCGTAAAGTGCATGAATTAGGTGATTTTTTAAGATGAATTAATTTTTTTGTAACGTTTTTCGAAGTCACTTTTCAACACATGCTGATTTTGACACTATCTCGTTGGAGTGTTTGACACATGATCACTTTCTTTTAGTCGATATAATGACGTGACGGTGTATTTCCTAAGGATTAATGTGGAAAATCCGAAAATAAAATTTTGTTTCATTAGGGTTTTTGTTTGGAGGTCTGCATTTTAATGAAAATCTGTAAAAATCAATTTATCTCTGAAACAGTTAAAAATCGGACCCTATCTTCTTTTCATTCTTCTCCTAAAGTATTTTCCGTTCGTCATAGAAAATCCTGTATATTCATCCACTATGGGGGTGCGAATACTGTCGCCTCCCGGTAGTACAAAGCTGAGATGCGGCTTATCTTAAACTCAGCTTACACCTGATTTTTTTAATTTTAACAGTTCCAGGTAAATCATAAAGCAGTCCAAGTTTATAAATAAGTTATCTAAATAATTAGAGAACTATTGAGTATACCAGGTAACAACGCAACTACTTCTGAATTTCAACATTCCGTACTGCACCTATACCGGGTATCACTAATTCACTTCACTTTACTTAAAACACATCAATCACACCACAAGTTCCTAAATCTAATATAAAATATATATGTTACGGTTAAAGTGTTTACTTTGATAGTTTGGATAAAGTATGCACCTAATATCTCTAGTACTCCATAATATCCAACTCGTTGGTTAGTATGTAAACTAGCCAATCCTCTTTGGTTACTTTAGTTTAGAAAAACAATTTTTAATCAAAAGTAAAGTTTAATCATAGATACAACATACAATTGCTATAATTACCTAAAAATAAGTAAAACAAACGGAAATACTATTTGTGTGACAAAATATTCATATAAAATAAATATCTAGACCCTGGGCAGCTATAATGGTATCATAGGTTTCACTCAAGGACGTTAAAACAATAGATTGTTTTAACGTCCTTGGTTTCACTCAAACGTAAAATAATCTTTCCAGATATTTTATATAAGATTACATAAGAGGAATCGATTCTCTGTAAATCATGAGTATTCATTACATGATATTAGTGTTAGGTCCTTGTTCTTGTATTCTCTTTATATGTTGCAGAAGTACATTATAATCAGTGTCGTTCATTAATTTTGAACTTTGGTACTTTTTCTCGTAACATTCTAATAGTAACTTTTCAAATTGCTTGTGCTGATCCATTTTTGGATTTTGGATTGGATTTTAGATACCTGTTCTTAAACAAATTTTACAAGGCACGAGAGTAAATAATACCGACACGTCACACTTGCACTTGCCATAAACATAACCTCACTTTTCTGTTAAATTGACCAAAGAAAATTAGTTCGTTTACATATTAACCAAAGAGTATTGGTTAGTTTACATACTAACCAACGAGTTGGTTATTATGTATTACTAGAGATATTAGGTGCATATCTTATCCAAATGATGTGGATAGTTTGTAAACTGTAAATTAAAATATGAGTTTCCATCAAAATAACGACACATTTGGATAGTTTGTATACTATCCAGCTGGTATATAAACTATCAAAGTAAACACTTTAACCGTAACATATACATGGTGTTTGGCGGAGGGTTAGCCAAATTTCGTGGGCGTATAGATAAGCCCATTTCTAAGATATTTTATCAAGAGAACTGGTCCTAAACGTCTCTTATTTTTGATATCATTGTTTCTGTAAGTACTTGTACAACACCTTCTCCCACTCGTGAATCGGATGATCCCTCACAACGCTCTGACTTGACGTCACTTGATTTCCATGCACCGACTATTAAAACAAATTTAATAGTCGGTGTTTCCATGTATGGGGACGTGCAAAAGACCTTTGCTACGAAGTTGGTTCAACCTTGATTTGAGAGCCTGACATGCGGGTAATAGCATAAAACATGGTATAATATTGAAAGACTATTTTGAACAATTCTACAAGATTTAAATCCTGTGGATTTCTTTAAAAAATAACATCGAGTTTGTGAACACAGTAAATAATAACAACGGGGTCTTGCCAACACACACATGCCTGTTAGAGCATGGTCGTTCTAACATATTCGAATTCGTTGGTTGACAGGACATTATCCTCTGAGAAACTACTTGCCGAAAATAGGTCTAACACTAACATCGGACTGTCGCGTAGTTTCTGCTAAGTGGAGGACGAAGTAGCGCAGCACTTATTGTGCTCCTCCAGTACTGGAAAGAGCTAGGTTTCAGACGTTTGGATTCACGCATCTGAAAATTCTAAAACCTACCTACTGACTTTAAGGAAGTTTCACTCAACATCACCTTCGCCAAATGATGTGGATTGTACGGTGGACTTTAAATAGGTGTGAGCAACAATAGACATAATATGGTCGAAGTGGAAGGAGGTACAATCGCCCCACTTAGTATCAACCTAACCTAACCTATAATAATAGTAATAATAACAAATAAAAACACTCAGACATTTTTTCCAGAGCAAACAAACAAACCTACATAGAGCAATAGTCAAAGCAGACAAAAACTATACACTACTTAACCTCTCTTGTCCAGATAACGCAGCAGACACATACAATCACATCCAATCACAACAAGAAAAAAATAAACATCTGGTCACAGAAAGCACTTCACGGCAAACATAGGTACCGTCTCACACAAGACCATATTAACAAAAACAGCCATACACCTGGCTGCATGATGGCCAGCTGTTCCCAGAAACGGAGGGTTTCATGCTATTCAAGACCAAGTGATTGCGACACAAAACTACAAAAAATACGTAATTAAAGATCCATCCATAACAGACGATAACTACAGAAAATGTCACCAACAAAAAGAAACAATAGATCACATAACAAGCGGGTGCAAAACTCTTGTCGGTACCGAGTACACAGCCAGACATAACTCTGCAGCCAAGGTCATACACCAAGCACTAGCCACAACGAACAAACTAATAGAAAACACAGATCCATATTATGATTACACTCCGGCATCAGTACTTGAAAACAATCAATACAAACTATACTGGGACGTTGAAATACATACAGACAATACTATCCCAGCCAATAGACCAGATATAGTTTTCCAGTCAAAGTTCGACAAAGTTACATACTTGATAGACATTGCTATTCCCAATGATGTGAATATTCAAAACACCTACGCTGGGAAAATATCTAAATACACGGACCTTGCCATGGAAATAAAACGACTTTGGAAGCAGGACAAAGTTACTATTGTTCCCCTCATTATGTCGGTCTCAGGCCTTACACCAAACACATTTACACTACACCTACAACAGTTAGGCCTGGATGAAAGGTTGCACAGTCTGTCCAAAGTCCAAAGGTCTGTAATTCTGAAGACCTGTAATATCGTACGATCCTTCCTGAATTCAGATCAGTAATAGTTCAGGTGTTGGCTTGGCACAGCCCGTCAACATTTGTTGCTACCGCACTCATGCGAGATAACCTTGGAAAATAATAATAATAATAAAAATGAAAACAATATTGAATTCCAGAAATCTTATAAAAGCCATCAACACATTTGAGATACCGGTCCTCACGTACTCCTCTGGCATCATCAAGTGATCGCACACTGATATCGAGAACATCAACATACTCATACGAACGGAGCTCACAAAACACAGAATGTCGCATCCGAAGGCGTGCAAGGAAAGGCTTACCATAGATAGGAAACAAGGGGGCAGAGGAATTATAGACATACAGTTACTTGACGCAAGACAAATAAAAACGCTCAGAGATTTTTTCCAAAGCAAACAGACAAACTTTCATAGGTCAATAGTAAAAGCGGACAAAAACTATACTCCACTCACCCTATTCTGCCCAGACCACGCAGCAGACGCACACAATCACACACAATTACAACAAGAAAAAATAGACACCTGGTCACAAAAGCACTCCATGGCAAACACAGATACCGCATTACACAAGAGCACATTAATGAAAGACAGTCATATACCTGGCCAACTCTTTCCAGAAACTGAGGGTTTTATGCTTGCTATCCAGGACCAAGTGATTGCCACAGGGAACTACATGAAAACATAATTAAAGATCCATCCGTAACCGACGACAGCTGCAGAAAGTGCCACCAACAGAAAGAAACAATAGACCACATAACAAGCGCATGCAAAACTCTCGCTGGAACTGAGTACACAGCTAGACACTATCCTGCAGTCAAAGTTATACACCTAGCACTAGCCACAACAAACAAGCTGATTGAAAACACAGATCCATATTACAATTACACACCGACATCAGTACTTGAAAACAATGAATACAAACTATACTGGAACGTTGAAATACATACAGACAAGACTATATCAGCAAATAGGCCAGTTATAGCTTTTCAGCCAAAGGCTGACAAAGTTACCTATTTAATAGATATTGCTATTCCCTACGATACGCACATCCAAAACACATATACTGGAAAGATATCTAAATACACTGACCTAGCGATAGAAATAGAACGACTCTGGAAGCAAAACCAAAAGTTACCATTGTTCCCCTAGCTATGTCGGTCTCAAGCCTTACACCAAACAATATTACAACAGTTAGGCGTAGACGAAACGTTACACAAAGTACTTCTGTAAGTCTGTAATTCTGAAGATCTGTAATATTGTAAGGTCTTTCCTAAACTCCGATGAATAATAGTTCAGGTGTTGACTTGGCACAGCCCGTCAACATCTGTTGCTGCCGCAGTCATGCGAGATAAACCTGGAAAATCAGGATAATAATAACTTATAAGTTCAGTATAGGTGGTCATGAATTATTATATGTAAGTAGATGAAAGATTTGGGTGCTATTTTGATGAGAAGCTATATTTTTCAGGGTAGGTGTCATGTGGTCATGTGGAAGAAAGTGTATCCGTTAAGATCTCGCTAAGAAATTGTAGGAATTTTAGAAATATTCACGCTCTCAAAATGTTGTACTTCACTTACTTTAGGACAAAACTTGTATGCTAGCGTATAATATGAAATCCATTCTTCGACTTGAATAAGAGATCAGTATATTATGAGTTCAGAGAATGTTCCTTAAATTTCTATCAATCAAACATGACGGTATTTATCCAAGAAGGGGAAGTGATAACACAGATCCTTGAAAGCGTTTAGAAGATATGTTGTTATTTAAGTTGTTATAGATTACTGTATAGACTGTTGTTCAATACTTGAAACAATGAACTCTCCATTGTACGTTATGAGCGATAATTTGAATTATGTTAGTATTTTTCTGTCCATTTATGGTATTAGATCACTTACGTATTGTCATTTCAACTGCGGTGCTATTATACTCAATTATATGGTATTTAATTTTTTGCATTACCCCGTAGATAAGAAACGGATGGGTATATACAGCTATTATCATTATTATCAGATCTGCAGATCATACAAGAGGCGGAATCGTCCTTGTGCCATAATTGTCGTATGTCTGACAACGATGACCATGCTGAAGTGGAATAGCTATTGCTATTGATGAATTCAAAAAATTAGAATCATAAAACTCAATTCATATTTCTCACTCAACGTTAGATATGCTACAGAAAAACGCACAACTAATATTTCATTTAAATCCAGGAAAAAAGGCAATAAACCCAAATAACAATCGTAACAGAATTAAAAGGAACTAAAAGCAATTACCTCATATTAACCGATAGGAATAAATCGGAAGTTCTCTCATAGACCAGTAACAGAAGTTAATCTTTTAGCAGAAATTCCAAGAATTGTGTCATGTTTTTCGTGTATCGAGCAACTCATGATTTTGTCACAATAATACTAGTATTTTTTATCATTATTATTTATATTGAAAATTGTTTCACTTTTTAGTGCTATAAAAGGGTGCTTTTTTATTTTTTAACTATATTTGTGTTTCACTTTTTAGTTCAGGATAATGAGTTAAACTTGTTGAATTATTTTATTGCCACTGTTTTTTTTTTTGATAAGTGGCCATAGTTTAAATGAATATGCTCTTTTAAAGTGGCTCAAAATCGAGTCCAAGGGAATCGGTTACAAATACACAAAGAAATCTACAGGTGAAGCTAATATAACAAAAACTAGGTTGAAAATCACGAGATATGATATACGCTATAGCAAAGCTGAAATGAAATTACAGTGGTTGAAACCTTTTAGAGTGCTAAATCCTAACGCAATGGGAGAGATTGGAGAAAGCCATATTATTTATAACACAATATACATGTTTCAACATCTAGAACAGAATCATCATGAGTAAAGTTTAATTTGTTAAGTACTTTCAAAATGTGTCAAAAATAAAATACATTTTTTGCAGTGTGACATGTCTCAAAAACTCGGTAACTCTGTCGATCTTGCTTCTCCCGTTACCGTTCCGCCGTCCACCCGCCGCCGATTCGCACGGATCGACTCGGCTGAGTGCATTCGGTAAGTTTGTCGGAAGGCTTTCCGTTTCCGTTCCCGTTTCCGTTTCCGTGGTTACTACCACAATAGTCGATCATCTTGTAGTGAGTATGCTTGTAGTGTTCGAAAGAAGTGAAGGCGGGAAGTGAAATTGTTACGTTGTGAATTTATTGTGATTGCACATTTTATTTGGATGGATTCAAACGAGGTATGTATTTAAAAAGAATGGATAAGGACTTTGTATTGGTTAGGTTATGCGTTGGGCTATATTATTTACAGCTATTTACACTGGTAATACTTAAGGTCAACCTGTGACTTAGGTGGCCCTTAGATGGCAGTTTCTCTTTGCACTGCTGTCTATGGCGCATTTTTTAACCACAAGTGCACAAGTGAGTGCTATCTCTCGTCCCGCGCGGGTCGACACGGAAAGTCCCCTACTGCTCGGGAGTAACGTCACTTTCCGGACGGGCTATCGCCGAGTGCATTCGCTAAGCTTCCGTGGACTTTCCGGTGTCGATCCGCCACTTTTCGCCTTCCGTTGCCCTCATAGCCATGACAACCCGCGCCAAGTGCGGATATACGTAGTGTCATTGTTGACAACGTGCCATATTTGTATCGTTTTCACTTTTAAGTGAGTTTTTGAAAGCAAGGTAAGTCTATTTTGCTGTATTTTGGTCTCCGTATTCCTCAGGTATTCGAATTTTTACAACCAAGCCGTACACATTTGCATGTGAGGTTCACACAACTTGTGTACCGGGTGTTTCTTTATAATTCGCCACACCTGTTATCTTTTTTATTTGAAGAGATAGAAAAAAAGTTCATATATGAAGGTTTTATAGCCTTCTCTTAGCAAAATGGAAGAATGACACAAAACATTACCGTATTTAATTGTTTTTCAGACACCATGGCTATTGTGGACTGAGGTTAACTCCCACATTTTAGAAACTTAAGAGCTAAATATTTCCAGAACTTTTCAAAGTAAGGTATATATTTCTTTCCGTCCCATAAAAATATAACTTCATACGAAAAACAGGATTTTCTATTATTTTTGTTCGTATCTAATTCGAAATGATAAGAGAAAACTATAAAACTTTCATATAAAAACTTTTTTCTATCTCTACAAATAAAAAAGGTAAGAGTGGTGGCGAATTATGAGGAAATACTCGGCACATGTACGCTGTGTTTGGATAAATCATTGTTTGAATGGCAATGGAAGAAAAATTCGAACTGTGTTGTATTTTAACATGTGCTTCTTGTTTTAGATGGAATTTGTACTTACTGATGCTGAAGCCTTGGAGCTGATGGAGGAGGAGGAAGAATTTGAGCATCACAGGGCAAATCGCATAAGATTGAGGATCCAAATAGTGTATACACTACTACATTACTGAAAAATAAAAATAATAAAGAATGAATGAATTTTCATTATTTTATTGTTAAATTAGGTTAACTAGAGTGAAAATAGTGAATTCGTCAAACTTATCAAAATAATCCACCCTATCACACACTTGTCTTGGTACATCAAACAACATTAAATTTAATTTGTCCACTTCATTAGCATCGTTAAGCATGCTATTTTCAATTATATAGTCCTTTTCACTAGATTTTATTGAGATTTTTTCGCACCTAATTTAAATACTCGTTATGATTGACAAAAAACTTCAGAACTAAATGACACGAAAGTAAAAAAGTGAGACTAATGTACCTGAAGCCTGAAAAATGTAAAGCTTAACTTGTGTTTAAATCCGCCATAGACAGCAGTGCAAAGAGAAACTGCCATATATCACAAGTTGACCATCAATATTACCAGTACAAATAGCTGTAAATGATATAGCCCTACACATAACTTAACCAATACTAAGTCTGCTGCCTACGGCTCGCCCTGAAAACTGCCTAATCATCCCGTAAAATATCACCTTCGGCACGTAAATCACTATATTAGCACAGCATAGAAAACTAAATAATCATAGTAGAAAATTAGTAAGCAAAATATACTAAAATAGAAATACATTATGCAAAATGCATTGATCTGTTATTTTTGTTTGAAATGCAAGTCTAAAACCATGGGGAGGGGTAATTACCCCCTGTTACACCACCTTTGGATAATATATGTTTATATTCTTATTATTTGGATTTGATATATTTTGAGGAATCAGCCCCTTTATAAATCTACAATACATTACATTTCCAAATTTCAATTATCCACTTCCTCTTACTGGGTATCCAACATGAGGGCCCAATTAATGGAAATACTCCTAAAACATGTGCTGTTGATAGTGATGAGACAGTGTATGTTCATTTGTTTTCTAAAGTGACTAGACTACAAATGGTATTTTAAAGATCCGTTGAATGGATTATATCCGCTTTCCTTCCGTGAAAGATCAGATTATTACACCGCAGAATTACGTTTAGCGAGAACCAACCTATTACTCTTGGCAAACAGATACGTGATAACCGAAATACAAATATTTATTTGTAAAACAATGATCTACATCCATTGAGCTTTGTGGATTCACAATTTATATTATGTTATTTGCGGTAACGAGTAGGAAGCTTGTATATCATGTATCAACAATAAAAGAACAATGTATTGTGTAAGACTTTCGCGGCCATGATCCGATGAACTGTTGGTTCTTGGGCTGTTCGGCCGGCAACGACACGCTCCACCGCCTTGGCGTCGGAGCGCTGCGCTGCTTGACGTTTCGCCAACACGAGTGGTCGGCATCCTCAGAAGCTGATGTCGCCTCTCGGAACACGCCGAACGTGTGATGAACACCCTTTGACTACAACAAACAGAGATCGGTCGTTCAAAAAGCAATGTAGCCACTGGCGCAAGCCAGGTGGTAGTCGATAAGCAGCAAGTTTGACCAGAAGTCCCTCATGCCACACTCTATCGAAGGCTTTCGATATGTCAACTGCAACAAAACGGGATTCGCCATGCTTTTAAATTGCTCTGTTCCACAAGTGAGTGACGTAGGCTAGGAGGTCACCCATAGATCTATCCTTACGGAAGCCATACTGGCGATCATTTATGATTTTATTTGTTGTCTAGGTATTTCAGGAGCTCTGTGTTAACGACAGCCTTTATAACTTTCGACATGATGCCGAGAAGACCCACAAGTCTATAATTGATTGGGATCGGTGTGTTTGCCTTTCAGGGGAATGGGTTGTACACAGCCAACCTTCCATGCAGCGGGAAACACGCCTCGCTGATATGATAGTTTGAAGAGCTTACAAGTAATTGGTTGGTCACTGCAATGAACTACTTTACAAATAAAGTTTTATCGCAGTTGGTACACACTGTGATTTCCAAATTTATGATACTATGCTATCACTTTTGACGAAAGGATGAAAAAACACTACAAAACGCGATGAGAGTAAGCAAAACAATGCTATTCAAATAAAGGCACATATTCGATTGTTTGTCCAACATCAGCTGATCATAACGTCATACCGCGACATCATGCAATTGTCTATAGGTTATCAAAAGATTTGATTGCGCGTTAAGCACACGGCTAACTAAGCCTTACGCTAAATTTTCTATTTTTTTCGTATTACTTTCAAAGTGTGCTAGTAGTACTATTATAAATCACTCTTCAGCGTTACAATGGCTTACTCTTAGAAAACTGATTTGATCGACCTATGGCGCACTTATGATCGCTAATAAGCGTGAAACAGCTGTCTGGATACTGGTGGATTGACGGAGATATAAAGCAACCCTCGAATATCGACTCTCATATGCAGTTGGCATAGAAGCGCGCTCTTCTGGTTAGGTCAAGCGAACGCGCCTTTGCGTTCCACCAAGAAGTTTGCTGCTGGTTAGCAACGACTTTCTTTGGTTTGCCGTTTGCACAGGCAGACCTTTTCTGCTGCTTTGGATATCTTACCTTATAATCGTCTACACTGAGTCTGTCTCTGAACTATTCTAATCCTGTATATGGCTGATTCTACAAACGGTGGAATAAAATGGAGTGATTTTTAACCTTAACGTTTTTTAAGGTATTTTGACTCAAAAGTGGGTTTTTCTGTATGGTTTCACTACGGATAATTTGTTTATAAGCTGGCCAGACAATATGTACAGAATTATACATTTTGTAGTCCTTTTTCAATTTTTGGAAGACAAGGAAGTGAGGATAGTCACAGGAATGTGATAATGGAGCTGAATTTTGAATTAAAGATGAATCTGTTATTAACTGTTAGACTAGTCCATGGTATGTTTGTCATAAATTCAACTTGATAGCTAAAAAAATAGTATGTTAGTATGTGTATGACTGTAAATAATCTAAATCTAGTGAATATAGTGATGTAAGTATAAGAAACACTCAGTATATAAGCTTTTATTTACTGTACAAAATAAAATTGCTACAGTAAGAAGAAAATGCAATGGCCGCACAAGTTCTCTTTGATTGAAAACAAAAAAAAATTAGGAATTCCTTAATTACTATACAACCAAATATAACTAGAGGACTCACTGTGTAGTAAAATCAAAATTTTAACAGAATGTTTTGTGAAAAACAGGATTGAACTCATGACAGCTTAAACATATCCAAAGCTTTCTCTCTCTCTCCAAAGGCTCATGGTTCATAGTCACTATCTGGTGGCACTCTGGTGACACTCTTGGCATGTAAAGAAGATAGGATCGGTTGTAATACAACTGATTTGCGCCGATTCACGACGTACGACAGACGCACTGACACCAATCTTGTCCACTATTATATTCGCTATCTCCCCAAAGAATACAACGACAAGCATCCTATTCCCTTCGTTTCTTTTTTTTTCATTTGCCTTCACCTTGTTACCCGATTTAGTCTTTTTTGCTCATCGCTGCCTTTCTCTTCTTTTCAGCCTCGTTTCTTCTATTAGGACCTTCTTATCTTCCTTGACATCACCATTCAATGTATTATGTTTGCCTAATTCCTTATCGTCTTCTGGAAAAGATTCTTGAGGATCGATGCCCACATCAGGAATAATCAGCCAACAATCAGGGTCATCTACAGTTAGTGTGAGACTCGGTGGGAGATCACCAAGTAGATCATCATCAGTCATATTTTTTGCTAGATCAATTTTGCATTTGTTCTCGCTATCATTTCTCTCAGAATCTGATTCGCTAAAGATATCGTCGGCTCTCACTTTTGATATTGTGGAGTATTTAACAGTACCCAAACGGTAGTGATCGCTACTACAGAAGCAATTTAAAGACTTCATTACGACTGTCTGTGGCATATACGCATTTCTTTGTATCTGATGGACTTGCAAAGTTCCCTTGAAAGGTAGCAGCCTGGGTTGTTCCTTGGAGATCAAGGAGTCCATTTTGTTCAATACAGTTGGCAGTTACCGTGAAGAACATTATGTTTGGACAACGATTTTGGATGGCGCTACAAAACTGATGTAAGTTCGCAACATCGCCTCCTGATACTCCAACACTATCTGCTGCTCTCTTTCATTTTCTCTCTTTTTCTTTAACATTTCCTCTCTGGTTTGAGCCTTCCTCTTTGATTTAGTCATATCTGCTTTCACAACAAACGCCTTTTCACGCCACCAATGCATGTTATACTATACTGAAAAGTGAGTATAAAGGATCTTGAAGAGCTGAAATTTTTGATATGAAGCTTGAAGGATGACTATATTATTTGAAGTAATGTGTTCATGGAAGAATTCTCACTTCCCTGATAGGATCTCACTTCCCTGTCGACGCAACTTCAGGGAAGTGATACACAGAAAAGTGAGATTTTCAGGCTATTACCTCAATATCTCAAAAATTATATATTTTGGTGCTGATAGCATATACGCAAATACTTCCGGTAATCAATGTTAATGTACTTAACTGATAAAAACTTTGAATTAGTTGAAAATATTAGTATAAACACATACCAGGTGAGTGAGAAATTGACTGTCCTCTCGAGAGCAACAGCTCTCATACACAGCGTTATTACAACAAACCGCTAACCCATTAAAACAAAACGGCAACATTATGTTAACTTCACTTGGTGCTTCCAGTTGCCCGAATGGCAACATCGCTTATTATTTGATTTCTGTGTGATTTTAACGAACTTTCAGCTGGCAGGGAAGTGATATGGAGTTCGTGTCGCCTTTATTCAATCAAGGAAATTATGAAGAAATGTTTGAACCAGTATGACGCCAATGGGTTTCTGGAATCAGTTAAATAATAGTGGTAATCTCCAAGGTATTATAGTTCTGCATGAGGAACCCATTACTATTATAATTAGTCCTTAGGTTCTCAACTCAGGCATGTCGCCCCACAGGGAAGTGATAATTTTTGCTATAAAGTGGTGATTCTGAATAACAAGTATTTATTCAATTGAAGTGATTTTCAGTGCCCACTTTGAAATAGATCAGATAGTTATTTTATATATTTTGTGAGTAGAAAATTTTGAAAATTGGAGAATCTACGAGCTGAGCGCACCAAAATTCCTCTATTTGTAGAACTGCCCATATATTATTTCCTCAGAATGTTTTTGAAGCTATTTGAAATACCTAGAAACTATCAGGTTACAAAATCAAATGTCCACTAATTAACAAATTGTAAGAAAATTGAAGAAAAAAGTTTGTTAAAAAACATATGAATACCGAAGTTAAGAATTTTAATTTCAAATAAAAACTGTTTATATAATTATTTTTCAGATACTTCATATTTTCAAGAGATATTATTCTTAATATCCCGTAATATTTAATATTCAATAATATTCTAAGAAAGAAAGAGACTTTGGTGCACTGCAAGTTAAGGATGGTTAACATTGGATGGATCGTATCCCTTTAATAGAAAAGTACATAACGCCTTCTCGACTCGAGAAAATATACTGGAAAATAGCATTATCTGCTTGGTAATGCTGAAAGCTCGATAAAACATGCATCTGTGACTGACGAAGTTCGATTTCACCATATAAACTAGTTGTTTTCTAGGCTAAGCTAGTCTATCAGAAAGCGATAGAATGGACTAGCTTGTCATAGTCTAAATAATTGGTCTGTCCAAAGAGCATTAGGATGAGCTATACCTTTTCCAGCAGTAGTTTAAAAAAAATCAAATTACATTTATAAAGCGTCAATTGTAAATTCGAGCTGTCAGATGGTCAAATGTCATTTATTCATTGATTTATTTATCATATGGCTTTATATGATGCAAAACACATAAAAGTACATAAAAGAAATTACAAGTTAGTCCAATTCACAAACACACATTTAATCTAGACACATCGTTAATCGAGGAGTCAGTTGCCATTAGGAAGTCATCAAAGTTTCATTCATATGCTGTATTTGGGGATTCCATCACCATATGTTGAACTGTTTGCTTTTCCGCCCCACAGTCACACCTCTCAGATTGTACCATGCCCCATTTGTGTAATGAGTCCAAGCATATGTCATGGTTGGTGCGTATTCTATCCAGTGATGTCCATATTTTATACGGGGCTGATCGAAAGCCGGAGGTTTCATTCTTATGCACGGAAGAATTCTGCCCTGGGGGGGGGGCAGTTATCTGTCCATTTTTGCTGCCAAGAGTCTATTGGGTCGACTGCAACGTGTGCTGTAGTCTGGCAGTTCTTATGGTTGGTCTTCTGGATCGTAGCCTGTTTCTGCATGATGTATCCGTATCCTGGTGTATGGGAAGTTGAGGGTTACCTTATATACGTTTATACTATACGTTTATACGCTCTTGAAGAGAGCTGCTTTGGTCAGATGTAATATTACAACACAGATTATACGCGTGCAACAGCAGGATTTATATTTTAGAATATAGGTGATTTCGGTAAATTGATCGAAACCTTCACACGCCTAAAATATTTTATTCACTTGACATTAAAAGTTCCAAGCTTGGAAGATTTGCGGTGAGTTTTATATAAGACTTCCATCAACGAAACCGAATTTAGACAGAGAAAAGATGAGATTCTTTCAAAACATTCGGTATTTTATGTCAGGCGTTGCAGTAACGTAGACTGACGATGATGGGACAATTGTTGCTGCGGTCGCCGGTGTTGTGTAGCGACGCCCACGTCACAAGCAATCGATGGAATCCTTAGAATTTCATGTGGTTAATAAAACACTGCCATGGTGACACGAAGAAACCATAATATTGACTAACATACACCATACAATTATTTAGGAATCCAAATGTAACTGGGATAGAATTCCGGAGCACAATTACTTAATATTTATTTTGGAGACTGCGCACGACTTTGCATGGCCCAACTCTAACGATGTTGGAAGCAGATAATAAATTGTCATAAGTATATCCCTAGCGGGACAAAAGGATATATCAAAAAATATAGCAATATAATAGTTTAATAAAATAGCATAATATGTATATGAGTGTATGGCAAAAGGTTAGCCAAACTTCGTGATGGGCCCATTTCAAAGATATTTTATAAATAGGCCTGTGCCCTGAACATACCTGATCTTTTTATATCATTGCTTCTGTAACATTTTTAAGAATTTACAAAAACAGACATTTTTTCATCTGTATATATTTTTGAAATGTTTCCTAGTTTCTTGTACTTACTTTTTTGACGTTTTTGATCTGTAGAGCATCATCCAAGTCACAAATAGTACCGAAATAGTTAGTTGTGAGCTGCCATTGTTATCAAATATCTAAAAAAATTAAGGAGGTTAATTTCAAGTTTATGTAAAAAAATAAATAAATGAGATAAAGCTCTTCAAGTGGTTATAAAAGTTTCTCTATTTGTTACTGTTTACAATAGTATGGCTACGTGTATCATCAAGTTCAAGTAGCTTGTCAAAATTAATGACAGTGAGGATAAATGCAGTCAAGACAAGAATTTTTATTTTATTTTTGTAATTAAAAGATGTAGATAAGTTGATTGACTCAGTACTTCCCACACATTCCGATGATACCAGTTTTATTAATTTCCCATAGCATGAAGCTACATCTAGTCCAGATCCCCTTGCAACCAAATAATCGCTCGCCCGACCAAAAAAATGTGTTATTCTACTAGGTACTTCCTTTACAGGTCAATGGACAATCTAGCGTGAATACAACCAATTTTTGAGTTTTACAACCCCTCAACCCTCAACCAGTCCAGTTTCACCCCCATCCCAAAAAAAGTATAAAATGATCAGGAACCCCTAAAACGCCTAAAAACGAAGTTTGAGCTGTTTTCATATTTTTAGTTTTTTTAATATTGCTGCGCCGCAGCCACTGAGATGATTTCTAAAAATCATACGCGTTTTTCATCCTTGACAAAGTAGTAACACTGTGCCGTTCATTAACATCAATTCAGTAGTTTCCACATTATAAAATACACAACGATCTAAAGCAATACTCGTATGTATACATCGGAAAAAATTCGAAGTCCTTTGGTTTCTGTAATAGACATAAGGCAATATTCGGATAGACCTAAAAAAGTTATTTGTACTATGAATACAACATATTTTTCAATTTTACAACCCCCCAACCCCCAACCTCCCGAATTTTCACCCCCACCCAAAAAAAGTAGAAAATGATCAGGAACACCTAAATCGCTTAAAACGAAGTTTGGGGAATATTTGAATTTTTCGTTTTTTGCTAATTACTCCGCCGTCAACGCAATTCATGTAGCGGTTACTGAGATTACGAAGCTAGAAGAACGCGCACAGACAGACAGACAGACCGCCGGAAATGAGTGACGTGGATTTTCGTTATGTAGACATCACAAAACGCCCAAAAAGCATATTATCTCAAAATCGAAAATGTTCGCGATCACAATATTCCCCTCACCTATCGGTGTGGGAAGTAAAAGCTATAAATTTTGTTCAAAGTGCACTCCTCTGCTTCTAATACATGTCCTACATCGTCGTCGGATTTCGATCGTTAAGGCGCGTTTTAACGGGTCGATCTGGGTTGAACGATTCAGATGGATTATTGAATCGAAAGCAAATTGAATATGTAAACCACTTTTTGACTTTGTCATTCGGCGGATTGAGTCGATTCGACGGAAGTAGAAAGACTGTCTACTTTTAATCGGCGACCGTCGTCGAATCGATGTCGAACGACTGGAATGGAATGCGTAAACACTTCATCGAATGAAAACAACGTGCTGAAAGCCGAAAAGTGCGTATGAAGTTGTTGTTTTTAGCGCGACAAGCTATACTTTTGTGCAAAAATGACTGAAAAGTGGTCAGATGCGGACATGCAAGATTTTTGGATGCTTATCAAGACTTAATATGTATGACAAACCGAGCTTTATCGCAATCTACAGGCAAGACAAGCAGCATTGCAAGCAATTCTAAAACATGTGAATAAACCTAAAATATCCGAAAGTGACTTGAAAAATAAAATCAAAACCATTAGAACAACATACAATCGTGAATTGACCAAAGTACTGAAGTCAATGAAGAGTGGTTCTGGACCTGATGTCATATATGTTCCTGTCGTGTAAACCTTTTTGCTTTCAGCACAGATCGAATTATGGTCAAATCGTTCAACCCAGATCGACCCGTGAAAATGCGCCTTTATGGTGCGCAACCGCGCATCTCTTATTGTCACAAAAGCTGCATCAGTTCCTTGAACCAGGTCGTTAATTTTTTTCTACTTCATAAACAAGCTTTTCCCGTCCCCATACATGGAAATGGAGTGGTCGCAAGTCAGGCGGGGATTGTGGGGGCAATGCAATGAGATCTAATAATTTTCCGATCCACTAGTTGGGTAAGGTACTTTCTGGCTGTGAGCACATAGTGTGCGGGACACCCGTCATGCTGGAAGAAGATTGGTCTATCGCCTTTAATTGTAGGTACAATGGCCAGTAGTTCCAGGAGATAATGTTTATAAGCATTACGTAACACAAATTTAGTTATGAACCATTCATTCCTTGGAAAAAAATCAATGAAATACATTTTTGGTCAAATATTTGGGAGGGGGGGGGGGGTGTAATTGCCCCTGTTACCCCCACACCTTGTGTATGCCTTTGCACGTTCGAAATCCGACGACCATGCAGGGCATATACGAGTATTAGAAGCAGAGGAGCGCAATTTGAACAAAATTTATAACCTTGTAATTACAAAAATAAAATGATAAATCCTTGTCTTGACTGCATTTATATTTATGCCATTATGTCATTAATTTTGACCTGCTACTTAAGTTTGGTGATACACCTAGCAGATCATTGTAAACACGTAAACAGCTATAAGTAGAGAAGTTTTCAAAAGTTATTTGCTTTTGTACATCAGGTTGAAATTAATCTCCCTAATTTTTTAAAGTATTTGATAGCAATGTTAGCTTACAACTACTTATTTCGATAGTCTTAGTATTTTTAAGTAGGCTGTGGTATTAGTGACTAGTAATTACTTCAGTTGAAAAAAAATATACTCCAAAGATAAAAAAACACAAAAAATATGTTTAAGAAACGCTGAAAAAATTACAGAAGTGAAAATGTCTGTTTTTATAAGTTCTTAAAAATATTACAAAAGCAACGATGTAAAAAATCATGGACGTTTAGGGCACAAGTTTATAATTAAGATATTTTCGAACTGGGCTTATCTGTAGGACGACAAAGTTTAGCTAAGCCTCTGCCAAACCATGAAATTCTAATTTGAATGTATGCTGAAACCCCCATACTCTTAAAATATTCCGTACACATGACATTAAAACATTCAAATAAACAGTTTACTAATATTTCGGCTACCGCTGTACAAAATTAATTTGGAATAAGTGGCAGTAATTGATTCATTACTTATCTGCCCCGAGAGTTTTTGTTCTGACAACTATTGTAGTTTCTAAGATGAAATATGTTGTGATACTTGTGATTACGAGGTATTAAAAAATATTGCACCTGCATTGTTAATAAATTCAAAATGAGAGCAAGTAATATATTGGTGTTTTGGAATCGCGATGCTATGTGTCTTAGTAAGACCATACATAACAGTGTAAGCCGAAGACGAAATGCAAATTGCATTTCAATGGACCATAAGATCAGTCCATAGCAAAACTAGGAAAATGTATAGTTCGCTTTTTGGTTGGAGAACATTGTTTTCCTTGGAGCATATCCAAATCACGGAATGCAGGGCGTCCCCCTGCATCAAGTGCACAAACCTCATTGGGCGAGAAATTTACAATTTACCGACAAAAAAATATTTAAAAAATCGCATAGTATTTGTTTGTCTTATATTGACAGTTCAATTGTTTTGTCTTTTTTATTCGAAGTAATCATAAATTTCGGAGCATTGCGTGCATTTCGTTGAAATAAAAACACTAATAATCCCCAACAATCGATACCTCTTAGCGAATGTCCACCCAAAAAAGTACCTAAGTGATCTTCAGAACTGTAAGAGAATGAAGAGAGCGAGATGGGGGCCATTAAGGGACAGTAGTGCCTTTTTTTGCCTGTCCGTTAACTGTATTTGTTTATTTTGCTGTATGTTGTGGCAGCTATTTTTGATTGGGGTTCAAATTCCGGACATTTTATCGATTTTTGTGATTTTTTGCCTGCCCATTAGCTGTATTTGTTCATTTTGCTATACGTGGTTGCGGCTCAAATTGCGGACATTTTACTGATTTTTGTACTTCCGCCCGGACACAAAATTATCTCCAAATTTCCGGACGGTTGGTCACCCTAAATTTATCGTCTTATAGAAACGCGTCGCTTGCACTTTTCTCAACTAATTTTCGATTTTGTAGGAAATGTCCCCCATAATCGTACCTTTTTGTCTTGTCCAATTGGTCCCCAAAATCCCCAACTAATATTCTATCTAATAAAATAATTTTCTATCTTTCGCACAAGATTTTCTACGTGACGTTACAATGTTAAATTGAAGCATCGATGCAAGGGACGCTTTTCTACAAGACGTTAAATTGAAATGTCTGTGCAAACAGTGATGATGTAAAAAATGGTCTGTACTTCTGCGATGAACAATAAGTGATGCTACGCTCACGCAGATTCAAATTAAAGTTATGCAGAAAATCTTGTGCTAAAGATAGAACGTTGTTTTTTATTAGATAGGATATTGAATGAGGATCAATGGGGTGAGATGAAAAATATGGTTTGGCAGTATTCCTTCAAAATCGAAATGTAGTTAAAAAATGTCTAACATTTCTAATACATATTTTTTTTGAAGCTCACTCTATCTTATTTAACGGATATTTTTAATTGCTAAGCAGCATCTATTATCGGGCTTATTTATGTTTTCATTTCAACGAAACGCTACAAAAGTTATGAGGGATTCAAATAAAAATGAAAAAAATTAAACTGTCAATAAAAGGTAAATAAATTTAGATTATTGTTTCCTGTCTGTGTGTTGTTTCTGCAAGAAAGTTGATAACTGGCTATATAAAATTAACAATAATGAATTATTGATATAGTCTATTATCTTCGAAATATATGGCTTCAAGTCCTGCACCTTTTGGAGGGTCTGACTGCAGGAATTTATAAAAAATTGCATTTTTTTGCAGTTCAATAGGGCTGTGGGTCCTGCATTTTTGGAGCATTAATCGGAATTAGTTTCAAATAAGCTGAAAGCTTAAACTCATTAGATATTAGATATGTAGTGGTCCTTTAGAATCTGATAAGTTCTCAAAAATTGCGACATCATATTAGTTTATGCTCCCATGAACAACTGCTTTTCGCGTTTCCTTCAAAAGCAACATATGTCAGCCACAGGTGCTGTTTTTGCAGACCTGCTATTTCTCAACTTCAAAAATTAAAAAAAAATAACTTCTGGCTGCGACAACATCCCTAGATTCAAATATGTGTTTTGGGTAAGCTAAATCTGCTTAAAATCCATGATATTTCAAGACCTTTGGAAAAAACACGAGTTTGTCCAGTTCACAAAGGTGGTGAAGTGACACTAATTTCTAACTATAGACCATAGATATTTTATGTAATTTTAGAAAATTGTTTGAAATTATATAATATATGAGGCTATTTACAGTTCATTCAAAAACTAAATTAGTGAATATCAACATGGGCTTATAGCTGAAAGATCCATAGTTAATGGTTACTAAACTAGTACATTTTACCCAATACATCGCCGAAATACTTCCTTCTCAAGGCCAAGTTGATGTCATATATACAGACTTGCATACGGCTTTTGACACCACTGATCATTTTTTACCTTTATGTAAGTTATCATCCGTTGGCTTATCATCTCCTTTACTCTATATTCTTCAAAGTCACTTGATTAGACATACACAATTCATAGAATAAGTGGTTTCAAATCGGCATCCTATGTTGCTACATCAGGTGTGCCCAAACTGCCCAAGGCTGAAACTTAAGGCCTCTATTGTATCTCATCTCCTTGAATGACCTTTCTTCACATATAGATTGTATGCGCCTGATGTTTAAAGATGATCTTGAACTCTTTGAACTCGTAATAATCCCAAATTGTACAACCATTCTGTAGACGACCAATCACTAGAAAGGTGTGACACAAAAGATTTAGGTTTTCGTTTTGATGTTAAATTCACATTCAAAGAACATATTGATGACATCACCGTTGTAACGTCTAGGTTGTTGAGATTTCGTGTACGGAGTTGGTCGAGCTTTGCTGACGCTGAAACTTTAAAATTACTGTACATTAGTTTCGTTATATTTATATTAAAAAAGTCACAGTGATTACTCAGATTTAGTGAACTGGTTTTACTTAAAGCATATGATGTGGGGCTGCTGGTAGACAGACGGAGCTTAACATCGGTTTCGTTTCTGTATAAGTTGGTTAACAACATAATTATGTGCCAAGGATTGAGCCCCGTAATGAAATTTTTTTTATACTGATTTCCGTAGAACAAACGTATTATCAAAATCATCTGTAATTCGTATGTGTTTAATATACATATAATAAGGTACGTCAATTTTGTAACGCCAATTTTGTGACATCAATTTTGACAGTCTCTTTTATATCCTTATAAGGACGCGTGTTCTAGTTAAGTCCGATATTTAAACTCATTTATACTATTTTATTTTCTTTTAGTTTCTCATTTTGTTTTGTATTATTCTCTATTGATAATAACCATCTATCTATCTACCTACCTATCTAACTTCTGGTATCCTTGACGTCTGTTATTTTACCAAAAACCCTCCTTCTAGTTATGGTTGAGACAAAATCCTAACGTCACCAAAGAGGGCGCTTATAGCTTATACATATATGCCGTGGTACTTCAAGCCCACAAGGAAACTACATTATATACTATGTAGGTATTATTTTCGCTAACAGGTATTTGCAAGCTTCGAACTAAGCGCACTAATTTCAAACACTTGGCGCCTAAATTCTAAGTATACATTGAACGGATTATAAATAGTCCGCATACATTGTGATGATGAGTCTGGAAGTTATTTGGCAATAGTCAAGTGCTTAGATACGGAAGAACTCCAGAGACAGAAACCCCCCGATACAGGCGGCCGTCTTTCGCTTTCAGCTGTTCAACTAATCTCACTGCCAACCGCGACTTCAGTCGTGCCAAGAACCGCGAAGACCGTCTCGATATCTTCGATCGTCTTGCTATCCTGTCGCTCTTCTTTTGTTATTGTCTATCGGTCGAAGTGCTTAGATTTAGTGTACCGGTTATACCTCGAGATGCGATCAAATGTTCTCAAGCTGGTGATTTTTTGTACGGCGCTAAGCATTGGTGAGTTTCCCTGCTTTACAATGAACTTGCTTCTTGTTTAACGTTTAACTTGAAATAGAGACGTAAATGTTACCTTCTCCATTCCACTTAGAACCTACAATCAATTTCGAAACACGACATTAGTCCGTATTCATAAAAATGAAGTATTTCCTTCAGAGGTAAAGGTAGTAGGAAAAGATAGAGGGCGAAGGTTTTTCTTATTTCGTATTCATAACCTTTTCCTTTTTTTGCAAGCAAAATCTCGCAGAAAAAAAGAAAAGGTAAACACGCGCTATTACATGTATGTTGTCGCCGACAGGTTCAACATGTAGTTGAAAAGGCAAGTGTAGAGAGTGTCTGCTGGTACTGCTAAGTTTTACTTAAAGTTTTGAGATTGTATTTGATAGCTGTTGTGATAAGGATAAGAAGTGACGAGGAACTGTCAGATTACCTAAGTAAAGGTACAAGACAGCCGATGAGCAATCTGAGTGTACCCTGAAATATTGGAAAAATCTCAACTCTCAGTGAATAAAGCGAAGAAGCAAATTTTCCTTGCTGATCATTTCACTTTGGCTTCACTTCAATTTCAGTCAATGGGAACTTGATCCATTCAGTCGCCTTGTCCACAATGTGATAGAGAGTGGTATCGACAATCCTGGAGACTGTAGGCTGTGTACATCCCAGTTCCTCCCCTATACCGTTCTGGAAAGCTGGATCAGCCATGTACAGTAAAAACACTTTTATTTTGTGTATTGGCAAAAGCGCTCCTCCCCTGGTTTCCAGATTTTCGCCGATGAAGTTGTCGGCTAATCACTGCACGTTTACTTCTTCAAACCCAAAGAGGGTTCGAAAATCGTACTCACATGGATTTCGTCTCTCTTTGTATATTTTTCGTAAGCGTACGTGCACTACATCCGCCATGGTAAATTTCAATCCACGCACGCTTTTCCACTAAAAACACGTTCACTATACAAATGCATACACATGAATGAAGAAAATGGTTTAAGTTTGCTCCGGACTAGATGCATATTTTCTGAAGCAAATCCTTCAATTTTGAAGCAAATGCTCCTGTTCATAAATACTAAAAAAAAGGACCTTCTCCTTTGGAGCAACACCTCTTCGATCCAAGTGCGAATCTCTTTCTTACTTTTGCTTATGAATAGAATTTGAAGTGAATGCTTCAATTTCTACAAGTTAAAGCAAATGCTCTTCTTTTTGAATACGGCCTAATGTGACATAACGTAATGGTACAGATCTTTTCTTATCCCTTAACTAGAAGATCTGATGAATAAACGCCCAATTTTACAAAAAGATACAGTTAACGCAAATTTCTTCCAGATATAACCTGAATATAAATCCAAGAACGTCCAAAATTAGGTTGCTTTGTGTTGAGCGAAAGAAAAATTACGTTATTTCAAAATTAAAAAAAATCATTAACCATAACTTTGCAATTTGTTGACTATACAAAGATTTATGGAATACTTATTGACATCAAATTGTTGTTTATCAAGCACGTTAAAAGTCTTTCTCAAAAAAACTATCTAAGATTTCGTAGCTTCATTGCAAACAGATTTCTTCTAAATGATAAATTACAAAGAAACTCCGTGAGGCGGAGGTGATATTAGTCTTAAATTAATTTAATATTTTGTACTTTGTTTGTTTGGACTACCTACCTTACTAAAAAATAATTCAAATAATACGAAACAATTGTTTCGGTTCATCTTTAGAATGCGTAAATATGACCATGTTTCATCTATCCTATACCGGAATGGTTCTAAATTAATTGCTTGGTCAAGTATCAACATTCAGTTTTTGTACAAAAATGATTGCAAATGTGGCAGCCTCTTTATATTAGAGAAAAAAATTCATTCAACAATAATATACATAATACACCTAACTCTCAGGAACAAAATTATTATAATACCACAACATACTATGGCATTATTTAAACGTAGGTTTTCGTATAATGTTGCTATTATTTATAATTCTATACAAAAACATATGAAGAATATTAGTTTTCTGTATATCGACAAACTTTCAAATGTTTTATATTCAATTCATCTGTTAAGTCACGTTTAAAACACCCTGTAATAAAAAAACATTCGGGGGCGATGACAGTGAGTTCAGTCAGAATTATTTTAATCAATCATAATCAATCAATCATTAGATGCACTTTAAACACAGTATTAATATAACGCTGACCTGAACCAACCTAAAACCAAGAGAGGTCCTTCGAGAAACACAAAAGTCAACTTGGGGTTTGCCTGCGATTCGTCAAAGGTAACCCAAGCCCAACATCATCATTCACCTAACAGCTACATCATTGACATACCATACAAACTATTATATTATACTTGTTTAGTCGTTTTATCCCTATTCATACACTGTACGATTCCTGAGCTGTTATCAGAATTAATTGTTAAGTTTTAAAATTTGTTGCTAACCTCATTGGTTGAGTGTAAGAGTAGTGCTAGCTTCACCAACGAGGTCTTCTATAGTTTCTGCAATTCTGTTTTACTATCTTGCTGTCTAATGGTCGAAAATAGAAAATTGGAGTGTCATGATTAAATTTTTGAGTCTGGTCATAAAACTAAAGTTATTTATTCGTATATTTTTGTAAGCGGTTCTGTTTAGACATTTGGCTTCCTCTAAATAAAAGAGAACAGAACTAGACTAGAATTATCCAAATGACCCAAATTTATAAAGCATATGTTAATTCGCTCTCTCATTAGCAAAAACTCAGAGGTCGCTCTCTCATTAGCAAAAACTCAGAGGTCGCTAGCTTCTCGTTTCACCAAATATAAAATATTCATATTTTGTATCATTAGGTACTTGACTTCGAAACAAAACAATATAGGAGACGGTAGAAGCTAAGTTTTGAGTTACTACGCGTCCAAATAAGAAATTACACATTCAGATCATAAACCAGCAATCATGTCTTAAAAATTAAATCACTTTTATAACAACTTGTGACTAAGTTTACTAGAAAAAGTAAAGAAATGGAATATCAAAATGCTTTTTAAAAGTATTTGAAACCAAATTTTGAAATACAAAATATGCCAGTAGTTTAATGTCAAAATTGAATTTTATATATTTTTGTGTACATTGAATATCATGTGCCTACATAATGCAATACAACCTATTAAGGTATATATTATTTTACAGGTGTGTTGAATTTTCAAAATATTTTGTGAAGTGTATTGAAACTTTTGATAAAATACAAATTTAAACATTTTTAATGCATCATAAAGTGAAAGAACTAGCTTGTTACAGTTAATCAGAAGTTAAAATAGGTCCTTTAGCCACCTAAATGGGCATTTTAAAAACATGAGTTACTTTAAATATCGAATACATAAACACTAAATGTTTATTTTGAAATAAGTCCTAAAGTGGCTGTTGTTGTATTTTCAATTAAACAATATGCAACTAATCTGGATAGATAATAAAAAATGGTAGAAAAGCTGCATAGGTATATAAAAGTTTGCATTTTTTTTGGAAGAATTATGATAAACTAGTTCTGATTTTAGCAGTACTCAGATGAAAAAATGGTGCAATAAGTTTTTACGTTAAAATTTTATGTGCTCTAGTTCATTTTGAGAAGTTTTAATTACAGTCTGTCATAAACTCATACGACTTTGTTGCCTAAAAAGGCATTACTTCGCTTGCCAACTGCCAACTACGGAAAACACAAAAAACCCATGATGTATCATTTTTTATAGTTTTCTGAAGTAGTGTGTTAAACTTATAATGAAATGAATTCAGTCCTCTCGCAAAAAGTTAATTCCAGGATAACTTAATGATTTTATATATTTTTAATTATATCAAGAATTCCTTGCGCGTAATTGTCTTATAAATAAAATCACTTCCGTCGAAATAAAATATTTACCAACGTTTCGGCTACATTCCTAGACTTTCTCAAAACGTGAAGATTTCAAAAAGCAAGTTGAAACAAGCCAAATTTGTTGGTTGATTAGTGGCTTCAGGTCAGCAGCTTTTGTTTCAAGCACTACGTCTGGATACAGCATTCTGTGTTCCTTAAGATCACCGTGTCACTGCTTAATTTAGGAAGTTTGTTTTCATAGTAAAAACTAACCAATTATTGAATTCCACTTAATATTGACGCTTCTATTTATCTTAATATTCCTTTACTCTTTTTAGGTAATACGTTTTCTGTTATTGCTTGGTTTTGGCACTATACCCGAAGGTAACACTTTTGTTAGACATTAAAATTAGCGCCATATTTAAAATTATATTTTTCTATTTGTTATTATACTAAGACAATAATTATTATTGGGTTTGGATGGCTTATCACTCAGAAGCTGTCAAATGTTATTAGAAAAACATCTACGAACAAGAAATTGCAACATCAATTGTTTATTCATCGAACGCGTAATATAAAACAATGTGACCAGTCATATTAAGTCGTTTTGACCTTTTTAGAACATACACTCTGATTTTTTGATAGTGTAGTAGAAGCCAAAATAAAAAAATCCCAGTACTTTTTATTTGCTTGCCTTATAGCAAAAGCGCACCTAATAATCCACAGAGTGAACCTTTTATAAGTTGGGATTGAGGAAATCGTAAGCGTCATGGTTTTAGATATTCTAACATATTTTCATTTAACAACTTCTATTAATCCTATAGCACCTCAACACATATTCTAATACTAAAATAGACAGGGACAGTTAAAAGTAGCACTTTCTAGCTATTTATAAAGCATCGAAAACCGCGGCTATGTTATAGGCCTATAAAAACTAAGACATCATAATTTCTTAGGTAGCGGGAAGCTGATAGAAATGACATTTCCAAAGCGTTCTATTTCCATTTTATTCCCTCAAATTTATGTGTGTTTACAAAAGTCACGTCCTAGTTTTATCCCGGCGCTAACAAACTAAGCGACTTGTAATCTACACCTGTTACACTTTACAAAAATGTATATTCTCTCGTGTTCTCGAATTCCTTTAGCCTGTATTCTATTTTTCAAGTTACCAATAAAATATGAAATCAATGGTAACATTCACAAAAAAAGTATAACGACATATGCTGTGTTGCAGAATCACAATTGTTCGAGATCTAGGTTTTACATCTAAGAAATGAAAAAAATTTGTGTCAGGTGAAATGTAATAAAAAATGTGATTTAAAGAATTATTGTCGATTTATTTGACTTATGAGTAATGTCAACAAGTTTTACTTGCTATTTTCCAGATTCTACAAAGACATAGTAATGCTAAACCAAAAATTATATATCCTTGATGTAATAGAGTTAATTCAAGAAAATATTTTAAAATCAAAATTGCATAAGGCTTGAAAGTAATAATGCTAAGATCAGTCAGATCTCAAGTTAAACATATGATAAACGTGAAACAAAACCAAGAATATTTTGTCTATAATGTTGACTCATAAACTTGGAGGAAATAGTTTAATTTTATTATAAATCTTAGAATCAGAATTTAAGATCCTTTGTATACCATTTGGCAATTTTGGTGAGCTTATACCAAAGCTATAGTGGTTCCTTCAAAACACTTTTTGCATTGAATCAAGTATTTAAAGTATTTTTGGAAGGTTTAGGTATTTTGCTTTGATAAGAGATATATCTTTCAAATTTGGAAATAAAAGGTGATTAGCCGATAAACAACGTGCTTAAAAATATGTACCTGTATATTAATTAATTCTGAATTAATGCTATTCACATAACCACCTCTACAGATATTATGATATAAAATACTCATAGTACTTTATAGCCACGAAAGTTATATGAGGTCCTTACAATATCAACTTCCAAACAGCTTATCCATTCTAATTAGGATTATCAAAATATTGCATGATAAAATAACACTAAAATAGGTAGTTATCAGGGAGTTTCGTGACCACTAGAAATAAGTACTACCTTTCCTCAGGCGCGCGAGAAAAAGAGTATACTGGGTGTCCCAGAACTTCCTTGAATGATATTTTTATAACGAGAACTGGTTAAAGCAGGAACTGGCTTGCAATGCTGAAGGTACTATTTCCTTAAGGTCTTATACCATTCAAAACATTTTTTTATACGTCATCCCCGAAAACTCACCCCAAAGCTTTTTGTTTTCTAATAGCATCCCAGGTTTTCCTAAACAAGTGACATCCTTATTTTATTTAGAACCTTGTGGTGCCTTTGATATTATGTGCAAACTTATTTCTTTTCGTAAAATCATAAGCATAATATAAATAGAATAAAAATATCTTTGACTCAAAAAAGCAGATAAAAAAGAATACTAAGTGGGTCTTAAGGATACTGAATGATGATGGTCTTCGAAAACAAATGTTTTTTTATCCATCTTACTTCCCACACCGATAGGTGAGGGGAGTATTGTGATCGTGAAAATTTTCGATTTTGAGATAATACACTTTTTGGGCGTTTTATGATGCCTACATAACGAAAATCCACGTCACTCATTTCTGTCGGTCTGTCTGTCTGTCTGTCTGTCTGTTGGCATTTTTCTAGCCTCCTAATCTCAGCAACAGCTGCATGGATTTTAATGAAATTTGAGTAGCGGTATGGTGTGGGGTCGCAGTAGGTAATGTTGCTACAATTTTGAAAATCGGTGCATGGGCGGCGCAGTAATTAGCAAAAAACGAAAAATGTCAAATATTCCTCAAGCTTCGTTTTTAGGCGTTTTAGGGGTTCCTGATCACTTTCTACTTTTTTTTTGGGTGGGGGTGAAATTGGGGTAGTTGAGGGGTGGGGGGTTGTAAAAGTGAAATTTTTTTGTATTTATAATAGGCTGCCCACTGAGTTGTGAAAGCAAGACCTAGCGGCCGAATACCCTTTTTAGGTCCATCCGAACTAAATTGCTATCCTTAATACAGAAACCATGTATACAAAATACATACGAGTATTACTATAGATCGTGCTGTATTTTGTAACGTGGAAACTTTTGAATTGATTATAATGACACTTTGACATAGATTTATTATCGTGACGAGACTGGCAAACGGGCACGGTTTCTAGATAATGAAAATAATGAAAAAACAAAAAATACAAAAAGACCTCTAACTTCGTTTATAGACGTTTTAGGGGTTCCCGACAATTTTTATTTTTTTTTTTTGGGGGGGGGGGAGGGGGTGAAATTCGGGTGGTTCGGGGGTGGGGGGTTGTAAAACTCAAAAATGTGTTGTATTCATAATAGATTTTCCATTGATCTGTGAAAAAAGTACATAGTAGAATAACACACTTTCTTTGGTCGGGCGGGCGATGATTTGGTTGCAAGGCGATCTTAGACTATAGCTTCATGCTATTGGAAAATATTGAAACTGGTATCAGCGGAATGTGCGGGAAGTACTGAGTCAATCAACTTGACTACATTTTTTGTCACGGAAATAAACAAACAAAATAATAATAATAAAATATACAAATTCTTATGTTATCTATCTTATGCTTAATGACTTTATGAAAAAAAAAATTTGTGTATGTTATCAGTTACTAAAAATCTTAAATAAAATAATGATCTTATTTATGTAGGAATAGCTGTGAGGTGCTATATGTAAAAAAATGGGGGTGAGTTTTAGGAACTGAAGTACAAAAAAGATGTTTCGAAGGCATGGTATGATAAGTCGTTCAGTACCCTTGAAAGGCCTACCTAGGTTTTTTTGTATCTGTTTTTCCTACGAAAATATTACAGCTCAAACAGATCCTTATTTTATTTATCTTATTATTATGACTTAACGAAGAAAAAGTTTGTGTATAAAATCAAAGGTACTACAAGATTTTAAATATAATAAGAATTTGTGTAAGAAAAACTATCTAGATAATCGCCTAAGGTGTTAGGACTATACTATTTTATCTTACTAACTAAATGCACACAATTCACAATTACAGTATTCATTTCCGAGTTTCCGACCTTATCCAATAATTCCAGAACTGACTAACGTGTATTTTTATGAATTGTGTGGGCACTTTACACAGATAGGTAATTTCAAAACCAAATGAGTTCCTACGTACTCGTTTCAATATGGAAAAGTAAACATTTTTATGGGTTCTTGCGGGAGTTATGGAGCTTGTGACGAAGATGAGCGGATGAGCAATAAATTATGAATGACTGTGTGAAATTTCACAGAATGTGGGTTCCTTTTATACAAAATTAAGTATTTTTTCACAAAATATTGATACATTAGAAAGCAACGTATGTAACTGTATGGGTGGACAGAGAACAAGATTTTATCGGATGCATTTTAGTAAGATACCTACTTGTTTTTTGTAAAATTCTCCTATAAGAACATACATAAATACTATTGAATAAATGCAAAATAATGTTGTTCAAAGCTATAGTTCTTATTGTATATAGGAGTACAAAGTTGCACATGATTTTTGTGATTGTTGCTTGTATAAGTGTTAAAGTCCTCGAAGGGCTATACAGAGTGAGTCAAGCTCAATGCCTAGGATTCTTGTGACCAAACGATATATTTTTTCACGAAAATAACAATGTGGGTGTATGTATGTCGTGTTGGACTACATTTTCAAAATAAGGACCTTTATACAAAATGTATCAAACATGTGTGGGTAGACGATAGCTATATACTTCCCTATTTGAGAGATAAGAAAAAATATCTCAAATATAAAAATGTAGATGGCACTAAAATCTATGTTCCAAAAATCATTACCATTATACATAATTTCCAATACATACCTGCCTTATCAAAGTTACATTTTTTTGCGTAGTACCCTCTGTATACTGTTGTATATTTGGATTCCTCGGTCAATTATAGTGTGACTTTATATATCGCACATGAATCGTTTAGGCGCAAATCAGCATCGTTAATATAAGTAGATGAAACTTAGTGGCCTGTTACTTTGCGCTACGACTAAGCATGGAATGTTTCTGCCTATGTCATACTATCAGATTTAATACTTTTTGTCCTTTTGTCCAATTTTTTCTACCACTAAGCATTCTATGAAGTCACAAAAAAGCCTCCTCAGATGGAAGAAAATAACTAACTTAGCAGAAATATGCAAACAAACTACAGTAAACGAGATAAGATGATACAACCTATCCGCTCTAACCAGAAATAACAGCGGTAACATATTTGAGGTCAATGAAAAGCTGTACTATGACAGAAATGATTATTGTTCATAGCCTACTAACTATTGAGATGTAATAGAGATTGAAAAATTTCAAAATTGATTAAAAGTTTTGAAAAGAATTGTTGCTGAGTCTACAGTCTACAGGACAAAATTTCAGATAATAATTTAATGGTATAAGACAGTAGACATGTCCATCAAGTCGAAATTAACGCTATGTTTCATTAGAGCATTCTGAACTTCTATGTGAATACTTTTTATTAGGTCATGTTTTAATTGTATTATTTTATGTATTTTTTATTAAATTATGTTTTATAATTGAAACAGACTTCAATTAAGCTTCGTTTCCTACGATCTTGTTAATAGTGGCATAAAATATCAACAAAAGGCTTGTATAAAGTTTAGCTGAAAACCGATCCGTAAACATAATGTCCGTAACTTTTGAGTAAGTACATATTTTATTTGTAGGCTATATGAACTTACCTTACTGGATCATTCGAAACTCTAAAAAAAAAACTTTTTCTGGAATTATAGTACTTGGTTCTGCAATGTTTAGTAGCACACACATTTTAAGCACATGTTTTATCCATTTTGAAGACCATACCTCAGAGTAAACAACTCGGCTCATACACTATCAAACACTGGCGCCTCCAGAAAATTGTACTTACTTAAATTGGTTGCTCTAATCAGGGGCAGAGATGACAAATTCAGTTTTTGGTTATACAAGTATTTTATCTTCGCTGCTCCAGGGGTGGGGGGGGCATGGCCCCCTGCCCCCCTCTCGTGGCGCCCATGCTATCAAAACCGCTTATACAAAATCTCACAGCGTACGCCTATGCATTTATCTCAGCAATGAGCAAATACGAGCGTCGACCTTGCGTCACCGACGTTTATGCCTCTTTTGACAGATACTCACCCAAAATGGCGAGATGCGCGTATCGCGTATGATTGCCGTCAACCTGAGATATTATGCTGATTGTGTTATATGCTGTGACCAAGTCAAGACTTCAAAGGAGTGTTACAAGCTCACAAATCCACAAACTCGCATACAGGTGAAGCTAATAAAAGCGTGTTAACGAAAGTTGGTGTACCTATAGTACTACATTAGCTATTCTGTTTTGTCATATTTTAAATAAATCTCCGAAAAATAAAACCACAATAGTCTCACGATCATAGTATTTCCAGGGTAATATTTGAACATGGAAGACTCGTCGACACGTTCCGCCATCTTAGCCTTGAAACGCTCCAGCGCTTGACGTTTCGCCAACACGAGTGGTCGGCATCCTCAGAAGCTGACGTTACCTGTTCGGCGTATTCCGAAAAACCCGGGTCCCGGGGGTGAGCTTTTATACAACTCTGATTAGGAGTGATGGATGCGGCGGCGCTGTGCACCGTCGATCCCCATGGAACTCCTGCTCATACCAGAATCTTTGCGTCTCTTAAGATGGGTATAATATTCTGTTGGGCTTGCATGCTTCATTTTTGATGTTGAAGTTGATTTTATGTTTATAAAACGCAGTGGACTCCCTGTACAATCCTAAAATATAGCCTAATAAGAGTAGGTCGTAGCTAGAATTTAAATCTCATCAAACTTTATCTTGTGGTCACCGTTTTCCTGGAGTGCATGCTTAGTTACTGCAGATTTGTATGTCTGACTCAATCGGAAATTTGATTTGTGTTCCAAAATTCTAGTTTGTACCGAACTCTTTGTTTGCCGATGTATAGCTCTTCCGCAAGTACATGGTATCCGATAAATCCCTGATCCTGTCCAAGGACCGTTTTTGCCCTTTGCCGATCTTAACTTATGTTGTATTTTCCCAGTTGGTTTGTATGCCGTCCTAATATTTGCCTTCTGGAGTAACTTCCCAATTTTGTCTGCGACCTATCTATTGTGAAGGAAACAATATAAAAATTCGAAAGTGATGATTCAGTTAGTGATGCAAAACACATGATACGAGCTCGAAGAGGTCGTTCATAGCGAAACTTCACATTACTTCGTAAGAGTGTGTCCTAGAGACGTCGATTCGTCATTGTGCATGGGAGTTGAAAATGACTGCCACTCTACAGCGTATTTATTTCCATTTACATGCAAACAAAGTCCAACTGACTCAACAACTTGTGTCAACAGATCATGCAGAGAGATCTGCAAGAGCGCAGCCATCAGGTACGGACAGCTACCCACCCCCCCCCCTAGCAGGGTACGGGTAAGAATATGCTAGGAGTCCGATCGAACCGAAAAATGTAGCTAGGAGTTCTATAATCAACAGTTGAGAGGAGGTAATTGATTAACGTTGGGTGTGTTCATTATATGCGTTGGTTTGATAGGCAAAGATTCAGGCATATTGAAACCTGTTGTTAATGCGTTACACTCAAAGACTATCGACATGGATACATGCATAAATCATATCAAAAGAATAACTTCTATAACAAAGCATTATCGTAGTTCGGTTCAGCCAGAGCTGCAACTGTCATTAGAACTCATTTACAAGTTCTGCAACATCGCTGCAACTACCGGTCTGAGTCTCCAGGAGATTTTTGGAAGCAATCGATTTTTCTCCGTTGTTTAGATTCCCTTATATCTTATATCCACACTGGAGCAGCGTTTTGCTGATAAAAATTTGCCTGCTTTTGATTTGATGTATGTCACTGATTGACATTAAATAGAATTATCACAAATTTTTTGGCAATACCACCATTTGGAAGCTTTCAAAAATGGAGTAGAACTATGATATAACCTTTTTTTTATGATCAGCCTCCCGCAAAGCCTGAAAGCCTATGGCGCTGTAGAAGCGCTGCGAGAGGATAAGTGGCGGTGTACGTTAGATTTGAAACGCTGTAGGCTGTAACCGCCGGGAAACACATTCCACGGCAGCTCATTCCACAGCGACGAAGTTCTCCAAAAGAAGGAATACTGGAGGAGACTGGTTTGAGGAGTAGGGACCTTGTCCTGGTAAGGACGATCTCGCAGAGCCTCTCTAGTGTTCCTGGTTCGGACGGCCTTTGGTGTTATTATCTGGGAGAGTTCACTCGAACATCTTCCGTGATAGAACCTGTAAAACAGGGATAGATTAGCCACCCTTTTTCGATGTTCCAGGTTGTGGAGGTCCTTTATGAGGTTAAGCGTATTTATTAATCTAATTGCTCTCTTCTGGATAGTGTCCAGAAGCTTTAGAAAGTACTTCGGAGCACATCCTCACACATGGGAGCAATATTCCAGCGATGGTCGGATCTGTGCCTTGTAGAGCAGCAATAGTTGCTCTGGTGTATACAGCTGCCTACAGCGGAACAAAACTCCAAGCTTCTGGGATGCCGTTTTAGCAATACTGACGACTTGGTCATGCCAGGACATGTTATTGTTGATGTTGAGCTCCAAAAGCTTGACGGAAGGTGACTCGACTATGGGGTGACTCTCCATTTCCACAGTTGGTAAGCCAACGTGACACTTCTTTGAAGTGTTGTTGTGCTTACTGTTGTCCAGGTATTTCAGGAGCTGTGTGTTAATGACAGTCTACATAACCTTAGATATGATGCTAAGAAGATCACAGTTCTACAATTGGTAGGATCGGTTTTTTTGTATTTCTTAGGGATGGGTTGAATGCAGCCAATCTGCCATAAAGCGGGAAACACACCTCGCTGATACGATAGATTGAAGAGTTTGCAAAGATTACGTGCAAGCTCAGCAGCACAGCATTTAAGGACAATGGCTGGAATTTGGTCAGGACCAGTAGATTTCTTCGTGTTTAGTTTTTGGGGGATGTTTTTTGCATATCGATGTTGAAATTTGAGCTCTGCCATTCTTGAGTTCACGTTTACGGTGGTGGTCGAAGTACTTCCTTGGAAGTCCACAGTAGAATTGGCTGCGAAAAGCCTCCCTAAGATCTCTGCTTTTTCTTTAGGAGTAGAAGCGATGGACTTATCCTCTCTGGTCAAGGGTGGCATTGATGAATAGGAAAAGTTCTGACAACAGCCAGCTACAGACCAGAATGTTATGGACGAACTAGGACATGAGAGGAACTTATTCTTAATTTTTTGTTCTGTTCCTCCTTGCTGCTGTCAATCACGCGTTTACAGTGATTTCTGGCGTCGATGAAACTGCGGTGGTTCTTTTTGTGTTTTTCAAGTTCAAGTGATATTATACGTTCAAATCGCCTAAAAGAAGTTGGCCCGCAAACAGGAGTCGGTAAGATCCATCGAATATTGGATGATCTAACATTGAGTGCTTGAGTTGGCTGAGAGTGTAGGCATTTCAACTGAGCAGGGGCATAATATTCTGCAAGAATATCTAGATAGTGGGAAGCTGTCAGCACGATGGGTGGCATGACCGACCCTGATAACAACGATAGAGGGTTTGGGTTGCAATCCAAACGAGTTTTTGCACGCCGTAGATGAGACATGAATCCATCACACTAGACCAAGCTACAATAAAAACGGGGGATTTCTACAGGCACGTTCACCAAAGAAGGCTAAGATGGGTCTATCGACAAACAACACCATGGCAACATATTTCTGGGATTCGCGTGGTGTGATTCATATCGGTTACCTTAATAAAGGTAAAATGATCGCCAACGAAAAAGATTCACCAATCTTAAACATATTTGACACTGTTTTGAAGTAAAAATTGCCGCAATTAGTGAAGAATAAGGTCTTGTTTCATCAAGAAAACGCATAGGTCTGTGGTCGCCATGGTGACCATTCATCAATTGGGGTAATGGTAGAAGCATGGTAGAAGATTTGGGCCAATGATGAGCATGATGAGCAAGTCATTAGTGAAACAAACACTTGGTTAATACCTCGAAAAATCCTATTATTTTTATTTCAAATAATTAGAAATACGCTGGACTAAAATGAATCGAGCTAAAAGAAGATTATGGAGTAATGTTACAATTTATTCATTTAGTGTACACTGAATTTAACACAGTGTAGAGGCACATTGTCAGTACCGTTTTCAGTTCTTCATTCGTAAGAAGCTTGAGTCAATAAACTATTCATGAATAAAATTCGCATATTTGTTTTGATAGTAGGTGTGATGTAGGCTCCTGAATGACATTAATTGTGCTATTCGCGATTGAAGAATCCCATTTCCACAACAATACAGTCCTGGTCATTTATCAGCCATGTATGAGAACAGACATTATATCATGTGTATATCTAACATCTGCATGAGCCCGACATAGCTGAACTTGCCATACATATGTATAGAGGTGGGCCTGCGTGATGCATACAGGGTGTTTCAATAAGATTATTGTTGTTACAGGATCGAGAGTCTTTAAAGCAGGGTAGCTCTGTTAGCAACTGTACTACTATTGCTTGCGTAAATAATAGGTATTCGTCTATTCATACCACCTACATGTTATATATACATAATAATTAACAGAACATAGAGAAGGATAAAGCGGAAATAGGAGAAATTTATGTAATTTCTGTAACTTATCTTGTAGTTGAATTGTTTTCATTTTCATGCTTTTCAATTCAAATTCGTACCAGAGAATGTGAGAAAAAGTCGATGGCCGGCGGAATTCGAACACGAGACCTACAGATCGGTACTTCCACGCTCTCTCCCGTTGAGCTACGGTCGTCATATTTACTCAACCTCGAAAGTGCCGACTAGATACGCGAAAACATCCTCAGCCGACAACTCTGTACCGCCACCTTCGAAATCTTGAGAATAAATATCAAATTGTTTTATCTTTTATGGAGAGACCACCTAGGTACAACGTCTACACTCCTACAGTATGATAATAGTGTACGCTCTAGGGGACCTCTACGATCGATATTGTATTACGAAGTGACATCAATTTACTTCCTTGAAATAACGTTTTTCTTGTACAATACGGTTTCGTCCTTAGCTTACATGTGCATTTAAAATGGCTGACTTTAGTGAAGAATTCGAAGCACAAACGTGATTTACTTAAAAAAGACATAATATTGCGTGTAAAAGAATTGATAGAGGGTTAGTCCAAGTTGTGCAGGATACTTTATCATTAAGTCCCGAGTTAAGAATTTGGGTAAGAAAATGGCTTCCAAGCAAGTATAGTGCTTACAACATTGCTTTGAAAAAAGACGTTTAGGATTAAAGAAATTGTATAAAAGTATCTCCTACTTTACCTGCCAGAGCAAAATTAGCTAAATTACTTTAACGTATTTAGCTACAAATTTCAATTTCGTGTCTTCGCTCCATTTGTAATAGCGGAACCATTCACTAAAACCAACCGATGGGACCACAGCTGTAATGATGTATATCCTCAGGTGTATTCAAAAGGAAAGTGAGGTTGGGGTATACACTTACTCGAGTAGTTAGGGGTGCATTCTATTCACTGAACTGGAAACACTATTAAACCAGTGTTGGAACTTAGCACTGGACTAAATACCTAGCCAGGTCTAGTACAAAATTCCAGTGCAGGATTTTAGTAACTTGTACAAGTAGATGGCAGAATCGTGTAACGTCCCATAGATCCTAAGCATTACACAAGTGACCACATTTTGGGAAATGTAAAATCTGTAAAGCGGAAAGTTTAATACAGCTTATAGTTAATGGCTTTTTGGAACAAATTAGCATAACAAGGTGGAAATGTTTATGGGTACAAAAAATATTAGTTTAAGAAACGAGTTAGGGGGTATGGATACTCCTGCTTAGTGGATGCAAAATAATAGTTCGGTATGTTGAGATTGTCTCAAATTGCTTGGCGCAAAATTGGAAATAAATGGATTGGCTCCACCAAATTCCTCACTAAATAAACTATATTCACGCATATTTCGTTACCCGATCGACTAGCCTGCACAAGCTTGTTCACGTGAATATTAAATCAAGTGGAGATTAATTTAGTAATTACAAAAATACTTGCCGCTTTCACAAATGCTGTTCGCTCTTAAAACAACGCGTTTCTTGCCCCCCCCCCCTGGAAATGGAAGATAAAAAGCACTTGTACTAGCAGCAAACAAATTGGCAAATATCTCAAATAAATACGTTTTTGAGCATTTAATTTAAGTAAGTCTCCCTTGTACAACTTTTTGGTGGCGCCAACATTGGTACATTACAAACGTTTCACAAAGCAAAGAAGCTGCAATTGATTAATACACCTTATGGAATTGAGGCTATTTTAGGAGAAAAAGCAGAAATTAGTGAAAAAGGGAAAACAGGTTAAGAAAACGAAAATAGACTAGTAGTGGGGCTACGAATTCTGTTGTGAGAATTGCTTTAACAGATCCAAAACGATACTTCAGTCGAGGTCAGTTCTAGATCTCATGTAGGCCTCGACATTCTTAGTAATTGAAACTTTCTTAAAAAAAGCACTAATTGTTGCCTTCAAGAGAATTGTTGAAATGCGACCCATAGATTAAGACTACGACGCTTGGATAAGGACGCTTTTTGGCCATGAAATAGCCGAGTTATATATCTACCCAAAGGTGGCATAAAATGTAGTTCTTATTTTTATTATATGCGATATGCATTAAAAGAGTCACTTGGTTGAAAAAGCTTCTTAAAATTCTAAGATTGTCTTGTTACTCAAAAATGTTTGGCTAAAACTAGATTACTACCAAAAGATTGTAGTTTAGTTGAAACCGTTGGTTAGACCAATTCGTATTATAAGAACTTTAAACAATACTAGAAACTACCCCCATATTTGACTTACTGAGAAACGAACGAAGAGAGCAAAAACAATAAGCTCCCGAATTTTAATTTTATGCAATCTACGTTTTTAAATTAACTATGATTTTACTTACACAGCTTCCCAGTTCCTGTGCTATATATAGTTTCTTCGTACCCCTTCCAAATGTCATTACATTTTTTTTAGCATAATGTAGCTAATTCTTAATAATGTTATATTATAGTTTTTACCGACTATGAAACGAAACTAGGTTTGTAGTCAGTGATTACAGCGAATATGAAAATAAAATAAAGGTCTGAATTGGCATGCATTTACTTTTACTTGTCCGGCTAAATTATTTAAAAATATGCCTTATTTCTTAGTTTCATATAGAAGATATTCTTTCGAGGTTTCCAGTTAAATTTGTCTAGTTTTCGAAACTTGGATCATTACGTCTTCTCCAAAAATCTTTATAGTTTTTATGAAATAAGCCTGTGGAAATGATATTTAATTAAATTATATTAATTCTAGTTTGTCCTTTACACCTGTGATTGATATAGCCTAAACATTGAATAATGCAGTTCATTAAAGTTGTCATCCATGTTAGGGGATTTAAGCTTTAATGTATGTTCACTAAACCTAGTCCTAAACTATTAGTACAGACAGGCAAAAGATAATCTGTTTTTTCTCCCATTTTCTGGCAAAATTTAGGAATCCACATACGGATGAAAGTATGAGTGACGTCTGGATCGAACGCGGTTATCGACTCATCAGATCACTTGGTTTCGCGATAGAAATAAAACGACTCTGGAAGCAAAACAAACTGTTGTCCCCCTAATTATGTCGGTCTCAGGCCTTACACCGAACCCATTTACACCACACCTGCAACAGTTAAGCCTGGACGAAAGGTTACACAGAATATTCCAAAGTCTGTAATCCTGAAGACCTGTAATATTGTAGGATCTTTCCGATCAGTAATAGTTCAGGGTGTTGACTTGGCACAGCCAGTCAGCATTTGGTGGTACCGCAGTCATGCTAGAGAAGCTTGAAAAAAAAACAGGATAATAATAATAATAACTTATCGATTCGATTTCACATTTCAGGGGTGCATTCTTCATTCGCATTAATAAAAATAACGGATTGTTGAAAACATTAAAAGAGCTTATATGTAACTACGGCTAGTAAATTTTTTATTTACAACGCCATAATTATCCAGTACCTTTATTAATGACGGTGATTACAAACTAACGTGTTGTTTTTACCGAATTTCGATGCTAGTTAATTTTTTTTAAGTGGCTGATAGTGCTAATCTCTTAACAACCCTGATTAAAAGAACCAGACAGATTCAGAATAGCTTCAATTTTTTCTCAAATTTCGTAATTGGTATTTGGTTGCTTGTAAAAACAGCCAAAAACTTAAATTATAATGATATACAGTATCTCCATTTAGTGTGTAATACTTTGATATCTCGCAAGGTGTACCTGGTAGAAGAAAATGTTAAATACGAAAATGTTTTGAAATATAGCGAATTAGTAGATACTTCGATTTTAAATATAATATACAGGGGGCTATATTTGAAAAAAGCAACAGTAAAAGTAAAATTAATTTCAAATTACAATGATTTAAAATACACCCGAAAACACCCTGTAGACGCACATAGTACATCCAAAATAATATTCAGTTAACATTGAACTAACTACTTGTATAATATTATTGAGTTAAGTTAAAGGAATATATCAATTTGGACGTATTATTTGCGACCTTGCAAATCCAGAAATTAATAGTCGCAATCAGAAACACCTTGAGGTTATATAGAGATCAATGATGGAACTCAAAGGCTAAAAATGTTAATTAGTTCCATATAAAAAAATCAAGTTGATTATTATTGTGCTTTCTCGCAGCACCCTGTATATTTCAGAACATTTTCAGGATACCTATGTGACTTAAATAACCAAATAACTTTTGTACCTGACACTTTCTTCTACCTTGAGAGATAGCGAAGAATTACACACTAAATGAACACCCTGTATACATTTTTTATACATTTTTTTATGTTTGATATTGGTAGGACATAATGACGAAAGCCTAGCATCATCAACGATGCGTGAAAAAGATTTGTAAAAAATAATTGTATTAATAAAATAAAAAGTGAAAATAAATTCATCGTCTGCACGGGTAGATTCAGTACTTAGAGACATTTGACATCTGAACAAAAGGAGTTCTTGCAATCCAGCGATGCCATTATGAAGTAATTTACAATTATTGTCTTTTAGTTATGAGTCAAATACAGCTAATCGATGGCTTAATATCAATACCATATTCGGTCATGCATGAAAATTTATCGTGATATCAAAGAGATTCTTCTCTTTGATGATCGCCCACTGCTTTCTTTACTTATCTAATATCTATCAACTATTAACACCTTATAATTAAGATGTGGTGTTGTGGAAACAGAACAATAGCATGGACGTCGCATATGGGGCAGGGTTACAACAAACCTATCTATGGGCTAGAAAAAGTCTAGGATTATGGAAAGAAAACATGTGCTGTTTGAAATAATCACATATTGCGCTATTTTTAAAAACGCAGTCCGCTTGCGTTGTGTGCACTGTATCTTGGATGAACAAGTGCATATGTACAATTTTTGAGTAAATGTGTAGTATTCTGGTTATGCTTCTTGAAAATAATATAGCGTTAATTCATTATGGTGCACACAGTCATTGGGCTGATGTTGATTTCTTGAGGATGCGTTTAACGTAAAATGGCATATCGAGCAGAAGGTCCCCAAGTTTGGGGGCCTACATTATTGACTGTTTTTATTCGCGGTCATGTTTTGTGATCTTAAATGCCATTTAAACCCATTTCATCTAATGTTAATGGGCTGATCTTGGGGATGCTTCTTTTCTATCTATTCCATTAGTTACAATGATGTTTGTCTTATCAGCAACAAGCAAGGGCGTGATTGCAACCTGTTTATTACTATCGTTAAACTTTACTACGTCGCCTATTGCATCTTTAAAAACGTAGGACAGCTTTGGCAAACTTTTTCGGAGAAATGGATTTTGGGTAGATAAGTAGGTAATTAAAAGCATTAAAACCTTTTCACATATGCAGTGTTGTAGGAGAAAACAAGTCTGGAGGTTAAAGAATTCAAAACATTCAAAACATTTGACGACAATTAAAAATGTATATCATATAGGTACATATAACAACGTGGTCCAATGTCAATTACTGAGGAAGTAGTTCAAGCGAAACCTATACACTGGGTATAATATGCTGATAAAAACATTTAACAAAGTCAACTTTGTTCTAGATATCAAATATGCCAAAACTTTATAACTACATTGGCCCTAGTTTTAGAATTGAATTCTCAGATTTTTTGTATTGTTTTACCATTTTTGACTATTAGGTATGTATTAATCTACCAAAGTACGCCCTCAGGGAAACCAATCCTAATTATATAATAAAAACTTTCTTTTAGGAAAAATGATAGATATGTTCTGATCTGCAAACGTGATAAACGCGATTTAGAATATTTTAAAGCTGAACAGTACAGTAACATTGAATAAAACTTGTTTAGAATTTTGCGTAAAATCTAAATATGTAATAAAATATGAGGTGTTCTACTTTAAAAAACCTCCGGGTTTTGAAAGCCCCTGTATTTTTCAAATACTCCTACTCCGCACTTAATTTGACATCATGAACAATATTGTTTCTACATCCTTTCGTATTATTTATTTATTACGTCTACTTTTATTTTATTATTGATAGCTATATCTTTTGCAGGTATAATAAAAACAGAGGCAAAGAAGTCACAACCAAAGCAGCCTCAAAATGGAAAGAAAGGTAATTATTAAAAGCATTAGGCATAACTTTTTGATTGTGGGGAAAGTCTTTCTACTTTCACTTCGCCCACCGATAGGTCAGGAGAGTCTTGTGATCGCGAACATTTTAGATTTTGAGATGACACGTTTTTTGGGCGTTTTATGATACCTACATAACGAAAGTCACTTATTTCCGTTGGTCTGTCTGTCTGTCGGTTTGTTGGCGTTTTTCTAGTCTCGTAATCTTAGCAACCGCTGCATGGATTTTGATGAAATTTGGGCAGCAATATGCAGCAATTTGGGTCGTAGTAGGTAATGCTGCTATAATTTTGAAAATCGGTCCATGGGCGGCGGAGTAATTAGTAAAAGACTGGTTTTAGGTGTGAACGATAGAGGATAGCTCAGAGGAGCAGATTCCGTTTGAATATCGGTAGAAGAGTGAGAGGTCTCCAACAACACACCTCCACCGGTGAGAAACTGGCTCGAGGTGGCGCGTTAAGGCCGCGTCGCCAATTAGTCCAATTGCCCTTCTCTGGACGGCATCTAGTATAGACAGGGTAGTAGGGGCATAGTGAGAAGTACTTCTGGCTCTAAATAGATACGACGAAGCTTTTTACCAGCAGCTGTTGCAATAGACGCAACGTGTTCGTGCCTTAGCGTAGAAGAAAGATATAATATATACAGAAATGGAAACAACTATAGGGGATCCGCGGGAGAAGAACTAATGAACAAATGGCAATATACAGGGTGAGTTTTTAGTACCGGCTCCGTCGATTACTCCACTACTGTAGAAGATAGCGAAAAAAGTTGTACATAAAAGTTGTAGCCGCGGATATGCTCCTTGCTAAGAAAATATTTAGATTTATACAGGGTGTTCCATAACTACGTGGTGATGCAAACATGCATTTTTTTAAATGAGATACCCTATATATTATTCCATATTCAAATTCTACTAATGATTTCCGTTCTACCAATATTAGGTACTGTTACATTATACAGGGTTACTCAAAAGTTATGACCATTTTTATATCCAAATCGCTGTCAAATGAACGTACTGTATATCCAAAACTAATGGATCAAAAATCATTTTTTTACTCGGATGAATAAAAAACATTCTCTAGCTTTAAAATCGGCTATAAAAAAGTCCCACGACGAAAGTTCCTATACAGGGTGATGTAGAATGCAAAATCTAGATTTTCTCTCTCTTTTTTTAAATGTAACCCCCAATATGTTATTATACCAAAGAATTGCTTTTAAATATGCTCTTTCATCTTTGTATAGCACTTGTTACGGCTGCATTCATTAGTTTCTGAGATATTTCGATTTTTCTACAGATTTTAAATATACCTCCATTTCTTTACTTAAATTTATTTATTTTGCGAAAATACTATCAAATTTTATTTTTGCTTAACAAAAAACTAAAATATAAGGGCACAATAGTACTTTATCAAGTCAAAACACTGAATTAACGAGATATTATAGGTCAAGTGTGCTGAGGAAACAATTTTGTAGACGTCATGCATAATTATCAAGCAGATATATCAGGTAAGCTATGAAATACTAAACGACACAGTCCAAATAAAATGATTCTTCAGTCTTTCAAACGCATTAGTTTTAGAGTGCCTCCGTTTTGGATATTGCTGTTCATAGTTGATATATTCTAGAGGCAAGAAGGCAATTTCTCAAAGATTCTCATAAATACCCTCAATGGAAAAATTAATTTTCAAAGCTTGATTTTCACACAGTACGAAATTATTGAGCAGGTTATGAAAACTGTCAATTTTTCAAAGCCTACCTGATAAATCTGCTTGATAATTATGCATCACGCCTACAAAATTGTTTCCTCGGCATACTTGACTTTATTATTTCGATGATTTAGGGTTTTGACTTCATCAAATACTATCACGACCTTATAATTTAGTTGTTCGTTAAACAAAATACAAATTCGATAGTACTTTCTCAAAAGAAATGAATTTCAGTACACAAATAGAAGCTATATTTTAAATTTACGGAAAAATCGAAACATCTCGGAAACTGACGGACGTAGGTACAACAAGTGCTATACAAAGATGAAAGAGCATTTTAAAAGCAATTCTTTGGTATAATAAAATATTGGGGGTTACATTTAACAATAAAGAGAAAATCTGGATTTTGCATTCTACATCACCCTGTATACGAATATGTGTCGCGGGCTTTTTTTATAGCCGATTTTGAAACTAGAGAATATTTTTAATCTTTCCGTGTAAAAAAATAATTTTGATTCATTACTTTTTGATATACAGTACGTTCGTTTGACAACGATTTGAAAATAGAAATGTTCATAACTTTTGAAATACCCTGTATAATGTTATAATACCTTATATTGTGAGAAGGGAAATTATTAGTAGAATCTCAAAATGAGATAATGTATAGGGTGTCTCATTTGAAAAAGATACATGTTTGCATCACCACGTAGTTATGGATCACCCTGTATAAATAAAAATATTTTCTGAGCAAGGAGCACATCCGTGGCTACAACTTTTTTGTTAAACGTTTTTCGCTATCTTCTACAGTAGTGGAGTTATCGACCGAGCCGTTACTAAAAACTCACCCTGGAGATGGGATCAGTACAGTGGCTGGGCAAAGACGTTTATCACAGACGTAGAAAAATGGACAAACAGAGAATGGGGAGAAGTTAGCTTTTACATAACGCAAGCTCTGACCTGCCATGGCGTATTTGCAAAATACTTACATAGAATTGGTAAGAAGCAAGAGTCAACATGCTTCTGCTGCGAGGAATTGGACTCAGCAGAGCACACTCTTTTCCATTGCCCAAGGTGGTAAAGTTATAGGCTACGGATGCACAAAGATTGTGGCACCGAAGTAACAGTAACAGAAAATGTAGCTCAGCTATTATTAGAAAGTCAGATAAAGTGAAATGTCATAACTAAATTCATGGAAAAGATAATGGAAACGAAGACCAAGGACGAAAGATCACACGAAAGTAGCAGACAGATAGATACATGAATATATAGAGAAAGTAAAAACTCGCAGACTCCTCGGATGTAATGTTTTACGGTAGATTCCCGAGTTGCCGGAGCTAAATACAATGAACGAGAATTGGAGGTGTTTTTAGTGGGTATTCGAATCTTCGAAATAGGATAGGACTCCCACACTATCATGACGCGCTGAGAGGAAAAAAAACGTGTTCGTTCCGGATCAGATTTTCTGTAATGCTGACTCCTAACAGCTTGAATGAGTAACTCCTTGGCAGAGCTCGGTTGTTTATTAGAACCTGGTGTTGGCTTGGGCACTTCTTGTTTGATAGCGTACAAAACTGGGTCTTGAAAGAATTGAATTTTACCATATTCTCGAGCCCCCAAGCGGTAATGGTATCGAGATCCTTTAAAAGTGAAGCTGCCACTGCCAGTCTTCTCCGTTCCAGCTCTACCACAACCACAGAGATCGGTCTATTGCTCATGATGCCTGCATTCAGCGTACTATCATCGGAAAAACTGTGAATTGGGCTTGTAGTGCTAGAGAGTAGATCATTAATGTAAAGCAGAAAGAATGTTGGAGCCAATACCGATCCTTGCGGTACCCCAGCATTGATGCTATGGAAAGAAGAGGAAAAGCCACGACACAGATTTTCCGACCAGAGAAAGTCTTCGAGCCAACCGCAAAGCTTAACAAGGAGGTCGTAATACGGCAGCTTGTTTAGGAGAGCTGCATGCCGCAGTTAATGGAATGCCTTTGAAATATCAAGAGCAACGACGTGAGCCTCGCCAAATGACTGGATGAGTTTGTTCCACACAGGTGTGAAGTAGGTAAGCCAGGAGATCTCCAGTTGATCTTTGGTGTCGGAATCCATATTGTCTGTCGTTGATTAAGTGATGGAGTTTTGTCGAATAACAACCTTCTTCGTGAAAAAATCGACCAGAACAAGCACAAATCCTCAGAATAAAAAACAAACCGCAAATATTGGGTCAGAATAAGATCACAAACTTGACATTTTGAACATTTTGTACAGAATGTTAAAACCAGATCCATGCATTAGAATGGCTCATTGACAGCACGGAAATGACTTTGACAGGAATAATAACTGATAACAAATGACATGACTGTGGTATCGTCTAAGGTGGTTACTAATGCGCATGCCTTTGTTCTATATTTGTACCTAACAAAATATTTGATCGTTGCATACAAGGAGATAACTTATCATTCCTTTTTTTACGATAATTCTTTGGTAATTTTTTTGTCAGGGTAGAAATTAAGATCTTGACATACAGCCTTTACAGTAAAAATAACTTATTTGGTAATATCAGCGACTATATTATCTGGTTGTTTCTTTTGCAAAAAAATCTGTCCGAGAAAAACAAGAACTTCTCACAGTTGACAGTATTTTTTTCGGTCTAATGAATGCCTATAAGGACGCTTTGATGGCTTAAAAAAAATTCAAGTTGTTAGCTAACTTTTTATTTTCTTTAAACAGTTAGGTTGAATAACTGCAATATCATCAATTATTTTTTTACTGTTAAAATTTATTAAAATTTACGAATTTTGATGCAATCGATTGGTAAATTAAGAAAAAGTAAGATTCTCTTGCATCCGAAACAATGGTATACAAAATTATACGTTATTGGGTCTGATTAACACATCTATAGAAAGTACATATGGTCAGTGAAAAGAATATGGCGGCGTACACAGTATTTATTTCTACTAGGATGCCTCTCGATCTTTCGACCTCTTTCTTTATTACCCAAGGTTGCCGAAGATTGTAAAGTTTCTTTACTTCTCAGGTGGTGGAAGTATTGTAATTGCAAGCAGCTTTGAGTGTTAAATAATACATTCTTCGGACCTCTGTCTTGTCAGTAGTTTTTTTCATATTTTCATCTCATGTGTGGTCCACATCTTCGTGAATTTTTTCCTTTTCTATTTAGAATAGTCATAGCTTTTGTAGCATTGCGTGCATTTTGCTGAAGTAAAAAAATAATAATGCTTAATAATAGATGCTGCTTGGCGAAATATCTTCCATAAGCATATCTGTTTTAACTCGCCCTATTGATCCTCATTCGATGTCCTATCTTTTTTTATGGTCAGCCTCCCTTCAAAGGCTAAAAACCTATGGCGCTGTAGAAGCGCTGTGAGAGGATAAGTGTCTATGCATATTAGGTTTCAAATGCTGCAAGCTGTAACCGTCGGGAAATAAATTCCCCGGCAGCTCACTCTACAGCGTCGAAGTTCTCCAAAAAAAGGAATGCTGGAGGAGACTGTTTCGGGGAGTAGAGACCTCGACCTGGTAATGATGAGCTCGTAGAGCCTCTGTAATGTTCCTTGTTCGGACGGCCTTCGGTGCTATTATCTGGGAGAGGTCACTCGACCATCTTCCGTGATGGAATCTGTAAAACAGAGACAGCTCAGCCACCCCTCGTCGATGTTCCAGGCTGTGGAGCTCCTTTGTGAGGTTAGGCGTATCGATTAGTCTAATAATTGAGCTCTTCTGGATAGTATCCAGAAGCTTTGGAGAGTGCTTCAGAGCGCATCCCCACACATGGGAGCAATACTCCAACGATGGTCGGATCTGTGCCTTGTATAGCAGCAGTAGTTGCTTTGGTGTATACAGCTTCCTACAGCGGAACAGAACTTCTGGGATATCGTTTTAGCAATACTGACGACGTGGTCGTGCCAGGACATGTTATTGTTGTTGTTGATCATCAAAAGCTTGGCGGAAGGTGACCCGACTATTGGGTGGCCCTCCATTTCTACAGTTGGTAAGCCAACGTCAGACTTCTTTGTCAGTGTTGTTGCCTGAGCTTTCTATACGTTACTGACTTGTACTTCCTTTACTAATCTCCACTCTACAATTGTTTTGATATCTCCGTTGATATGTGAGGCATGTTGCTGTCGCCAACATACCGTCTCCTGGGATCATAGTGGCCCGCCTGGTTCGATGCATGATATTAATGTACTCATAAATGTTACTGTAATGAAAAACTACAATGTTCTATCCTTAGCACAAGCTTTCATAGAGGGTGCAAGTTACACGGTTCATACCAGGTAGTATTGAACATAACTTTTTTGAGGTCAGGTCAATCATAAATTAAAATTTTAGGTGGACTTTTACACCAAAAATGTACTCTTAGTAAGACTCGATAAGTGTACCGTTTTCGGAATATTTTGATTTGAAAATTATGGAGTAATATCCAATGCGGCTTCAACGCCCTATATCTTGAATACAGATGGCGTTACGAATTTTTTTAACTAAACAAACTCCAATTATTTTTCAGTTTTCTACCTATCCTCCCCCGTCTCTAACGGGGGGGTCACTGTTTTTTTCAACACCCTGTATATTATTGCATATTTGAGTTTTATTAAGCCACAAAAGGTCTTCGAGGGTCTGCGCCTGGGGCCTATTCCGACACACCGTGAAAAACTGAACAGGTGACAACCCTACCTGGGAATATGTTGCCTAGAGTATTTAAAATCTACAAAATTAGTGACGTCTGAAGGGGCCAGCCCCCCCATTTATGCAAATGAACAAACCTAATTTCTAGGAACATTAAGAATTCAATGTATCATAACTTTTTTATTTTCCATTTCTTGGTGTTGCTTCTGGTATCATTGTACTGTACTCGTCAAGTACTTTGGAATTGTGGAATTGACTATATATCTGGCGAAAAAAATCGAAATTTTAATGTTGTTTTTAGAGGCGTAGATTTTTATCGAGCCGTTTCCTCACTCTGGGAATGGTCTAAGCCCCATTTAACCCATTTTAACCTCAACAACTTGATCGGTCGGGTTAAGTTAGGTTTGGTAGTGAAACTTGAAAAGTGCCGTAGTTTTTTCACCGGAGCGTTTTCTCAGTCTGGGAATGATCTCTTTTGACTCAGGACATCAAACCGAGTCGATCGACACTAGTCCCAACCCCCATTTCGGGTCATCAAACCCATTTTGGCATCAATAACCCAACCGGTTGTGATAGGCTTGGTACTGAAATTTCAATCATAGATAACCATTTCAATGAGCCGCAGAACTTCACCGAGACATTTCCTCAGTCTAGGAGTGGAGTAGTTCGACTCAGAGCGTCGACCCGCGTCGATGGACATTCCTTTTGATCATCATTTCGAGTTTCGCTAAAACGAACTCTAGCCTATTTTAAGTGTGGAACTTTTTCAAGCCCCATTATAGGTTCAATTGCCTGCAATGACTTGACAATATATGTCAACATGGTGTCAGATATGAGAAAACCACCGCTTCTTAAAGATAAATTTCGATGAAACATGACATGCAAACCACTATCATGTGTGTGCGGAAGTTACTACGTAACTCAACGTTTAGTTTTAGCCATCATGCTACAGCTGTGTCTTTTGAATGCCTATCATGTGAGAGTAGTATACAACATCGCCGTCACAGAAATGATGAAACATCCAGAAGGAAACGACACCAACAAAAATTATGTAGACTCATGTCCACAGTTTACATACGAAGCAGTTGTATCAGATAAAGAATCGCTTTTTGACTGGGATCCAGATTGGGAGGCATTCACCATGTATTCCTTCTACATCGGATATCTATTAACTCATGTACCTGGTGGCTGGTTGGGAGACAAATTCGGAGGAAGACATGTAATGGGCACCTGCATGCTCATTTCAGCAGTTATCACGGCCATTTTTCCATTCAGTATTTCAATGATAAAACGAGGTGATATTATAGCAGTATTATTACGAATGGTACTAGGTTTATCCCAAGGACCCCTGTTTCCAGTAGTATCTACATTCATTCAGCACTGGGTTCCGCAGTCACAAAGAACATTTCTCGGTGGCATTGCGTATGGTGGATCTAACTTAGGCACAGTGACTGGATCTAGTTTAACGGGAGTGATAATCAAACAAACTGGACAGTGGTATGCGCCGTTTTACGTTTGGGCTGCAGCAACTGGGATATGGTATGCTGTCTACTTGATCACGGTATTTTCATACCCAGGAACACATCCCTTCATAACTGACGAAGAAAAAGAGTACTTAGGTGCAGAAATACCGAAGCAAAAGAGATTTAAGGTACCATGGAAATCCATATTAACCAGCATGTCGTTCTGGGCACTTCTTTCTGGACAGTTCGCACATAATTTCATTTTCTTAACCCTAGTCACGTATCTCCCAAAATATTTAAAAGATATATTGAAAATGAACGTTCAGAACAATGCTTTATTCACAGCACTCCCATTTTTGTTGCTGTATTTAGTTGGCCTACTTGTATGCTATTTAACAGATAAAGTGATATCTCGTGGGTGGGCATCGATACAATTAGCAAGAAAAGCCAACACATCTTTCGCTACCATGGTACCAGCTGGGTTTTTAGTTTTGGCAGGCTTTTTGGGTTGTAACCGCTTGGGAGCTATAATTTGTACCACCGCAGGAGTAGCTTGTATGGGTCCCTTCTACGCAGGAATGAAAGTCAATGTTAATGATATTACTGTACACTATGCTGGAACTATAATGGCAATAATAAACGGATTAGGGTCCACAGCAGGCATTGTCGGACCATACCTAGTGGGTTATCTGACACAAAACAAAGCTCTTGAATCATGGCAGTCGATGTTCTACATAACATTGGGAGTTTCTACTTTCTGTACTGTATTTTATTGTGTTTTTGCTAGCGGAGAGAGGCAAAAGTGGGATTATCCCGAAGAAGCATAAAGTCAAGCAACACTGTATATTGTGCCAATAAATATCCATTGCAAGTAGTGGTTGTTTAATTTGAACTGGAGATATTGATCCTAGATCAGTCGAGAACATAAGTGACCTAAAGTAAACTGGTACCTAGTACCTAACCTATATTAATGGGTAAAAATCATGGGCAAGTCATATAGGTAAAGTGACCATTTTTTTCTGATGACAATGCGGGACGCGGCGCGGCGCGTAGAAAGATCTAGCCCGGACACTGCTTGTGTGACGTCACAGCTAAAGATAGAAACACCGCCACCGACGCGTTATTGTGACGTCACATGTCAAAACGGTTACCATTAGCGATTCAAACAAATTATACCTTTTTCATGTAAAACATAATAAGGAAATGATATTTTTGATAATCACATTGATGAACCAAAACGGAAAAAGTACTGATAATTTAAATGAGTTCAATGTACCGTGGGTGGCGCCCTCTATTCATGATAGAAAAATTGTGGTTGAATTTAAAATAATTGAGAAAAAAATAATAAGTAGAAAATAAAAGTAAAACTTTGTGTTGTTCATAAAAATGCGAGGTTTATCGCCTGTCAAGATTTGACAGTCGATTATCGCGGCACCGTGTATCAGCTTTTCTATTTGAATTTGAGTAAATATACCATTGTAATTATTGTCTAGCATTAACTAACATCCTGTATACGTATTCGTCATTATTTCAAGGACGCACACTTGACAGGCTCGAAATTTCCAGGGGATTCCTTGACGTTCAAACATCTAACCTGTATTTTTGACAGCAACGTCATACATGACATCGATAACAAACGAATCACCAACGCTATACAGTATGTTACACCCTTCGTAGTCGTTAAGTTTTCTAACATTTTTCTAAATTTTGCAATATTCTGTATAATTTTCCTTAGATTTCTTCCCGTAAGAACCTTGTACAAAGTAACAGAAAACTTATAAAAAAAGGATGGATGAAATTGGTGAAGCCGTTCTCACGTGATGCCGTGACCAAGTGAAAAAGGGATTCATTAAAAGCTTTTATTTAACTTGCAATGCACGTTTTTATACAGGGTTATTCACGTTATTCGACACGGAGCATTATGGCTAAAGTATTTGATAAAAAAGAAAATAATAATTTCGGATGGATAGAGACCCATAAAGACTACAGTTTAAAAATAATTTCATGTTATACAGGGTGTCCCAAAAGCACGAAATGTATCAAAGTTATGTTTTCTTCAAATGGAACACACGTTTAGGTGTAAATCACCATTTTCGGTATAAGTAGATATCAGGAAAAAATTGAATATCGCAGAGATTATAAAATTTGGAAGGCTGTGACTTTGCCGTATTACTATAAAATGCGTCAGCTTTGATGAGACTGTCAAATTTAAATTACGTTTATTCTTGGAGAAATCGGTCCCATCAAATGGGAATGCCTAATTTTTTTTATACGGTTAAACGTAGAACCTTTCTAATGATATAAGGTTGTGAATATCAATCTCTGGTAGTTTTTATTTAGTTTTAAATTTTCAAACTAATCGCCGTTTTTCAATTTTCCTACCTAACGTAGCAGGCCATGAAATATAAACAAAAACTTGTTCAGGTAGAAGAAAACAACTTACTTAGCTGAAAAATACACATGAACTAGACTAAAGTGTCAAGATTGTAAAAATTACTCACAACAAAGTCTAACCAAAAAAAGCGGCGGTAACATATCTTTGGTCAAAGAGAAGCTGGAGTATGACAGAAATGGATTTTTTCATGGCCTACTAGCTACTGCAATGTACTAGAGAATGGCAATTTCCGAAACCATTAAAAATTTTGAAATAAAATAAAAACTAGTAGAGATTGTTGTAAGCAGTTTATTATTTTCATAAGAAAATTTCACGTTTAATGATATAAAAAAGTATGCAATTCTGTCAAAACTCAAGTCAAAAGTACCTCTGGCTGGAGTTCTGAAAATTCTTCAGTACCTATTAACAAGGTCGCAGAAAATGAAAAATGAATTAAAATTTGTTTAAATTATAAAACGTAACCTTAATGGCAAAAAAATTAAATTTGATTTGTCAGTATCCCTTTTTTGCAATATCACTAATAGATATTGAAAAATAGAAGGGCTCCAGTGAGACTTCGACGCAAATTAATACTTTTTTACACCATTACATATGATTGATAGTTGCGTGCTGGAGCAACAGTCGCTGGTTGTTTTTGTTTCATATCAGGGTTTTTAATTGTCTTGGAAATTTTTAACCTCTAAATGACGGTAGCCAGTAGACTGTAAAAAATATCTATTACTGCCATACTCCAGCTTCTCTGTGACCTTAGAGATGTTATTGCAGTTGTTTCTGGCAGAGTTGATTTGTTGTAAGGAATTTTTATAATCTTGTCCCTTTAGTCTAGTTATTGTATATTTTTCAGCTAAGTTAGTTGTTTTCTTCTACCTGAACAGGTTTTTGTTTATATTTCATGGCCTGCTACGATGCTTATAGGTAGGAAAATTGGAAATCGCAGATTTGTTTGAAAATTTAAAATTAAATTAAAACTCCCAGAGACTGATATTCACAACTATGTATTATTAGAAAGGTTATCAAATTCTACGTTTAACCGTATAAAAAAAAATGAAGCATTCCCATTTGAAAAAATCAAGTTGTCGCTGATCGAAGTTTCCTTAATTAATCGACCGATTTATCCAAGCAAAGCTGACGCATTTTATGCTTAGTAATACGACAAAGCCACAGCCTTCCATATTTTATAATCTCTGCGATATTTAATTTTTTCCTGATATTTACTTATACGGAAAATGGTGATTTACACCTAAACGGTTCGCTTTAGGTCCCATGTATGATCCATAAAGTCACACTAGAATTCACCAAGGAATCTGAATATGCAATAACATACGGGGTATTCAATTAAAAAAAAACATAACTTTGATACATTTCGTGTTTTTGGGACACCCTGTATAACATGAACATATTTTTAAAATGTAGCCTTTATGGGTCTCTACTCTCTATCCATCCCAAATTATTTTCTTTTTTATCAAATACTTTAGCCATAATGCTCCGTGTCGAATAACGTGAATAACCCTAGAGATAAGGTGTCTAATTAAAAAAAAATATGTTTGCGTAACCACGTAGTTCTGAATGCCCCTGTATAAACCAAAATATTTTCTGAGGAAGGAGCATATCCTTGGATACAAACTTGATACACAACTTTTTTTGTTATCTCCTGCGGTAGTGGAGTTATCAACCGATTCGGTACTTAAAACTCACCCTGTATATCCACATGTGGAACCAACCAAAACATGTTCTACCTATTAGCGTATATGACCTATCAGAGCGAACAACAAGCTATTTGCCATCTAAGCTTTCATATGCTTCGAGCTTTGTAAATCTCACTACACTACCAATATTTGAATTACTTAAATCAACCTTATAGTCATTGCCGAAAACGTGTTCAGATATACGATATACGCGACATCTATTCTGTCCTTTATCATATCTTAAATGTCATATTATGTTCTTGAAACCTTGTCCTCCTTGATCTTCTAGTTTACTTTAAATTAGATTTATTACAACCATTGTTAAATTCAAATATTCCGCACCTATCAGGTTTGTCTTCTTTTTCACTTGGGTTGCCTATAATCTAATAGCTCTTTGAGCTCCACATCAGACTGGAATACCATCCTAATCCTAAACTCCAAAAAATATTAGGTGAAAGAAAATATCTCTATCACCAAAAGGTCTTAGTGGGAAGTGGTTGGATGTGTCTGGAGTTCTAAAATCATAACATAAGATTAACATTAAATGTTAATTTTATGATAACTACTGGACTGAATCACTAACAATTTCCTGAGCTTATTGAAGATATTCGAGAAAATAACCTTCCACGTCATTCGTCTAAGCGCTGGCTTGAATGCGAAATAATCCTTCAGCACCTTTTCCATCTTTGGGAGAATAGCGCCCTTACCAAACTACAATTTATATACTGGTAGCAACTCGTGCCTGCAATTCTTTCATTCAAAATTTCGTGAAAAAGAGATTCACGTACTTGAAAATATGTGAAATATTCAGCCACACCACTGATGTTTATTTTTCTCATTGGTTTTGCCATTGAGACTTTGATTGCTTTGAAGATAAATTTTGCTATTGCTTTTTCAATGATGCTGTTACGAATGAAATTAAAATATTTCAAAATCCTTCAACCACACCAACGGTGCTTAGGCCCCAAATTGCTGATTTACTTTCATAATGTAAAGGAAAGGAAATATATGGTTTATTGCTGACGTCGAACATTTAAGTTCTCTCCCCTCTCCACACACATAAAAACATATTCGCAATTCAAGAATTCTGATAATCTTGTAGATATACTTGCGACAAGAATAATGTATTATCTGTTCTCACTCTGAGAAAATTGTCTTGATGAGGAAATAATGATTAATTTAAACCAAGAAAAATATATGTTTCGATTTTAATACTAATTCGAAAGAAATATGCTCTGACTAAGAATATAATCTTCACAGCTAAAATTTCAATACTCTTCGACCAAGTACTTGATGAAGTTTTAGTGAGGATATTATATTTTTTTAACTGAACTCCTATTGCTTCGATCAAGAATTCAAACAGACGAGTACCTCCATTGAGAATATGAGCATCTTGGTTCCTGCACACTGACAGATCGCTAAAGGCATCATAGCTATTTGTTAATAATTCATAATATTACCTGTGTCTGTGTGTTATATTGTTATACTCTCATCAGCGGATTGTTGCGGAGTTGGGTGGGGACCTCATACAGCTGTTCGTACCAAGTATGTGTGATATGCAATATATTTATATAAGTAATTATGAATTGAATATAAATATGGCGGACCGGTGGGAGTAACATATTCTTCTAGTTCAATAGTACCGGTACCTTTCTTATATTCCGTGGTAATCGGTAAACGTGAATTTTGAAAAATACTATATAACGTGAAATTGCCGAATGTTTATACAGATGCCTTAGATGGTTCTTTCACAAAGACCAAAATCTTGAGTTGTTGGCATCAAGATTATGAAATGCTTTAGCCAATATATTATTTTCTTATAATCAATATATTCATTTTTTTTGTTTTGAAGATTATCATATACTTGATTTAAGATTTCGGTGTTCTTACTCTCAAGACCGTATGTTTATGGTATGATATTATTACTTAATTCTTGTATTTATCAAATCATAAGTGCTTTGTATTTCATATATTTTACTGGTGAAGTATTTATATTGATATGTTGAAATATACGATTCAAAAATGTCTTAATAATAGTGGTAAACTGGCTCTTGTTATTGATATTGTATAATAAAGAAATGGTTATAAACATTCACAGTCTAAATGATAAATAATAATAATACACGGTGGGCTTGATCTCTGTTCAACGTCAGGGAGAGAAATATGGATAGAATGTGGAAAAATGTAAAATATCAGCATATATAAATAAATATAACCAACACAGAAAGGAGTAAATAAAGGATATAATTGGAATAGGTCCAACCTGGGTTATTGCCAGGCTATCGACCTTCCGTAAATAAATATCATTTATAAATAAAGAGAAATCAGTAAGGATTTAAATAAATACACCTAAACACCATCAAGCTGCAAGCTCCAGGACCTAATACCTGGAGTAGTCGTAAATCAGAGACCCAACGCCATATAAAGTCGTCTTAACAAACCGGGAGGTATACTACACGTTGTGAAACACTTTGAATATTGTAGCCAGACCACATTAGTTAATAATACAAACTCAAAAGACAACATACTCACAAATATTCGTGAAAAAGACTCCAAAATGCATAGTGTAAATTTTGGTGTCCGAACTCTTCCCCTTCTCAAAAACAATTCCCTCTCGTAATCAATCAACAAAACTATGGCAACGACTACCACGACCCACTACTTTATTCAAGTGACAAAACACAAAAGCATTACAGAACCGCAGTTTTGAGTCACAGAATGAAAATGCATATAAACTATTTACTCTATGAAAAGTCACTCATGATCTGACAAATATCAAAATATCTGAACAATATATGATGTAGTAAGAGTCAAATAAATTACTTATCTGAACTATATCAAATGACTATACCCATACACTTAGATCTTAACAATATTTAAAATCATCCGTCGATGTGCCGTCAATGTCAAATTTCGGTCACGTGACCGCTAAAGGTGCGTTCTAACGTCTGGCAGCCAGGAGCGCGCTCCGGATCACCACAAGACTTTCCCAGTTTTAAATTGATTATATTGACTTAGACTCTATCCAAGAATTTATTTTTATGTGTGCACTAACCCAATTACACCCCCATACCTGCAGACACCATCTTTTTTTTTTTTTTTTTTGGGGTGCGTCGCCAGGCTCCTAGTGCAAGTCCTGGATCGAGTGGCACCGGGAAACCATCTCTACCCTGGTATCATCAGGTGCCTGATATTCTTCTCGAGTAGTGATGTCGTCTTTATTCTTGTCATCCTATTTCCTACTCCCCCGTCCTCCAAGTTATGGAGATTAGGGGTTCGGTCTTATTGCCTGTAGAACTTGGCTTTTAAACAATCTCTCTTCTTTCTCCTTTTCTCTTAGAACTTTTACAATCATACCTTCAACTGCTCTGAAGTGCACTTCACTGACTACCATATAATGTATGATGTTGCCAGCATCTAACGTTGTCCCTAGCTCCAACCACAGCCTTTGCCTTATTGTAGTCCACCTATCGCAGAAGAAGATCGTGTGTTCTGCGGTGTCCCTTTCCCCGCAGTATATACAAGCATCGGTGTCGTCCTTCCCTATTCCTGCAGTATATACTCTAAAAGATCCATGACCGGTGAGGAACTGTGTGAGAAAGTAGTTGGTTCTTCGAAAAGGACACTCCAACCACTTCTTCAAGTTTGGAATTAACCTTTTCGTCCACTGTGCCGAACTGTGATTAGCATCCCACTCCTCCTGCCAGCATCTGATGGTAGTATCTATCTCCGCAGCCTTGATTTCCGGCTCATTTTGCACCCTCCTGTTAAGCCGGCACCTCTCTTCGATTTGCAGAATTAATGGAGGGACTCCAGTGATTACCTGCAGCGCTCTACCGGAGACCGTTCTATACGCACATGCCACTCTTAGTAATGTGCGACGTTGCAGCCTTTCTAGCATCACCCTGTATTTGTTCATTCGTGCTCCTCGAATCCATATTGGCGCTGCATATAGCACTATAGAATTCACCACGCCATGCAGTACAACTCTCTTTTTCGTGCTCGGTCCACCAATATTTGGGAGTATCCTGGTCAGAGAAGCCAACCTTTCCTCAGCCTTTTTAATTTTAGCTTTAATGTGAGGTCCAAACGATAACTGCTGATCTATGGTCACACCAAGATATTTAACTTCTTTTTTCGTTTTCAGCACCGCTCCAGCAAGTTTGAAAACGACATTCTGTGCTGCTTTTCTCTTGGCACCTTTAATGAGGACAGCCTCTGATTTTTCTGGTGCTATCTCTAGATGATGATCTTCCATCCACTTAAGTATCAGGTCTAATGTCCAATTTGTTTCGAACATTAGACTTTCTTCATCATTTGCACATACAATTAGAGCTAAATCGTCAGCAAATCCTACTGTAAGCGCGCCTTCTGGAAGCTCAAGCTGTAAAACCCCATCATAATATATATTCCAGAGTGTTGGACCAAGAACTGAGCCTTGCGGCACTCCGGCAGTCACTTCAATGTACTTTTGACCAATCTGCACATACCGTTTCCTAAAATAATCCGCCACGATATTTACCAGACCCCTGGTGATGCCCCTTCTATGCATCTCTTGGAGTAACTTACTCCAACAGGCCGAGTTGAATGCATTCCTCACATCCAGCGTTACTAGCACGCAGTATTTGTGAGGTGTTGATTTAGCTATATTTAACACGTGTTCTATGGCATCTATCGTAGAACGTTGCCTCCTGAATCCAAACTGCCGAGTAGATAAATTAGTTCCCCTTTCCAGTTCATCCAGTAGCCGTTCTCTGAGTAGTATTTCCATTAACTTACACAGCACGGATAGCATACAGATAGGTCTGTATGATGAAGACTTGTCTCTCGGCTTCCCATTCTTTTGTATTAGAATGACCTTGGCTATTTTCCATATATCAGGGAACTGCTGTTTGCTAAGCTGTTCATTGTATACCCCCAATAAGAATTCTGGAGCCGTCTCGACCACAAATCTGACAGCCTCTGAAGGTATCGCGTCAAGTCCTGGAGCTGATCCGTTGCGTAGTTTTTGGACTGCCGTCTGCAGTTCCTCTTCGGAGAAGGGTGTTAGCGGGTCAGATATCGTTGGGGACACCGTGCTGTCCTGGAAGACCGGAAATAGGTTCCGCACTATCGCAATCTTCCTTTCTTCCGGCAATTCTAGAGGTTTAGAACTAAGTAGTCGTTTCATTGCGAAACGGTATCCGTCGCCCCAGACGTCATTCTCTAGTTCTGCACATAGGTTTTCCCAGTGTTTTCTCTTCGAGGTTGCAATTAATCTACGCAATTCGCTTTTCTTCTGTTTATACCGTTCGTATAGTTGTTCGTATGTGACCTCAGTATTGCAGGAGTTGCGATAGTATCTCGTAAGTTTACGCCGAGTCGCTGTACAGTCAGTTCTCTTTTCTTCTATTTCAGATGTCCACCAGTAAGGAACCATCACCATACCTGCACCTCTGTTCCTAGATGAGCTGTGTCTCAAGGCCTCCTTAATAATATTGGTACATAATTCCGGTGTAATCTGTTCATCCCCTTGTTGCTCTGCCTTCGCTTGAATGACCCTTTTGAAAGCGTTTTCATTAAAAAGCACTTTGTGTTTACCTCTGATAGTGCTGCTTCCTAAGACTTTCTGTTCAATGTTGATGAGGATGTGACGATGGTCGCTCAACGTTTCGTTGTTTAGTACAGACCAGTCAGCCACCATTTTTGCCATGTTCTGTGATGCTAGCGAAACATCAATAAAAGAGAAGTAACCGCCCCTTTCGAACGTAGGTGTAGCACCATTGTTCAAGACGACTAGGTTGAGTGCCTCCAACCATTCACTCAGAACCCTGCCTCGTGCATCTGTGACCGGTGACCCCCATAATGGTGATTTTGCGTTAAGATCTCCTAGTATTAGAAAATTTCCATTTTTGTTTCCAATTTCACTTGCAATGTAGTCAAGGTATTCAGAGAACTTTTCTGTGGGAATATTTGGGGAGCAGTACCCGCAGTATAAACATACTTTTTCCAGTTGGACGCATATTAAGCCTTGCTTACTAACGATCGAAAATACTGGTAGCTTTTGATTTGTAAGATATATTGCAACATCATTTCGTTCATCCGTATACCAGCCTGGATTCTTGCAGGTGGCAATATTTGGTTCACCAGCAACTATAATGTCCACTCCGTTGTTCATCGCGGTTGCAAAGGCCATGTCGTGAGCTGGTCGAGATCTATTTAAATTTGCTTGTAGAATCTTCATGTCTGTGGGTAATATAAGTTTTTAGTATCTTCTACCTTGTCCTTTACTAATTGCCACTGATAGAAGCTTTTTAAACAGTGGGCATCTACTGGAGTCTGCTCTGTGACCATCTCTGTTGCACTGAGTACATTTCTCTGGATTCTTACAATCTTTTGCCCGATGCCCCGTTTGTCCGCATTTCAGACACGTATCCGTCCGATCAGCTCCTTCGCATTCGGACGTCCTATGACCAAACTCTAGGCATTTGTAGCATCTTATCATATCTACCCTCTCTCTAACTCCACAGGTTACCCATCCGACTTTGATTCTTCCTACTTTCAAAACCTCTGCAGCTGATGCTTTGGACATTGTGACCACAGCCGACTGATTTCCTCCCGAACTATTTCGTAGGGACCGGATCTGGACATCTTCCGTGTCATCTTCATTCCGGCCAATAATGGTGTTCAATACCGCTCGCAGTTCATCTTTGGTGGTCGCTCCATCAAGGTCCTGTACGTATAAAGTGGTTTCAAATCGCCGAGTAGAGACTTCTACTTCTTTAACGTTTTCCTGTACCGCTTTTTTCAGAGCGGTGGATTTTTCTGCACCTCCTTCTATCACCACTAAAAGATTTTCGTTCCCGACCTTCTTCATGCTTCGTACCTTTACACCCAGCTCATCTATGTTAATCTTAGTTTTCATAGTCCGGATTAGTTCTGCATATGTTTGGTTCCCTGCTTTCACTATAACTCCACTGGTTTTTTGTTCAGGTCTGGGTGGCTGGGTTTTACTACTCCTTTTTCTGTTGTTTTTCTTGTATTCCTCTGGTAGTATGAGTTTTACTTCCAGGCCCTTGTCTTTAAACACCATTTCGAGCAGCTTTCTCATGTATGTTTTATCTATTCCTTCCCCAGTTAAGAATCTCACTTTTTGTCTGCCATGTTCCATTATTTTATTTTTGCATGCTTCGAGGATTCTGTAGATTACCTCCATGTCATTTACCCCAGTTTTGTCTATTGTGAGTGGAGTCACATACACATACTGGGATTTTTCAATAGGCGATTCACATTTGCTAGTAGCGACTTTGTTTGTATTTATCAAATATTCAATACTCCCTTCAGTTGAATCCTCGTTTATCAGATCATTCACCTCCGGATATACTTCGCCTAATTGACTGGCGAGTCCTTTCTCATTTTTATCCTTGGGATCTAGCAGCACAATCAAGTCTGAATCCATCGTTCTCTTAATGGATGTATTATATTCTATTCCTACATTTTGAAAGACCCCTTCTGGCCATTCAAGGTCCAAGAGATTCGCCACATCTTCAAAGGTATTGCCCCTCTGAATCCTGCCTCGTATTTCAACAATAGCCTGTTGGTTCGCATACTCTTTTTCTGATTCGTATTGTTGGAAATCAACTTGTATACCAGCATCCACCAGACTTTTTGGTTCCAACCTACCATGATGCATGCTCGAGGGGATGTGCACTTCCGATATAGTTTTGCTAGCCCCCCGCACTTGTCTGTCTAATTGCGCTATCGCCTGTTTAATCTCGCCTTTCGTGTTAGGCGTAGCTGCAGTTAGTGCCTTAAGTTCTTTTGCAGTTTTAGCAATCTCCTTCAAAAGTTGCATCAGGGTGTCTATCGCTATAGCTGTCTGATCCCGGCTTTTCTCTTGCTGTGAGCCCTCGCCAGGCGAGTCCTCTCTTTTCCTTTTTGGCACCGGTTCTTCCTTTCCTGTGCTTGCCACTGAGCTGACTGAGCCTCTCCTAGCTCCTACCTGCATCCCACCTTCTTCCGCTTTGTCCTTCATACCTCCTAGCAAGCTGCTTGTTGAACTGCATGATCCTCTTCTAGATCCTGGTGGCGATCTGCCTATTGAGCTCCTTCTTTCGAAGGGATTTGCCACATCCATCCATCCGTACCCTGAAATTTTGCAGGCCTGCCTGTCCTCTGGAAGAGGGTCACCGGTGTTGTCTGCTCGAGATACTGCTTGAGCACCCGCTGTGTTGTCCATGTTTCCACTCTTAATGTCGGAATCTGGCAAATCCTTTGCCTCAGAACCGTTATCTTGCTTCCTCCTTTGTATAGATGAATTTTCCATATTGTTCCCACGCGTATGGGACGAAGTCAAAGTCACTCCACCGGGGTGGCGCCCGTTCCGGGGAGAAGGGACTTATTACGATAGGGTGGCCCAGGTGCCCTAAAGGTTTTAACGACTTCGCTGTCGGTTATTTATAGAGGTTGTCTCCTCGCGGGCCGGCCAGTTAAGGCAAGCCCCGCGGCCACGAGTCCGCACGACGTTCCGCAGCTTCGCCCTACTGCAGTCGCTGAGGTGCGGGTCGTGGTTACGCTATATGCCAGAGGACTGGCGCAGGGTCCACTGGTTCCAGGTTGACAGCCAATTCTTCGTCCATTTCGTATCCATGTTCGTCGTCACTGCATCGTAGAGGGTTTGGGGATAGGGGGAGGTATTTGGTGGGAGAGTTGAGGAAACACTGCAAACCTGTCCGCCATGGTTGAACCTACCAGAGATCTCTTCATGTGTGATCTCCGACGGCATAGCTTTGCAGGGGATAGGGTGGGATTTTGGGTCAGCAGGGAAACCGGGATCGTTACACTGCTGGGTGTTGAGCGCCGATAGTTGGAATGGCAGGCCCTTTTTTTCTTTTCCTGTACAGGGTCCATCATTCCCACCATCAGCTCGCCGTCGCTGGAGTGCCATTTGGACGCAAGATAAAGGAAACACTTTTCTTTTATTGTGCTGGATCCTATATCTCGCGCACAGCGGTGCCGCATATACCCCCCCTGTATATGACGCGAGTAGGCAGACACTCGACGACTCTTATTCGCCACTCAAAGGAAGTAAACTTCCAAAGGGTGGCCAAACGCGAGTCGACCCCGCCTGCAGACACCATCTGTCCAAAGGTAATCAAATGTAGGTATTTGAATAATTCTGCATATGAGATGTCTTGATATTTGAGGAGACGTCTTCAGGAAGAACACTGAAATTTGGTTTCTGGATCAGTAAATATGTTAGGGAGCGGCATCAAGTAGCAAAACAGTGAGACGCTATGTGAGAGAGTAAATAAGCGCACAAGTATAGGTTTATAATCTATTTATTTAATCGTGTCTGAGGTACACTTCAATTAATTGGTTAGCTTTATATAATTTTTTTTAATTTAATTTGATTTTTTTTTGTTTTTTATTTCTATTTATATTAGTATTAGTTAATTAGCAATTATTAGAGGAAGAAAAAAAAACACGTATATGTGACCGTATGTGACGATCACAGACGTCACAGGTGGCAAACGATTGTCTGTATTTGATCATATCTCTTTCCAGTGTCTGGCACATGGCATTGCCACGTCGTTTCCTATAGGTCCTGGATTGTGCAAGGATGGGAAAAATAGGAGATGCTCCATCTCACTAGGTTATTCCTAGATCTGCCCATCTGGCATCTTATCCTGTTGAGACTTTTGCAGGTCCTCAGTTCCAGTTGTGATTCGGCAGGGAGGCTTTCAGTTGGATTCCAAGTTGGTATGTGGTTCTCTGTTAGCCGTCGCTCTCACAGTACCTCTTTGGTTACTATTTGGGGTCTGTCAAGGGGTTTGTGGACATAATGAAATTCTTCCTGGAGTTAAGTCTCGATGCTGGGGGCTGATGTCCATATAGATGGTGTCTTGTATCTAATTACTTCGTTCTGCTATACATGAGACTTCTCGTCTGATTTGAGGGGAGAGGCTATTCCCGCTAACATGTATAGCTGGTCTAGGTTGGTAGGTTTTAGACAACCTGTGATTATCCTACAGGTGTCGTTCAGGGTAGGGTCAAGTTTGTTAGCATGAGTTGATCTGGACCATACAGGACATGGCAGGGATGTCGTTTGCAATACGCCAGGGTGGGTTTCCCCCATTGGGAGTTAACCAGCTTGCGAATAACACCGTTCCTCGTGTTTACTTTTGCTGTAGTCTTCTCTACGTGTTTTTATAGGACAGAGTTCTGTCTAAGGTAACACCCAGATAGACTGGATTTGGGCAATGCTATAGCCTGGTCGAATTCCGTTCAATTTGCAGTTCGCTGTCCGTCTGTCAGTTATCAAGATGGAATAGGCAGGTTTGAGTTTTATTTGCATTTGGACGTTGTGTGTGATTTAGCACCTGGCTAGTGCAGGATTTACCGGATCTAAATCCAGCTTGTTGGGGAATTAGCTGGTTTTCTATGTGTGGGCCTATTTTATTCAAGGTCAGTCGGTCATACAGTTTGAAGGGAGAACAGTGGAGGGATATTGGTCGAGGTTTCCCCAGTTTGAGCACAGCGATTTCCAGGGCTTTCAGCCATAGTTTTGGCATTTGCTACTCACTCCAGGTGGTTCTATTTATTATTATATTATATTATTCACGTTATTCGGCACGGAGTATTATGGCTAAAGTATTTGATAAAAAAGAAAATAATTTCGGATGGATAGAGACTCATAAAGGCTATATTTTATTTTTATCAAAGCTATGTTTTTTAAATGATATATTACTGCATATTCAGATTCCCTAGTAAATTCTAGTGTGACTTTATGTATCATACAAGCGAACCGTTTAGGAGTAAATCACCATTTTCGGTATAAGTAGATATCAGGAAAAAATTGAATATCGCAGAGATTATGAAATTTGGAAGGCTGTGACTTTGCCGTCTTACTAAGCATAAAATGCGTTAGCTTTGATGAGACTGTCAAATTTAAATTACGTTTATGGTTGGAGAAATCAGTCGATTAATTAAGGAAACTTCGATCAGCGATAACTTGATTTTTTCAAATGGGAATGCCTGATTTTTTTATACAGTTAAATTTAGAATTTGATAATCTTTCTAATGATATCAGGTTGTGAATATCAATCTCTGGTAGTTTTTATTTAATTTCAAATTTTCAAACAAATCGGCGTTTTTCAATTTTCCTACCTATAAGCAACGTAGCAGGCCATGAGATATAAACAAAAACCTGTTCAGGTAGAAGAAAACAACTAACTTAGCAGAAAAATACACACGAACTAGACTAAAGGGACAAGATTATAAAAATTACTCACGACAAACAAAGTCTAACCAGAAACAACGGCGGTAACATATCTTTGGTCAAAGAGAAGCGGGAGTATGGCAGAAATGGTTTTTTTCACGGCCTACTAGCTACTGCCATGTACTAGAGAATGGAAATTTCCAAAACCATTAAAAATTTTGAAATGAAACGAAAACTAATAGACAATGTTGAAGGCAGTTTATTATATTTTCATAATAAGAACTCAAGTCAAAAGTACTTCTGACTGGAGTTCAGTGCCTATTAGCAAGATCGCAGAAAATGAAGAATGAATTAAAATTTGTTCAAATTATAAAACATAACTCAAATGGTAGAAAATTTAAATCTGATTTGTCAGTATTCATTTTTTGCAATATTGCTAATTGATATTGAAAAATAGAAGGCCTCCAGTCAGAGGTATCGACTTCGATGCAAATTACTATTTCTTTACACCATTACATAATTATGATTGATAATTGCGAGCCGGAGCAACAGTCGCTGGTTGTTTTTGTTCCATATCACGGTTTTTAATTTTCTTAGAAATGTTTGCGGTAGCCAGTAGGCTGTAAAAAATATCTACTACTGCCATACTCCAGCTTGTCTTTGGCCTCAGAGATGCTATCACAGAATTTTGGGGAAGAAATTCCATTATATTTATTGATAATAAAATTGAAAAAAGAAGAATTAATGAAGCTAGAGTTTGGGTTTCTGGGAGAGTTGATTTGTTGTAAGGAATTTTTATCATCTTGTCTCTTTATTCTATTTCGTTTGTATCTTTTTTCTAAGTTACTTGGTTTCTTCCACCTAAATTAACACGTTTTTGTTATATTTCATGGCCTGCTACGTTGCTTATAGGTAGGAAACTTGAAAAACGCCAATTTGTCTGAAAATTTAAAATTAAATGAAAACTACCAAAGATTGATATTTATAACCTGTTATCATTAGAAAGGTTAGTAAATTCTACGTTTAACTGTATACAAAAATTAGGCATTCCTATTTGAAAAAATCAAGTTATCGCTGATCGAAGTTTCCTTAATTAATCGACCGATTTCTCCAAGCACAAACGTAATTTAAATTTGACAGTCCTATCGAAGCCGACGCATTTTATGCTTAGTAATACGGCAAAGTCACAGCCTTCCAAATTTTATAATCTCTGCGATATTCAATTTTTTCCTGATATCTACTTATACCGAAAATGTTGATTTGCACCTAAACGGTTCGCTTTAAGTCCCATATATGATACATAAAGTCACACTAGAATTCACCAGGAAATCTGAATATGCAATAATATATGGGGTGTTCCATTTGAAAAAACATAACTTTCTTACATTTCGTGTTTTTGGGACACCCTGTATAACACGAAAATATTTTTAAAATGTAGCCTTTATGGGTCTCTATCCATCCGAAATTATTCTTTTATTTTTTATCAAATACTTTAGCCATAATGCTCCGTGACGAATAACGTGAATAACCGTGTATACTATACCTTAAACGATATTTTTAGTATTTCTGAGGATTTTTGTTTTTGGCTAATTACACCGTCGCCAATGCAACGATTTTCAAAAAATTTGAAATATTACCTTCATATCACACCGTTAATTCAATAAAATCGGTGTCGGAATTACGGGAATATTGCATGGAGACACAAGACATCTTTGGCATGGGAGAAAAGTCGGATGTTTGTATAGGTTTGCAAAGTATAAAATGTCTTTTCTTTAACAGTAATGGGCGGGCTTTTATGGATACAAATAATTTTGTAGTTACGATGTGGATTGTAAAATCAATCAAGTTGACTCTTTACTCTTTGTTCACTCATGTGGTCCTTCTTATTGGATAACTTATTGTTCTCCTCTTCAACTTATTTTTTCTTTCACAGCTCAGAAAGGGAGCCAGAATTATCTGAAAGCTATATCAAAGGACCTGTTAGCACAGCTAGACACGTCATGTACAGATACCTCTCCACCAGACATAAAAAACGGGCAAGTGATCAGAATTCTGAAGCATGTGAAGAGGAAGACGAAAGGAAAGCATTTTTTGATGGCTGAATACAAATGTGACCGAGGATACAATTTCAAACAACCGTTTGGAAAGTGGATGTTCTGCAGTAAAAATAGCTGGGTGGGAAAGACGCCGTCATGTGAAAAAAAGATTAAATCAGGTGAGTCAAATAATGTATATACAGTGTGAGTTTTTAGAACAGGACCGGTCGATAACACTAAGGTCGGTTGCACACACGGCGGATTTTACCGCGGCGGACAAGTGACCTTCGACGCCAATTCTACAGTGGCGCTTTGAAGTAGATGAGAGCTTATACATTAGACGAAAAATAAAACGATCGGTAAATTTGCCGTTGGCGGTAGCGGTGCAACCGCCGACTGCCACTGGAGCCGACGTTATTTTACCATCGATGTCCACATAGTGGCCCACGTGGCCAATTGAACGATTGCACACACGGCGTCTATTCTACCACCGGCTTAGTTTATTTCGCTGTCGTTAGAAGATTTGACTTGTGAAAAATAAATAGATCGTTTTTAGTTAAAATAAATTGCAGTATGATGAGTGATCTGGATATCGACAATGATATTTTAATTTCATTAGTCGAAGAAAAACCTGTCTTGTGAGATAAAACCCTCGAGATATTTAAGGGCCGAGATGCCACGACAAATGCTTGGGGTGCACAGGCTGAATGCAATTCCTCATTTTAGTATTGCTATCCTATGCTATCTTTGATTCGCCCATGCAGTTCGCAAAGGATGTAATCGACATTCTGAAGTAATTGAAGACTTTTGTGTCATCCTGCCTCAACTGTTCGAACAACGAGTAGAAGAACGTCCCAACCTCATTTCTGCTTTCATTTATTGGATGGATCCATATAAGTCGATTTTGTATTCTTCTTTTCTTTCGACGACGATATAACAATAAAGCTGAAAGTTGTTGTCTGTTCATTTCCAAAATAATTCATAGTTCGGTAGAGAACGCAGCTATTTTCATATAAACATACTCCAACCACGGTCGCGTCGCGAATCCAGCGACAACGGCGTTTGCAGCGGCGACGACCGCCGTGTATGTAAACCGAGAAAATTCTATGGACGGCGACGGTAACTTGACCGTCGCGATAAAATCCGCCGTGTGTGCAACCGACCTAAGATAGCGAAAATAGTTGTGCATAAAAGTTGTAGCTGAGAATATGTTCCTGGCTCAGAAAATATTTTTATTTTACAGGGTGATCCATAACTACGTGGCAAACATACTTATTATTATTTCATACTCAGATTCTACTTAGAGTTCACCGTACAGTCCGCACCTCTTAACGAAGGCAATTATCGTGAAGGGTGAAAGTTCCTTGAAGTCACATGATTCCAGTTGGGCAAATCCAAATGTACAGAACAGGAGCACAGAATATGCTCCGCTGTTTCGTCCTCCACCACCGTACATTAACAAAGACCAGTAGGATCACTCGGCGTGCCTACTTTGATGTGCGTCTCACAAACGCGAACCGCCTCGATTTCAGAGGGGTGCCGTTCGAGCGGTCTCGTATACTTACAGGGAATCCGAGGCTGTGCGTTGGGCTGTGCGGTATTGTCGACGTTCACTTAACTTCTTATACGGGGGTCAGTAGAAATGAATTATATAGCATAGATAGAATATAATTTATTATTCAATAAACCCTTCAACTGAATTGACAATACATACCTTTAGTTCCTTGAAATACAAATGATAACAGACACGTTTTTATACATTTTATATTTGGTTTTATTTTCTGTCTTGATTATTCTTTAATGTCAACAATACTAAATTTGGTCGCTAAATATATTCGCACTCTATTATAATATAGGAATACAAAATATTCATAGAGTCACCTAAGCTAAGCTAGCCGTGCGCTCTGAATGGAAAATGAAAAATGTGGGTGTTCTTTAGCGATTTCGTCCGTCATTTTCATACTGGTCATTGAAGTGCAGGAGACCTTGTTACTGGCCAATTATTAATTTATGAATGATTTCAATACCATGGGGTTATAAACCCTAAAAATATGTGTGTGTCTGGTTTCTTTGAATACCGATAAGTTATATCGTGTGATTGCAGTATAAGTTAATAACTATCTTACCCAGTTTCCTCTTTCGGACATCGAAAAAACGATTTTCCTATTCCCTGTTTACTGTTGCAGCTATATACAGAACATGTCGCCGGCATTTTTTTGTGAAATACGCAATCGGCTCAATATACACACAAACACTACTTATTTAGGCACCCCGGTAGATCCGACCGACTGTGTCGCGTGTTAGGTGAAATGACCCTGTAAACCACAGCTGTCAGCGTTCGGCTACTGCTCGAGATCACCGGGCGCCAGAATTCTCCAGCTTGCGTACTATCCGAGAGCAGAGCGGGAAAGGCAACATTGGGGGAGGAGCTTAGAGTGACCCTACTTGTTTTTGTTAATGTACTGTGCCTCCACGTAGCAGAAGCGACAGTCTGATGTTTATATACGTGATGCATAATTATCAAGCAGATCTATAAACAGAGCTGAAACCAATCCTTTTCAAAACGATTTAAATCATAAATTATTATAATTTCGAAAAGTATTTAAATCTTAAATCCTTTTGAGGGGAGAAATTCATTTAAATCAAAAATCATAATACGATCTGAACAATTTTTGGCATGATTTAAATACTTTTTTATGATATAAATCATTTTTTGGGATTTAAATCCTTTTTTATGATTTAAATCGTTTATTGGGATTTAAATAATTGTTTATTGTTTAAATCGTTTTTTGGGATTGAAATATTTTCTATGACTTAAATCGTTTTGGGATTCTAAATCACTTTGATGGTTGAAAATCGTTTCGCAAACATCATGCCTACTAGTTTTGCTACAGAAGCTTGAGAATAAATTAAAACGGCAACAACAACATTTTAATCAAGACATTATTCAACAAACAAGTTTGGCGAATTAAAATAAAATATAAATCAAAAGCAAAGGTAACACCATTTATAAAAATATATAAGTCAGCTAACAGTCAACAGGTAATTAAGTTAGTTCTAAGTAAGTACCTACTATGTACTCGGTAAAATAAACTGTTTCCTCTTCAAACCAGTATGTGCTATTTAGGAATTATTGGCTTTCAATATTACCCAGTTTTCAAAATTGGTGTCGCCCTGAGCATGTCTCCTTGGCGTGTCTATGAAAGTCGCAAATGTAAACATACGTTCTACAGGGACAGAAGATGGTAAAACGCAATTATATTCAAGAAACATCTTTTTTAATAAACTAAATATCTGAATTAAATAAATATCAACTGCGGTATCCTGATAGAGATACTTCAAAAATGCTAACTCTAGTTCACTGAAAGTATCGCACTTCTCGTCCGTCATATTAGCATTAACTAACGTCGACAATACAAAGAACCCTTTTTCGTCTTGAATTGATTTGATTTGATGTTGCTGACCTATATTTCTATGATGTTGGTTTCTTCTAAATTTTGTGGACGCTTCTCTTTTTACATATGCTTCCTCAGTCTTCAGAGTATCCAAAAAAAGATGAGGCCACCTTAGCTTAAATTTTGGGATCAGAGTCGTCGCACTATTTGAAAATGATTTTGAATCAAAACATGATTTCAAATCAAAAAATGATTTAAAATCGTTTATGATGAATGAATGCCAAATCTCTTTGTCTAAAAATATTTAAACCGCAAATCATAAATCACTAAGCTGACAAAAGATTTTAAATCAAACGATTTAAATCAAACAAAAGATTTAAAACAAAAAATCAAACAAAAGATTTAAAACATCGATAAAGCTTCGGCTCTGTCTATCAGGAAGGCTTTGAAATATTAACTGACACTGTACAAATAACGATGTCCATTGTACTAGCTTATATAAGGTTTTGTGTGTTACGAGGTATTTATTGACAATAGAGTCTTATCAAAGTTGGAACCCAGTTCGCAAAGCTCCACAAACTATGCTCAGCTAGGAGCAGAACTCTGAGGGTAACTGAGAACCAAGGTATTAGGAGTTGGTTCACAAATCTAATTTCGGCCCTGTTATCAGCGAAGGTTAGGTGAAAGACTCTGCGATGTCATTATCCTACATTGACCTATTTATTTGCTTGATAAACCATATTTGAAAATCGAAACCGATACACACAATAGCTGTTCATGTTGACTGCATTGTTTTGTTTATCTTTTACAAAGGGCTAGATACAAGATGTATGTATCTACAACTACATCGGCTGCACCCAGAGAAAGACCTAGGTTACTCCGAATAGATCAATCATAATGGAAAGGAAAAATCCTTTTTTTTTGAACAACGAGACCTTCGAGGGATTTTCATAAAAGTGATGATATGTTGATTAGTATTAGTCCCGTCATTTCAGTAGGCGTGGTACAAGTGGAAGTTGGAATATAATTTAGATGTAAGAACGATACAGCATAACGCCGCGCTGTTTAACTGCTAATGCCACTGGGCTATCGATGTTGTCTTGTCAATAGAGCTAGTTGGTTCAGAAAAATGAAGTCAAGCTGACTGACTCAGTACTTCTCACACATGCCTAATGGTAATACTATTTTATTATTTTCTCATTGCATGAAGCTAAAGCCTGAGATCCCTTTGCAACCAAATCATCGCCCTCCCGCCCTCAAAAAGACATCCAACACAAAAACTCTCAACAGTTTCTTGCATCTTTCTCCGAAGGAACTAGGACCACTTAGTTTTTGTTTTGCAAGATTCAACGATCAGGAACCCTCAAATCGCCTAAAAACGAAGTTTGAGCTATTTCTATATTTTTAGTTTTTTATTATTGCTGCGGCGCCACTGACACGATTTCTAAAAACCATACGGATTTTCCGTCTTCACCACGGTAAAGTCCCTTGGTTTCTCTAATAGGCAAGGCAATGTTTCGATGGACCTAAAAAAGTGTATCATGCCGCTGGATTATTCTTTCTCTGGACAATGGAGGTCCTATTCTGGATACAAAAGCTTTATCATTTTTACAGCATCCCAATTTCACCCCACAAAAAAAACAGAAAATGATCAGGAACTCCTAAAATACCGTGGCAAAGTTTCATTAAAATAAATTTCATAATTTTCACGTAGTCAGTACACAACCGATCTAAAGCAATGTTCGTATGTATACACCAGAAAATTCTGAAAAATCGGTTTCTGTAATAGGCAAGGCAATTTTCGGATGGACGTAAAAAGGGTACTATGCCGCTAGGTCTTTTTTTCACAGGTCAATGGACAGCCTATTATGAATACAACACATTTTTGAGTCCAATCATTTGGATTCGAATCCAGCCGGTACCCTTCATTGTTCCGATTTTTCTGTGAATCAAATGATTGGAACCATCTGCATCTTGCAGAGTAAGCAAGTACCTTTCATCACATTTTTGAGTTCTACAACCCCCACCCCCCTATCAATCCAATTTCACCTCCACCCAAAAAAACGTACAAAACTATCTGGAATTTCTAAAACGCCTAAAATGAAGTTTGAGGAATATTTATTTCTTTTTTGCTATATGCTCCGCCAATGCATCGATTTCCAAAATTATAGCAGCAGCACCTACAAGGACCCCACAGCATATTGGTGTCCAAATTTCATCACAATTCATGCAGCGGTTACTGAGATTGGGAGGTTAGACAAACGCAAACAGACAGACCAGGGGAAATGAGTGGCGTGGATTTTCGTTATGTAGATATCATAAAACAAAAAACGCCCAAAAAGAGTATTATCTCAAAATCGAATATTTTGAAGATCACAATATTCCCCAAATAAGCACTCATTCTACGAAACGTCTAGAAATTCATATGGACTGAACAAGATTATTTTTTAAATGTTACAGATGGATATCAAAGCGACTCGCCCAACGTTAATTTGCCTCAGGTTCCAGCGATTGCAGGAGAATGTTCGCCTGAAGATAAAAAGAAATGCCAATATTTATGCCACATTCATAACGGCAGCCCAACATGTGATTGCCCTATCGGCTTCACAAAAAAAGGGAACGACTGTGAAGGTATGGGTTATTTGCAGGAAACTAATTTGCCATTTATTTAACCGCAAATCTAAACATCATTGACAAAAGATATTCCATGCCTCAGTATATACCCTTCCTTACAAATATGTTCAGTGTCATTAAAAGTGTTGCACTCAGAAGGAATAATTTGTAGGATGTCAACGTTTTATGCTTCGCTTCAGAGCCTTTGAATAAGTTTTAGATGAATGAATTGTTCTTGAGAGGTGCTAGTACAGATACCAGTTTGTGCTTGTCAGTTTACTTGTGTTAAATGAGACAAATTGGTTTGAGTTGGCGGTAATGCGAAGAATTACAACTGGTTAACCGAAGCATAGTCCGGAGGGTGGCTCAGTGGGTAGAGCCTAGGACTCGTGACCGCCATGTCCGGGACTTTTTTTCGCTAGTTTAATGACTATGGTCAGAGACCAACAGGCCAGATCATTTTGGCCCATCCTTACATAAGGAGGGGAGACTTTAAACTGTATTAGATACAGGACAGTGGAATATGAATCCTAGCCATGAAATAGTAGTATTTTAATTTGTTCTTCTGTTTTATTTTTTTTGTATGTCTTTTTATTTATTTTTTAGTTATTATTTAATTTTTAATCTCTTCCTGCCTCTTGCTCTAGTACAATTGTTGAGCCATTTTATATACAATTTGTTCTTATCTACATAGTTTTCTATCTAAATTAGTAGTTTTAGATTTACAGTACAATAATTATAAACTCTGTAAGTCATATATTATCTGATTTTGAACCTCGCCAGAGACAGAAATTGATTTCTGGTTTTCAGATCAGAACTAAGATTCCATAAACCTCAGCAAGATTCCCCACCTATCATTCACTATTAGATTCTAATTAATAGTGCTGTTCCTAAGAGTGGTGCCGGGAAACAGCAACAAAGCCTACACAGAACACTAAACAGTTACAAATACAGTATAGGTGTGTGTGCGCGCGTGTATTATGTGGGGTCGGCAAAAAGGGTCAAAACTGGATGACTTATCTGGCTTCGCATCCCCATCACTGCCTCAGTTTCTTCATAGATAGATCTAATGACTCTAGGAAGGCTCTGCTCTGTATATATATTATTAGCTAGTTGATACTGTTTTCTGTGTATCCAAAACGATACGTTCCACAAATTCACAACAAACTTTGTTTTGGGCCTTGGTTGGCACATTGTAATAGTACATCCAAGTCTTGTCCCCTGTCACGATGTTCTCCACAAACTGAGAATGTTGAGAATCTGAGATATCATGAAAACACGTTGTAGTCAAAGTTACGATAGGAAGATTAGATCAATGCTAAGTGAGGCATTTAGTAGTATACTCTATTTAAACCTTATATTCCTACTCATAAATTAGTCCTGTATCTGATTATTTCAATTAAATCGCTTAGTTGAGAAACAAAAAATGTTGAGAATCTGAGATATCATGAAAACACGTTGTACTCAAAGTTACCATAGGAAGATTAGATCAATGCTAAGTGAGGCATCTAGTAGTATACTCTATTTAAACCTTAAATTCCTACTCTTAAATTAGTCCTGTATCTGATTATTTCAATTAAATCGCTTAGTTGAGAAACCTCACATGTCCATAAATTAGACATTTTGACTTTTTCAGCTTATCATGTTCTTCTAATATAGACACATATTTTAAGAAAAAATACCACTTGTCCTTCCCATACAAGACGTGCAGCGAACGTCTAAAGTATGCATTTATTTGAGAAACCTCACAAGTCCTGGACATGTGGTGTTCATCAAATATAGGTACTACTCGCAAGTGAAATCCGAACACCTAGAAAAAGAGGGATATTTGTATTGAAAATTTGTACACAGTTTGGCAGTATCATCCCTAGTACACATGTAACACTTTTCGTTCATTCAGAAGCTACTTACCTATATGGCATCTCAAAAAAACTCTAGACGTGTAAAAACAAAGCATGACTCTTTGTCGATCCAAAACGATGGTATCTGTTGCAAATGTGGCGAGAGACCAGTTGGTTGTGTGAAAAGATGCCCCCTAGAAGAGGACAGCCCCAGTTTACGCATCAGTTGAGCCCGTTTGAAGGGGGTCTGATTATAGGCCAACGAGAACGTGGTGCTTCTTTCAGAGCAATTGTTGTAACCATGGTACGTAGCGTGGCTACAGTTGCAGCAGCATGGCGCGCATGGATCGCAGAAAAGCGAAGGCAGCGAGCTAGAGGCTCTGGAGCACGTAGAAGAACTAGAGACCGGCAAGATCGTCGTCATCTACGATTATTGGCCCTTCGAGACAGAATGCGATCAACTGGAGCTATTGCTGACGCTTGGTATGCAGCTATACAGGGTGGGCCAATAGTGCGTGGACCGAAGATTGTAGGCTTACTAAAAAATATTTCAAAAATCTGTCACTTGATCATGGTAGGGACTCTTAAGGGCTATGACGTAAAAATATTTTTACTTGAATTTTGACGTTTATACAGGGTGATTCATATCAAAGTTACATTTTTTTGAATGGAACTCCCTATATATTATTACATATTTGGATTCCTTAGTTAATTCTAGTGTGACTTTATGTATCATACATGGAACTTTAAACAAACCTTTTAGGCGCAAATCACCATTTTTGGTATACTTAGGTATCAGAAAAAAATTGAATATCGTAGGGACTATAAAATCTAGAAGGCTGTGACTTTGCGGCTCGACTAAGCATGAAATGCGTCACCTTAGGTCAGACGGCTAAATTTGAATTCTTTTTGCAAATCAGTAGATTAATTAAGGAAACTTCAATTACAGATAACTTGATTTTTTCTAATGGGAATGCCTATTTTGGTTTATAGAATCAAATGTAAAATCTGATTATCTTTCTAAGGATGTAGCTAGCATTCTCGATATCAATCTTTTTTGGTTTTCATTTTATTTCAAATTTTCAGTCAAATCAGTGTTTTTCAATTTACCTGCGTGCAAGCAACCTAGTAGGCCATGAAAAATAAACAAAAGCCCGTTAATATGAAAGGAACCAACTAAGTTAGTAACTAACTAGAGTAACGAGGCAAGATTATGAAAATTCCGTACAACATAATTATTAGCTCTAACCAGAAACAATAGCGGTGACAATCATTTTTCACAGCCTATTAGCTATTAGCTAATTTTCAAAGTCAGCAAAGAATAATTAATCATAGGAAAACTAGTAGTGATTGTTGCTGGCAGTAGAATATCTATGTCTTCTGAATAAATTTTCACATTTAATGCCATAAAAAAGTAGCCATTTTCGTAAGTTAAAAGTAATGATACCTCTGACTGGAGCCCTTCAAATTCTTCAGTAGGTACTTCTTGTTATTAGCAAAATCACGGAAAATAGAACTTGGATTGCAGTCTGTCTGATTGCAAAACATAATTTAGTTTGTAGAAAATTACATGAAATAAACACAATAAGAACATAGCGTAATCAAAAAATTCTAGCAATCATTTCAATAAGATGTTTATAATGCTCCAGCTAGAGATATCTTCAATTCTGACTTAACTAAACGGACATTTTTTATCCCATTAAATGTGAAATTTCATTCTGAAGATGTTAGACTGTAAGCAAAAATCGCTGGTAGTTTTCCTTTTGTTTCAAAATTTTTAATCGTTTTGGAAAGTTGTCAAGCTCTAGTAGACCTCAATAGCTAGTCGGCTGTGAAAAACAAACACTTCTGTCATACCCCAGCTTCTCATTAACATTTGATATCTTGCCGCTGTTGTATCCGGTTAGAGCTGATGTGTTGTAAGGAATTTTCATGATCTTGCCTCGCTACTCTAGTTCTTTTGCATCTTCCTACTAAGTTAGTTAGTTTCTTCCATATTAACGGGCTTTTGTTTAATTTCATGGCCTGCTAGGTTGCTCGCACGCAGGAAAATTGAAAAAACACCGATTTGACTGAAAATTTGATATAAAGTGAAAACCAAAAGAGACTGATATTGAGAATCCTATATCGTTAGAAAGGTAATCAAATTCTACATTTGATTCTATAAACCAAAATAGGCACTCCCATTTGAAAAAATCAAGTTATCTGCGATTGAAGTTTCCTTAATTAATCTACTGATTTCTCCAAGTACAAAAAGAATTCAAATTTAGCCGCCTGACCTAAGGTGACGCATTTCATGCTTAGTCGAACAGCAGAGTCACGGCCTTTTAGGTTTTATAATCCCTGCGATATTCAATTTTTTTTTGATACCTACTTATACCAAAAATGATGATTTGCGCCCAAACGGTTCGTTTAAAGTTCCATGTATGATACATAAAGTCACACTAGAATTGACCAGGAAATCCAAATGTGCGCCGCGGCACGACGCACCGGTATTGCGCGCAGTGCAGAGAGCAGCAGATTCCTCATTCCACCTAGAAATCCAATGACTAACCAGCAGGCTTATGGTGTAGTCTGGCCACAACCCGCGAAGTTGTCCGACCAAAGCCAGATATTTGGTCAACAAATTAAGATACATAAAGATTTTTCTGGTTTTCTAACGATAGATTGATTTAAAAAATCAAACGTCAGAATAAAGGACTTCGACATACTTTTAGAATAAGCTATTACTTGTCATTAAAACTTTTTAAGGGGATGATCCTGGTGGGTAGGGGTACAAGAGGTGAAGCAGTTTTTGGTTAAAAGGTTGTCCTCAACGGTTGTCCTTGACAAATCATTTCACTTGTCTCGGCGTTTTTTCTTTTAATTAGTAGTTTTCGTGGTAGGAAGTTTTCAAATGAATTGTATATTTCACTTGTATATATTCAGATAAAATTGCGTCAGCATTATGTTTTTATCCTTTTCCATACTCCAGAAGAGGAAGGTGGATTGTAAGAAATTTTTGAATTTGATTATATATTTTTAACATCATGGAAACCCATATAATTAAGTGTCTTAAAACACAGAGTTAATATGTTATTTTTGCAAATTCATACAAATAATACCAAAAGGCCCTTTTTTGACTTTGATAAACGATTTTTGTATATCAGCACGTTTCGATTATTTTAGGTATCGTCTTAACCCTATTGGATAATTACTTTAAATTAACGACTTATAATTCCAACTTAATTTAGGTTTTTTTATTTACAACAGATTTTAGGTGACAGACAGACCCTAGATTTAGATTAAAATGTGTTGGTCTAATTTGTTGATCCGGAAACCTTTTTCTGTGGGTATGTGCATCTGACTATCAGTAGTAGAGATGCTTGATATGGATGGCGAATCTAAAAAGAAGTAATATTTACAATAATAACATATCATCATCATAGTCACAATGTCTTAACAGACATGTTGTGAACTCGTAAAATGCATTAAGTCGGAGCTAGAGTATTGCCGACACGAATATTATCAATAGTTTTGAGCACTGTAGCTCGCCATCGTTCGCGATTTGTTGTCAGTTTAGTGGCGCTCTTGACACTCATATCCAGCAACTGTTTCGTCGTATCCACCCAGCGTGTAGGGGGACGGCCACGGCGTCGCCCACTCGGAGCATGACCCTGAACTACAAGTTTCTCCATATTATCGCTTCTGTCTATATGTCCGAAGAATGCAAGCATTCTCGTCGACACAACGGGGGATAGTCTCTTTGGATTACCGACTTCATCCAGTATGGAGACGTTAGTTCGATGGGCGGTATAAGGAACTCTCAGCATTCTCCTCCATGTCCACATTTCAAAAGCGTCTATGCGAGCTCGATTTGCCTTTTTAACAGTCCAAGTTTCCGAGGCATACAAAAATATGGAGAACACAAGAGACTGAACCAGCGACATTTTTGTAGCTTTAGTGATGTTATGGTCATGCCATATTTTAGTAAGCTTTGTCATGGCCACACGTGCCTGTTGAATGCGCCGTCGAATCTCATTTTCACAGCTACCCGAATTATCGATCAAAGAACCGAGGTATATAAAACTTTGAACTACTTCACAACAGCCTATTGACTTTATTTCTCGATAATTATCATGCTTTCTACCTACGATCATAACCTTGGTCTTATTGCAGTTAATACCAAGACCATACTCTGCACTACGTTGTTCTAAGATATTTAATAGAGCTATAATAACATATTCTCCAATATATACTCAATCTGCACACACCTCCAACAAAATCGTCATTCCAAGCTTTTTTCCTTTATTAGTGTGAGTTATATAGACCATTTCTCTGGTTATGGTGAAAGGTAAAGATGGGGGGAAGATGATACGTATATTATACTATTATAGCTCTTAGTCTTAACTAAGCTATTGGCAATTCCAAAAATCGATGAGACCTCTAGCGGCAAAAATCTACACTGACAAAGCAGGTACTCGAATTTTGGACGGCACACAATTAACATGCCATTAACCGTTTATATGCCGTTTATGTTTCTTCGTTCAGTCGTGTTTTCGAGTTTGAGCTTTGTTAATTGGTATATAGTGTGTTAGAATATTTCTCCGGACCTTCTTCATACGCTTTTGTCAAGAATATATCATCTACATTAGGATTCAAATCAAGAAAGGCTAGCAAGTTTAATACAAACTGTAGTGTTTATGGTTGCCACGCCAAAAAAGACTATGATACAAGCATTCATTGCCACGCATTTCCTCCAAAAGCGTGTCACAGCGTGCAGGATACCTGCTATCCTCCATATTTGTTTACAAACGCTAGCGCCCTCATCGGTAATTGGAATCGCCAATAGCTCCTCTCGTATGCTGCCAACTGTCACTGCCAACTGTCACAAAAGTTCTAATTATTACAGACATTAATGAATGTGAAATCAACAACGGAGGATGTACACATTCCTGCACGAATATCCCAGGTTCTTCCAAATGTTCTTGCCCAAAAGGTTTTCGACTAACATCTGATGGGCGATCATGTGAAGATATTAATGAGTGTCATTTGAGGAATGGTCATGGACCTTGTCAGGTAAGCCTTTTAGCTCTACTGACTTGTTGAGTATTTCGTAGTTACATTCTTGGGGATCTATCTTTAAAAAATTGTTTTTTTTTGGAATAAATTCGAAGAAATACAACTCAAAAGCAATGTTTTGGGAACTATACAAAAGAATAAAAACCAGTTCCATATAAGTAAAAGTACCTCACTGAACATGTTACCATATCGACGATTACCGAATTCGGTAAATCTGTTCCGCATCTATCTGAGTGTACACTCAAGTGGAGTTTATTGTATAGAGATTTTGCAATTTCACATGGCGGGTAGGTGGCAGATGGAGATGTGAAGGATTATCTGTTCTAATCAGCAGGTTTTCTGTTGCTCGGCTTAGGCTTCACGACTACTGATGAGGTGGAGGCTTTTGCTGATGCTATGGAAAACCAGTTCTCACCCAATTAAGTACAAGGTGGCAACATATGGCAACTGAAGCTATAAGGCCCAAATTCACTCAAATATTATGATGAAATTGTTGAGTTGAAGAAAAAAAAATTAAGCAAACGAAAATAACTTATTATACGTAGAAAAAGAAACATACGTAATATAAACAAAGAATAAAAACTAACTAAGAATAAAATAGAAAACAAATTTCACTTTTTATTACGAATCTTGTAACAGTATCATATTTAATCCGATTCTTCTTCCGACCCCGACGTGTAGGAGCATGAGGATGGAGATGTCGATGAACAATTATTGGTGTCACTGTCAACACTCTTAAATACTTCGAGATCGCCAATAGCTTTTCCGGTTCTAGACGTGTCTATATTTTTAACTGACGTTAATTCAATGTTACCAGTTCTGTTTCTAGGTAACCTGGTCTTCTTGGTGGTAGGTGCCTTCAAACTGTGCATAAGTTTCCAGTCATGTGCAATATAACAAAACGTTCCTTTCCCGCTTTTCTTCTTCTTCTTCTTCTTCTTTGGGTGTCATACGCTTTGCAGCGTGTAGGCGGTTATCTGCTCTCATGGCCAGGGGCGCCGGGTTTTGAAAATTCTCATAGGTGCTCCGACTTTTTTAATGACCGAGCTATATATTTTTAGTTATTTATATCAGTACTAGCTGATCCTGCGTACCGCCGCTGCACCATTGTACTAAATGTTACGCCGAGCGTAGGCTGCTTACCTTCCTCATGAATCCTTCCATCTATTGAAGAACACCGCACGAAAATCCGTTCAGTAGTTCAAATGATCTAGGGGTACATAACATACATATACACATACATTTTGACAGTGGGAAACGACTTTATTTTATACTATGTAGTAATATTTATTGGCCTTACACTTTACAGGTACCCTATGTATCACGTCATAGGACAGATATACCAAAAAGAAAAATACTATTACTAACCAAATTAATCTTCAAAAGCAGCGATAAAGTGAATTTGTTATCTAGGTGGTGACATTTTTTATTGGCGACCAATCTATCCAGAAATACTTACAAGGAAAGACAGGATCTATGAAAGCGAAGCTGCGCGCGGAGGTCTAGTTACTACTGAAGATTAAATAATATTATTATTACTTAACAGACACACGAAAAAACAGGATAGTCAGAAAAAATGATTTATTACATTACACTGCATTTTCATGTGTGGACTTAATTTAACAGACTTTTTTCATTATCTTATTTTTTATTCGATGCGAACGTATTTTGACGAACTACTGCACTATTTATAAAAATGTCGGCAATGCTTTATAGTTCCAAATCATCTGCTATTTTTCTGTCAACAGCCACTACCATGTAATTATTTAGTCTTTGCTGAGTCATAGTACTCCTCAAAATAAGTCTTTATCCTTCGTAATGCTGAAAATGACCTTTCGGCGGTACATGTCGATACTGGAATAATAATAAAATAATTTTTAATAATTTGATGACTTCAGGTATCATATCTTTGGTAGATGCGCAATGAGTATTTATAAAAGAAGCAACATCCTCCACACTACTGAATTTGTAATTTTTTGTTTGCGCAATATTTAAAAGCATATTTCGATGAAGAGTCAAAGTCATCTCCATAAAAGTTTTTCACGTAATTGGTGCTTGTATTATTATTTTCCTGAGTAAGAAATAGTTCCGTGTTGCTCAAGTGTGTCACGGTATCCTTAGTAAAGCGCTGTTCAATACAGCCTACGACTTTATCTAACACTTCAAAATACATTTTTCGATAAAAGTCAGCTGCTGTAGAAAATTCGTGCGGTTCGCTTGTAGAGTCGTCTCTCCTTTAAGGTATACTCCGTATTTTTGGAGTTTTAGGTTCATCCAATTCCAAAATACGAGCTAAATCTACAGCAGACTTCCAGACGTTTTCATAATTTTCGTCAGTTCTTTGGGACGATATAACTTCCTTGACTGTATATCAAGTGCTTATTGCAGATGCAGAGATGTCTTTTGTAATGTAGCGTTTCAAAGCTTCAGCACGACCAAGAATTTCTATCATTAATTTTATGATAAACAGAGATTCGAAAGACTGAAGACTTTTCAAAAAACCTCTTGCTTTGGCACCGGAATCATCTTTTTGAGTTTTTTTATATTTCAAAAAACACAGAAGTATACTATAATTGTCCAGAATAGTTTTCAACAAAGATATACGACAGCACCACCTTGTTGGGCAGAACGGTTGTAGAGTAAGATTTTGTGCATCCTCAGCTGCCTGTAGGGATTCAAAACAAGCTTGGTGTTTCGGTGAAGCACGAACGAAGACTATGAGCTCCCTTAGTAATATAAAAAATCTCTTACTGAAGGCACTTCTCTCGTAGTAGGCGCTTTCCTTTTACCTGATTTACCTGATAAATCTCACTTGTGACGTCATGACTCATTTCGATGTACGTTCCTTTTGTCTTCTGAATCTGAGTCTAAAGTGAGATATTTTATCCCCACTTAAGCCCATCTGCACAAGATCGAAAGGTAGATCAGTTGTCTCAGATCATTTTAGATGTCAAATAAATCAATGAATGGGGTTAGAATTTTTTGTAAGTTTGAATTTTAGCGGGTTTTGTGGTGTATGGATAGTCGATAGTGTATGGTGAGCTACGAAAAACGTAAAAAATAGGTTATGGAAAGGATCAGAAAGGATCGACAGATTATAGAACCATAGCATATTACAAAATTTCGAGGATTGACATTTAACTGCACAAACAAGTTCCAAACTCATCTGAGCATCTGAGGTTTCCAACTGAGCTGCGCCATTTGATTTTTAAGTGATCTGAGGTAGTGCAGATGTAAAAGGAAAGCACCTAGTATCTTGAACAACCAAGTTTAAGGAGTGTGCGATACAATGCACATGTACTGCCCTTGATTCGCTTCGTGCGTGTGACATCGACTAGGCTTGTTTGTATACGCGCGTATTATGAATTACAGCTAAAAAGCGGGATCTAAATAATATACTTGTTAGAAGCTTAGAATGAAAATTATTTTAGATACATAGTCATGGGTGCTCGGCAACCACTAGTTACTTCTTGTGGGTGCTGGAGCACCCGAGCACCCACGGAGTTGACGTGACACCAGTTTCTGATATCTCGGAACCATGAGTGTTGTTTGCAACCTGAACCTCTCCTCCCCTTAATTTCACCCATTAAAATTTCTCCTAATAACCTATACTTGGGGCCTCTAAGCATGTGACCATCCTTTTATGATATCCAGTAACTCTCTTTGAGTGGAGGCCCTATTCAATACATCTTGGTTCATAACATCTGTCTGTCCACGGGATTCTCAAAAGCCGACGCAGCGTCCACATTTCGAAGGCTTCGATTGTATTCATGGACTTGATTTTGAGGGACTAAGTTTCAGCGCCGTACATTAGGATTGGTCATATAGCATTTTACCATTCGCAGTCTGAGGTTTAGTGCTGTTTCTCGATGAGAAAGCAAGAGCTGTTAAAATTTATAAAAGTAGTGTTGGCCATCTCAATGCGTATTTTGATTTGTTCGTCACAGTTCCACTCCCGCTCTGTTAGTATTTAATTTATGTCTTTTCTTATTGTCAACTCACTCACTCCTTGGGGCCATGCGTTCACGTCATGCGACTCCAGCGAATAAAGTGCAGACGGCATTATATTGCCAGTAATGTTGCTATTGGTCCTGGGCAACTTTCCGGGAATGGCCCCAACATGGGTATATTGCCATTTGACAATATTGCCAATGGCACATTGCTACTCGTGCCGTGGACTTCCAAGGCGATATTTTGACATATGATTCTTTTTGTTGTTTTGAGACATGAAATTTGTTATTTTGTAGATATGACTAGTGAAGTGGTGGACAGAACTCTGAATAGAATAAGCTTTTTGCGGACTAGGGCTAATATTTATTTGTATATTGTATACTCAATACGATCAAAGGTGTACCATCTAAATAGGTCAAAGCAGGCCAATAATAGTTTTGAAAAGTTTTTATTGTTTATGTGTGATCGTAACGCCGGTGAAAATCATGGAATTCTGTATACACTGTACAAAAAATTGAATCGAGGTTCCGTCTTCTAAAATAATTGTCTCCAAAGCCTCCCCTATAACAAATTCACTGACACTGGTTTTATGCTTTATGTAATCCACGGCTTCATTTTTGGGTTAGAATTAAAGCCGCGCCTGACATAATGCATCAATAACTCTATTTCAGAGACGATTGTAGGGTCAGGCAGTGCCTGTCACTAGTGTGAGGACGGCACTATTAGTGGATGGCACTATTTCAATAACTTCCTAATATGTCTTCGCACGGCTACATTTCTCTGATATGTGTGTATGTATATACAGGCCCGCAGCTAGGGGTTGACCATGGAGGGGGTTCATGGTGACCTTAGGTGGGGGGTCATGTATAAAAGGATATGTAATGTCTTAATTTGCTTAAAATCTGTATCGCTGCTAATGTGTGACGAGCACCGAGGGATTGGTTAGTAGTAGAATAAATCACTAAGCTTGGAGAAAGCATCCGTGATTATTTTTATTTTGTATTATTTTAGTAGTTATTTCATTCATGGGAATACTCATGGGGATGGTTTGAACCCCCCAAACCCCCCTCCCCCCTTATATACGGCCCTGTGTATATGACGGATAATGAAACCAATCTTATTCGACAGGATACGTGCGAAAACACTCCAGGAAGTTACCGTTGTGGATGCGCAAACCTGAACGGAACTCGACTGGCCAAAGATCAGCATACCTGCGCTGACGTGAACGAGTGCACAGAGGGAACTGCCGGCTGCTCACACAGTTGCATAAATGCGAAAGGCAACGCATTCTGTACCTGTCCCTTAGGCATGGAACTGGGCGAAGACTGGAAAACTTGTAAAGGTAGGGCACTCCACGCACGAGTCGGTTTGGTCGACGTGTTTATAGTCGCATAAACGTGCTCGCCCACTTAGACGAAGCATCGCGAATGGAAGCGGCGCGAGGCGAAGCGTCATTTAACCGATGTCCAGTGACCACTCTAAAATTCAGTAATGTACCAACGATGTTTCTTGTTAGTACTAAAAATGTACTAAGAAGGTAATAGAAATGTACTAAAATTCTACCAAACTTTTTCTATTGCTTCAGATGGTTTTTACTCCTAAATTTGGAATTGACAAAACAAAAGAAATGACTAAAAAAGCTCTAGCTTCTACCTTTTAAAGCTTTTTTAACTTTTATATCCACAGAACATAAATTTAGATGCTCAGCTTAAAATAATATATAAAATTCTAACCTCAAAATTGGTTATGAGTTATGACATATTAAATAGATTGAAATAAAACACATTTTTTACAAAACATTTATTCTAAACCAGACATATAATCATTAGAGCTTAGTTTATTACATAACATATCTTTTGAAGGCTCAAATGAAGTACAACCACCAGTTATACCCTGCTTTACATGTAATAAACGGGACACATGCTCAGATAAAAACCTATTTCTATATTTTGTTTTAATCATATTTATTTGTGAAAAAATTCTTTCACATTGACTATTAGAAATAGGAAGACACATTAAACATTTAACAAAATTGGTCAAATTTTTGTATTTATGATTTTTTTTATGATCAATAATTTTACCTAAATTGACCCAGAATTGTTCAACACTAAGCATACTAGTAGTAGTACTAGTACTGCACATCAAATTTTGAACATCCTGGTCATACTTCATTTGACGATATTCCTCATCAATCAGTTGTTTTATTTCATCATTCTTAACAATAGTAGGAAACTTTTCCATTATATTTATTAGAGAAGAGAAATTTTCATAAACAGCTACCTGTGGATCCATGAAACGTAGCTCATAAAACAATCTCTCATTTATGGGAAGCCTATCTTTTAGTTGACTACACAATTCAATCAAAAAACTTTGGCATCTTTGTAGGAAATCTTTGATAAAAGCAATGCTAACTGACTCAGTTCTAAGTGCTGCAATTTCTTTGGCAACTTTAACACCCAAATACATGTCATTAAGTTCTAAAAAAAAATACTGTACTATTTGTATCAATGTCTTCAATGTTTGTGTTCCGTACATAACTATTTTTCATGTAACAGCTTAATAAAGTTTTGAACATATCGGACATATCTCTGTAAATACTATGGGCAATGCATTCATTTCCCTGGTAAATGACATTTAGGCCCGATTTTATCAACATGCATATTCTGACGAAGGGTTAGACCAATCAGAGCAGCCCATTCAAAAACACGCATCTGTCAAAGTTCTCTGAAAATTATTGATTTCTCTTGAAATTTACCGCAAAAAGGTGAAAAAAAACGTGCTTTATATGCAATCGACCATTATGAACCATCTAGTATCTTTTCCAGTCTGATTTTCCATCCTAAATGGGTGAAAAATTGCATATTGGTGTTTGACAGTCTCTCTGACGACTCGTTTAGCACAGCGAATCAGAAGCCAGGAAACCAGAACTTTTGATCACTGGTTTGATGAACAATTAATAATGAAGAGAAGGCATTCAATTACTGCATTATTTTGAAAACTATAATAATAATTTATAAATGCTTACAATACACCCTTGTATTATAGTAATAAGGGTTAAAAATAACATTTTGTTGCACTTCACAAAGCTAAACACATGATTTAACTATTTGCCGGCCCAGAAAAGTAGTACAATTTGATATAACTTTCATATGAACAATAATTACTGCACCATCCTGACAAAAACAAGACTGTTACTATCTATAAGAATTATAAAAATAATTATAAATACCTGTGAGATACAATACCTTTGTATTATAATAAAAAAAGGATATATGGAGGTAGTTCACCAATTCCCGTTTTTCGTATTATATCTAACAGCCTACTTTTGTATCATAAATGTAAAGATTTTTCTTGGTTTACCCTTATGTTAAGAGGGTGTTGACATCTCAATAGGCAATCCGTGGGTATGCAAAGCACTGCTGAAAACTTATACATATACGAGTAGCTGTAGCTGTTTTTAATTTGAAAAAATAACTACCTAAATAAAAAGAATATAGATCAATGTAAATTGTAAGTGTAAACAAATGAAGATGAAGACGTGAATGCCACAAAACATATACACTGAAGTGAATGCCACCTTGACCTTGCCACCACAAAACACATCTTGAAACCACAAAATAGGTAGGAAGGTAGGGGTAGGCACCTATCTCAGACTCGGACCGCAAAACTAGAGATGGGATGTAGAATCAGAGCGACAAGAATTGAACTAAATATAATCATGTAGTTAAATCATGACGCTATAATATGTCATAAACAACAAATTCATATATCACAAAGTTGGTAATGAATATTCCAAAGAGAACCAAAGAATATACATACTGGTACTGAAGATCCCGTTACTTATTTACAGCTCCCACTTCGATAAAGAAATGTAACTAGTAGTTATGAGTGTATGAACTAAATAGCCCGATGTCGATGCTTTACAGATCAATTTTCCCTATCCGTAAAAAATAAGACTTGCTCAAGATACTACAGCTTATAACAAATATGATAGAAACTGGAAAAACAAAATATATGTGGGTCAAATAAAGCGATTTCGTATTTTAATCTTATATAACAATCCATAAAATTCAATTACATGAAAAAGTAGTTACAAAGTAGTATTATAGAGTAGGTGAGTAGGGCATAAATAGCTACTAATAAAAATAATATAATTATTCTGAAGCAAGTAAATAATGAAACCTGAAGAATAAAATTTAGAAAAACATCTCCATAATAATATTACTGAAGCAGCCATGCTTCCGCTATAGATATGGCATGACAAGTATATATTGGTTTCAAACACTTCACCTAACTAGATCGTTGCACAATAAAAAATACGAAAGAATAATCATGCTACCAATTAGGAACTTATTTCCCAAACCCATCACTACTGCCATCAGCTGTTTCTCGGTGGTCGTGTACCACCGCCACCACAGAACTACTAACACCGGCTCATAACGTTTTGTGGCGGCTCAGTGCAGTTGTGGCTCCCACCGTTGCCTGATGTGCCATTTCAAGGGGTATCTGCTACTTTTAGCACCCAGCTTTTTGCACTGAAATTTTTTGTCGCAACTACCTACCTATTAAATATTGTTTTCACACCTTCCACCTTTTTGAAACCAGCAAGTCTCATATGATCCCAAATTTGTCTGATTTTTTATTACACACTTGCTTCATTCGTTTGCTAACATTGAATATTTTCTCAAATGAAGTTGCTGTAAACGCACCAGCGGTATTGCTTAACACGTTTTGCAGTACTGCACTGTTGCTTTGCTTCATAGTAAGGCTTTTGTTTGCGCCCGAAAGAAAAATTACGTAGGTATGCCATTGCTTCGATTCCACAAAGTTGTTGAAGTTACATAATTCAAAAATGTACTAGAAAAATTCAGACCTAACGGATTCAGAATCGAAATAATTAAGTTCGTATATAGCTTTATTACAACAGTTGATTTGATTTGTATATAGCCGCAAGCGCACCTGTTTTAATGGTAATATTTTATGTGATTATTGTTGTGTTATACTTTGTCTGCATCTTGAATAAACACATTCAATAAAAACTGCTGTTGAGATGGTTGAGATCAAAAAATCTCTTGTTTTTATCTGCTCTGCACTGCTGCCGTTTTAGTTCATTTGTACTATTTCCAATTTCTAGTACATATTCGACGTCAAAAGTACAGTACATGAAGGCCGAATTCTAGTTCATTTTCTTCATTTCATACGTTGTAGCTTCTCAAATGTATGTATAATGCAAGAATGCAGAGGTGAGAGTTTTTTTGTTTTTTGCTCTTCACAAAATTATACAGCGTCCATGTGGTGTCAATTGCCAGCTCATAATGAAATTCACGGGTCACAGGTTTTAGTACAATAATTCAGTACAATCTTGTACATTCCATTACTTTCATCCAGTACATTTCAGAAACTCACCAGGGCAGAACTACTCCTCTGTCCTACGAGTAAAATATTCATCTGGCAACACGGCAGTCAGGGTACCGCCCCAGTGCCCCACCACCAACTTGACAGTTGCTTTTAACTACCTATTCTGTGCTTATAACTAGACAAAAATAGTGATGGGGAAAACCAACCAATTTCTATAATCACTCGAGTTAAATTTCACTCAAAATGACCTGAATGAACTTGTCAGTAAATATTTATGCGTGCCAAGTACGTCGCCGTCGGTAGCATCGAAAAGAGTTTCTTCTGGAGCAGCTCAACTCTCTAATTTATGAAGTAAGCAGATTATCACAAAAAAATCTGGATATTATTATTTTTTCAAATTCTCTTCTGCGAGTTTCTATTATTGTCATTGTTCAATGTTACCTGGTGCCTTAGAATGAAAGTTTTAATTTTTCTTAAAAATGTAATTTTTTGAATCCCTCTTTCTGTGAGTTCCTCTATAATTCATATTTTATTCCAAGTTACCTAGTTTGTAGAATGAGTTTTAATTTTTTATCATTATAGTACTTTATTTTGTTCAATGCGAAAATATTATATCTCATTAATATCATTTTGAAATGTTCAGTTTGTGGTAAGTTTTCAATTATTATTCTATTTATGTTTACTGTTTTACCCTACCAATTATTTTTAATTTGAAGTTACTTGTTTGTGTGTGCAGTTTGTCGAAGAATTTTTGTTAATTAAAAAATATGGTTACGTTATTTTTTCCTCAACCACTCACAACTAAATTAATAAATTAAAATATAATTACATATATATTTATATCTAATTTGTTTCTTTGTTAATCCATATTTGTTAACTACGATTCTTATATCACTGTCTCTGTCTAGCAGATTCTGTTTCATTCGCTTGTCGCTCGACTTGGCGCGACAGCGACGGAACGATACTTGCCGTTGGTACAGAATTTAGTTCAGAATGAATAAAAATGTTTCAGTTTCACGTTTTGGTTGCTGCTTGCACTCGTAAATCACATCGTTCGCTGATTATCGAGTGACATCGGTTAATCGGTTATCGCAATAATCGACTACTCCAGTACATTTTCACTCGAGTTATCCCATCACTAGACAGAAACCAAAGGAGAAAAAAGGTGGAAAAAAGAAAACAACTGTTTTGTGTTGTGCGTTTGTGGTTATGGTAAACAAAACAATGTGCAATGTGAATTTACTATAAATAGTGGTATTAATACTAATTTCATTATTAATTTTTCTAGGCAAAAGTGTGGATAAAGCCAAATACCGTTCCTGGTTTTGACGGGAACAGATGAGTACAGAAAATACACAGGAAATTGACTTATTTATGAATAAATCTAGACCTTACATGGAGGAAGGAATAATTTCATATAAACCTGAAATATAGGATGAATGATATCAGCAGCACCCATACCTACTTTGTGAATATTTCTATAAGATGGTCTATAACAAAGATATGCATCATAGTTGGAAGTTTCAAGAATGTATGTGTCTATAATCAATTTCTGACTGACTGAAGTAGTAACTAGTGAGGTGGTATTATTGATTATTAATCAAGGTGGCTGTGATGATACCACTTTTATGATTGTGTTACAAACCAGCGCAGTTCGCAATTAGTAATTATACAATAATTATAAAAGTAAACATGGAAAATCTGGCATTAATTTGCAAATCAATCGCTTTGCTCTGATTTTGTGGTATGATTTTGATACATGAATTCTAAAATATTTTTGACAAAAGTGTCATCCAGCTTTGACGTTTTGTTTCCAATATTGATAAAATACTATTGGATGATACTTATTAACTATAGACCTCAATGTCCAATAGAAAGTCTTCGTTAAACCTCAACCAATAGAATGCATTCTTTAGACTGTTCGTCAGAATATGCATATTGATAAAATCGGGCCTTAGTTTATTGACAACTGGCAAAATATAATCTAAAAATAAGAAATAAAGCTTAATTTGTTTATTTTGAAAACTTTCATGTAAAATGGATGCTGAATGGTTATGCTCTATGAGTTGTTCTTGTTGAAAATACAATTGTAATGCATTCCACTGCTCCACAATACGGCTAACACATGCATGTAGAGATAACCAACGTATCTCATAGTGGCGCAAGATGTTATGCAATTCTGAGCCTACAAATTGTTGAAATTCCACAAATTCCCTCTTACGCTTGGAGCTGTGGCCAAAATAATTGTATGTTTCTTTGACAACTTGATCTAGAGCTCTTGGTAGCTTTTTGCATAACTTACAGCCAATGCAGAACTGATGAGGATAATAAATAGGACTCGTTCTTTCTTCACTTGTATATTGTTGCAGATCATGCAGAATGCAGTTACACTTTTAGTACATCGCCATTATTACATCAAGTGACATATTTTATACAGATGACAGACTTGACATTGTCTGATCATAGAACATGTATGCGGTGTTGCCAATATAGATGTTGCCAATAATTGTATTAGATACCTTCAACACCCCCACTTCGAATACAATTATTAAGCAGTCAAACCTAGCTTCTTAACAAAATAAGAGTTTTTAACTGCTGGCAAACTTTTTGTCAAGATGTCCGCTACCATCTCATCAGTTCTTTGGTAAATTACCTTAATCTTACCTTCCGAAACACATTCTCGAACAAAATGGTATCGCACATCTATATGCTTAGTACGTTTATGAAACATTGGATTCAAAGCTAATTTTTGTGCACTCTGATTGTCATTATGCAAATCTACACTACCTTCAAAACCAATTAGCTCTCCTAAGATGTTTTTCAAATAAACAGCCTCTTTTGAAGCTTCACATAAACTTATGTATTCAGCTTCTGTACTACTTAAAGCTGTAGTCTTCTGTTTAATACTCTGCCATGAAATACATCCACCTGACAGTTTAAAAACATATCCACTATAAGATTTTCTGTCTTGATCATTAGCCCAATCAGAATCACAAAAACCTTCCAAACTACCTCCTTCACTAGAGTATGACAATTTATAATGCTTTGTACCCTTCAAATATCTTAATACCCTTTTGGCACACTTCCAATGATATTCTGAGTAGCAATTATTAAATTGACTTAAGTAGTTAACACTAAACACAATATCAGGTCTGGTTAATACTGCTATGTACATCAAACTACCAATAAGTTGTTGATATGGAAAAACAACAGTCTTATTACTTGTCTTTGTAAACTTATCAATATCAACTTTACTTTCCATAGGAGTATTGACACTTTTACAGTTTTCCATTCCAAATGTCTTCAAAACCTGTTCAATGTAATCTTCCTGATCTAAATAAATAACTTTATTTCCCTGATCATGCATTATTCTAACCCCCAGACATTGTTTTGCTTGTCCTAAATCTTTTATACAAAATTTTGAACTCAACTCACATTTCAAACAATCTACAGTTTCTACATCATTTGAAAATACATAAAAATCATCAACATATAATGCAACCACGGTAAGTAAATCATTACTCTTTTTAATAAAGAAACAAGGTTCATACTTTGACTGAACATAGCCCATTTTAACCAAAACATCAGTTACTTTCAAGTTCCAAGCTCTAGATGACTGTTTTAGTCCATAAATTGCTTTTTTCAATCTGTAAACCTTATTTTCTTGACCTACAATCTCAAAACCCTCAGGTTGTTTCATATATACAGTCTCCTGAAGTGAACCATTTAGAAACGCTGTTTTTACATCTAAGTGGGTAATTTTCAAATTTAACTTAACTGACAAGGACATTAAAAGCCTTAAATTAGAATGTCTTACCACTGGTGAAAAAACATCATTGTAATCTAAACCTGGTTTTTGTGTGAAACCTCTAGCAACTAACCTAGCACGATATTTCACATCACCAACTTCACTGTTTTTTTTCTTGAATACCCACTTGCATGACACAACAGTTGAAGAGTCCTCTGGCCAATCACTCAGCTCCCAAGCACTGTTATCTTCAAATGACTGTATTTCTTCTGTCATAGCCTCCTGCCATAACTTAGCATCTGCTCCTGATAACGCTTCAGTAACTGTAACTGGATCACTTTCAACCATACATGCATAAGTGACAAAGTCTTCAAATTGCTTCGGTTTTGGAATTCTTTCTGATCTCCTAATCACATTTTCTAGTTCTGAATCTGCTGCCTGATCTTCTAAATCATCATCTCTATTGGCTAAATTAAAATCAGAATGATCTGCTTTTAATTCTTCTGTTTGTACTTCAACAGAATGCCTTTCTGAATCAGAAACCCCCACTGAAACTGAACTTTCTTGTACTTGCACTGCAAGTTTCTTTTCTTTCAGTGTTTCTTGAATCTCGACATCTCTACTTATTATGATTTTCTTTTCTACAGCATCATACAACCTATAACCCTTAATGTTATCACTGTATCCTACTAATATCATTTCTTTCGACTTCTTATCCCATTTCAGTCTTTTCTCTTTAGGAATGTGCATCATCACTTTACTCCCAAAGATCCTTATAGCACTTACATCAGGTTTTTTTCCGAACCATCTTTCATATGGGGTTGTCTCTATTCCTGAAACTTTAGACCTATTCCTTAAGTATACCGCTGCTCCAACAGCCTCGCCCCAATAGGATTTGTCTAAATCAGCATCATGCAACATACAACGTGCCTTTTCAACTATGCTTCGATTCATTCTCTCACTCATTCCATTTTGTTGAGGAGTGTAAGCATTTGTTTGTTGATGCATGATCCCATTTTTCTTGTAATAAGCTATAAATTCTTTTGAATTAAACTCTGTTCCCTGATCTGTCCTAAAAATCTTTATTTTAGTACCTTTCTGAGTTTCTACAAAGTTCTTAAACTCTCTAAATCTCTCAAATGTTTCACATTTGCTTTTCAGAAAATAAACAAATACCATTCTTGTGTAATCATCCTCTAACATCAGAAAATACCTTGATCCACCTAAAGAAACAGTTTCCATAGGTCCACAAAGATCACCATGGATGATCTCTAATGCTGAAGTTGCTCTACTTCCTTTATGATTAAAAGATAATCTAGTTTGCTTACCTTCACAGCATGCTTCACATAAACCAACCTTGTTTATGTCTCCTTTGAACTGAAGTCCATCAACTAAGCCTTCTTTCATCAGCTTCAGATCTCTATAGTTTAAATGTCCAAAGCGTCTGTGCCAAACTTCACCACTCACTGCTAAACCTGCTAAAACCTGTGACTTTGGTTTCTCAATGTTCAGCTTATACACATTATTCCTCAGCTCTGCTGTAGCCACCAGCTGCTGCTTATCATTGTATATACTGCAACCTTTCTCATGAAAAACCACTTTATTATTGTTTCTGATAAGTTGACTCACTGACAAGAGATTTGTTGTGAGCTCAGGAACATAAAGAGTGTCTTTAACCATAACACAATGTTTTTCATCACCAACCACTGTTTGAAGAACAACATTGCCCATGCATTCCACTGGAATTCTGTTTTTGTTCGCCACTGTAACCTCTTTTATTTCAGTCCCTTCATCCTGCTCATTGTCTAACCAATCTTTTGTTGCTGTCATGTGATATGAGCAACCAGAATCAATATACCAATCTGATCTATTAAACTGACCATTTATAAACACTGCACTGAATACTGCACTGTGAGCACTAGCTGACTTTTCTTTGTTTTTGGCCTTCTCTGGACACTGGTTCATAAAATGACCTTTTTGTTTGCATTTATAACAAACCACATCTGACTTTATATGACTTTTCCTGTATTCACCTGTCACATCTGTTCTGTGTTTGCTACCACTACTTCCCTTGGCTGAAGTTTTTGTTTTGCTTGCAAACGCACCTGCTGAGATGTTTCCAGTATCTCCTATATGCATATCAAGTAGTTTCGACTTGATCGAATCTGCAGTAATGTCGATTCCTGCATGCTCAATAGCAATAACCATGGGTTCATATTTTTCTGTTAATCCTGCTAACATTAAGCTGCCAATCAACTCTTGACTCAGGTTTAAACTGCATCTCTCTAGCTTTTGTGAAGTTTCTATTATACCATTCACATACTGCTCCATTGACTCACAAGAATCTAACCTTAAAGAAATTAGCTTGCGAAGTAAACTAATTTTTCGTGCAAAACCTGTATCTTCATACATCTTCTTAAGTTTATCCCAAACTTCTTTGGCTGATGTAGCATCCTTTACATGAATGAACAACGACGGGTCCAACGTCAATATCAATTTAGCCTTGGCCTTGCTCACTAAAATGCCATCTTCTTCTGTACCAACAAGACATTTTGTTAGTCCCTCTAGAATAAAAACATTTTCAACTGCAAACGCCCAATTTGCATAGTTTTCTCGGCCTAGCAAGCGTGGTATACTGGTTAAGTAGTTAACCGCCATTTTTTATCTTTGGCAAAAATGGCAAATACACGCAAACCGTAAACGCAGCAAAAATCCGCTTGAAAAAGAACAACTGAGTCTGATTTCACTTCCTTGGTTTTTCTGCATGAAGAACACGTTCTGGGCGCATAACCTGATGAGGATAATAAATAGGACTCGTTCTTTCTTCACTTGTATATTGTTGCAGATCATGCAGAATGCAGTTACACTTTTAGTACATCGCCATTATTACATCAAGTGACATATTTTATACAGATGACAGACTTGACATTGTCTGATCATAGAACATGTATGCGGTGTTGCCAATATAGATGTTGCCAATAATTGTATTAGATACCTTCAACAAGAACAGTGGCATACACATTTTAAAAAAATACAATTAGGGTTAATAGATTTAATTTTTGCAACAACACTATTATTTTTTCCAAACATAACGTTTGTTGTATCAGCTGCAAAACCTAGTATATTTTTCATATCTAAATTTAATTCATTGAGTTTTCTACATAGAGATTCATAAATGTCATCAGCAGTGTCACCAGACAGCTTAACAGAGCACAAAAATTTGGTTTTAAGTTCATTATCACTTAGACTGAAAAATTTAACCACTACAGCAAATATTTTTTCTGTGGTTATGTCCACTGACTATTAAAACAAAATGTCGGTACTTTCATCGATAATCAGTGAAATAACTGTATTGCCTGATAAATCAGATGTCTTCTTAATATCCTCCAATAGCTTATTCTCAAATGATGGGGAAATCACATCATAAATCAATTGTGCTGTTTTAGTTCGTTTACAGGCAAAACCCTTGGCGATTTCAGAATCATTAAACATTTTACTAAATAATTCACTCAAATGATCCATAGCACGAAAAGAAATATTATGTTCTGCTAAGGCAGTGCAAAAAATGAGCTCTGCTTTTCTTATTTCCTGTGATAGGGGACCTTTCTTCTGGAACATTCTATCAATCTGAAATAAAATGTTTATCATATGAATTATGAATATATTATAAATGTAGGTACATGCACAAAAACAAAAAAATACTTGTCATGTATTTTACCTTTGACTGCCCACTGTAATGCTTAATCTTTTTGCGGTGTTTATCCGATTCCGCATGGTTCTTAATTGTTGCTATTCTACTCTTGAATGTAACATCGCAAGCCTTACAAAAGGCATTTTCGCTATGTTTGTCTTTCACCAACCAAGCGGAATATTCAGGGTTTTGTTCCCATTCCGCTCTATATCTTTGTTCGTATTTGCGCTTCATTATGGGTACTTCCGATGCTAGATGTTATGATAATGATTGATAATTGATTTTGATTATCAATTTGATAAGATAAGGAAGTTAGGAAGGTTATGATCACAAAACAGGTTATGTAATGTATGAAGCGGGAAGCGGTGGCCACGCGGTGGCGAGGCGATCACATAGCGATAGCACAAAACAAACAGCGGTATGCAGCACAAAAGTATAAAATACAAAACATAAAACATATTGGGTTAGCACTTAGACAAGGAAAGAGAGAGGACGGAACCCGCGACTGACATTTCTGATACCAAATGGCACCAAAGCGCTATTCCCAGTGGCGTAACTAATGGGATTAACGTTCTGGTTGAGCTATTTGTAGAAATAATCTTTTTCAAATAAAATTTAATGAAATATTGTTATTCAGGGTTTCTATATGGCCAATTTCGCCATCCACAATTAAAACTTAAGTGACTAACATTACCGTAACCGTGATTTTCATTCGACTGCTGTTTTGTGGCCAATAATATATAAAAATTGATAATGTATATATTTTATTCAGTCATGAACATGTTATGTTCATTTGCAGTATATGACTGATGGAAGACACGATTATACTTCTACCCAGAAAGAAAAAAACTGCTTGTAGTTTGTAGTAAATCAATTTTTTATTATTAAAGAACACATAATACCTATAGTATATTTATATTTATTGACATTATGTTTATATATAAAATACTGTCTATTACATACTGTAAACAGAAGCAGCAATAAAACATTTTTGTTATTATAGATTAGCTTACGAGATTGAGGAATTTGATGCCTTCAATCTCGGAGTCCCCATATGCAGTAAAAAAATCTACTTGCTGTTACGCTGTTACTTGCTGTTTGTAGTGTGTAATGAAGAGCAGTATTTTTAATTACTCCAACGAGGCTTTTTTATACATAACTTCTTTTTGCGACGGTGGCAATAATTAATGAAAAAGCTGGGGGGTTAAACATAAAAATTATCTCAGACATGAAATAAAGTAAGTTTTGGGCTAGAAATACAAAGGTCCTTTAATCTTATCCAAAATCAAAACATTTACAAAATTAGAAAATGACTCCTAGATTAGCTAGTAGTAAATAAAAACGAACAATTCATTCAATATAGGTGAGGTCCTATAACTTACATAGAAATTACAACTCTATTTTATCACTTAACCCCTTGCTTCCAGTAAGTTCTAATTTATTGCAGTTATGTATTTACTTATGGGGAAGTTTGGGTGAAACTCAGTATTGTGTGCTTCAACAAAAATAATTTTTTTGTAGGAACGTGGCATTTCGCTTGCTCCTACAATTGATGGCAGTCAATATTACAGTCACGAAGGTCAAAAACTACCAATATTTTACTGCCCTTTAAACAGAATCATTTTTGTTAATTGGCTCCGAACTGGATTGTCCTGTTGTGATCGAGATTTTACAATAAAATGGATTCTGATATTTAAGTATTTTGTGCATACAGCTTTTATTAAAAAATATATATGATTTACATCATTTTCTAATACGTGACGTTCTAAGCAGCTGAAAATAGGGGTGCCTAGAAAACTTGATATTATTTTGCTTATCAGCAAAGGTACAAAATGTTTGGTGTGAATACAATTTTCATTAACTCTCAGAAAATGTTCCGATTTCAAACATATCTTGATAACATCATTTGATGGGTAAGTCAGACCGCCGTGGCTTTTAAATTCAATTAGGGAATTGAGAAACCGATCTCTAGTACCAATCAATGCTGTGACACATGTTTCACATTTTATTGTTTTTTGTAATTGGTGCGAAACATAACCAGCAATATATTGCACAATTTGGGATGAACATTCACTTATCACAGGTGCATTCATGATGTAGTCATGATCCTTCCAAATAGTTTCTAGATCATCAGAAGGCTCATTTATGTCTATTAAACTATGGTTAGATAAACTACTATTAATTACATCTTCAGACCTTACATTTTTTGTAGAACTACTTAGAATAGGGATTTGATCTAATGGAATACAGTTACCCATACCGCCCTCTCTAATTTCTGCTCGAACCAGAAGCCTTTTGTAAGCAGCTAGAAACTGTCGAGCGGTTGGGTTATTATTCCAGCCACCTCTTGATCTAATTGACGAAAAGAATAATTCTAAATGATCTTGACTAATCTTATACAACGGAAGGTACAGTAATGTTTTTCTCTCAGAAACAAGTTCTTTGTACAATCCTAAAGAACTTGATAATGAAATTATTAATCCAATAAACCCAGTTTTTCTGTTAGACATGATTACTTGCTCATTATTAGATAATTTCAACTTTGAAAGATAAAAAATTGCACTATTGATAAATTCCGCAGATCGATCTATATTTTTTTGACATAATGCTTTTTTATAACCTGGTGCTACTAGGGTTCTGCTGTTTAAAATATCGAAAATGCTATTTACAATTCTAATAAATTTAACTGTTGCCTGACTACCTTTAAAATCCTCAAGATTCAGCTTTTTTTCGCAATACTCAATAGCATCGGCTACTGATGCACTAAGTAACTGAACTGCAGCCGAACCTTCATTTTTTGTTTGAAAAAAATAATATGAGCGCGACGTAACTTATTCCCTAAATGTAAGCCCTCGCTAGTTTGCAGCTTCTCTAGAAGCGCTATGTATTTCCATTGAATAAAATTGTTATCACAATCAATTAGGATTTTCTTTTCACCAAATGCATTGCGAACAAGTTTTATCATATGACATGGATCATAAAAAATATATACATTGTGATCTGTAACTCTGAAACTTGTCTGTATATTTGAAATGTTAAATAAGAATCCAAAGTTATGACACATAGCGGTATTAGATGGAGCACCATCGAATGTGATTGACATAACTTTGGCTCCCGTATCTTCAATTAGATGGATGCATTGAGATACAATTGAATGTTTTTGACTGCCATTCAAAGAATCTGTAAGAAAGTAACCGACAGGTAATTTCCAAGTTCCATTGATGCAAACCAACATTATAACAAAAGCTTCTTTGGCTAAAGCATTAGAGTCATCGTTTAAATTTGTACCACAGTTCACATAACCATGGAATTTTTTTCCATCGCATTCTAAATGTTTCCGTATGGCTATTTCATCGATAATTAATGAACAAATTATTGGTCTGTCAGATGATTGAACCTTATTTCTTAAGGTATTTATTGATTCCTTGGTAAAACCAGGCTCAGCATCCACATTCTGAAACCATTTAGCAATAGTTTTGCTATGCGGGAGACAAGTGTCAAAAACATCTCTCACATAGTTGTATGCCTTTGGTGAAAAAAAATTTAATGTCAGGGCAAATTTCCTAAGTTCAGGTGAATATTGAACATTTCTCCCCATTTTTCTGTTCAATATTTCTATGTTAACCTTGCTCATATTTTGAACTAAAACTAAATTTTCTTGAGATAGTAAATTTTGTCGCTCTAATTCCTCAGCAATTATTTTTAAAGAGGCTACTTTTTTGTGTGCTCTTTTCAGTGATTGACCAAGGGCACGGATTTTTTTCGTTTTTTCCTTATTCTTATCTTTTTGCAGCAGCAGTTCTCTTCTAAGTTTCTTTTTCCGGGGAGAGTCGTCCTGTGCAGCCAGAGCTGAGGTTGATGGCGATGGTTCTGGATGAACATCACGTTCACGGGGTCTTTTTCTTTCTTTTGCCTAAAATAACAGAGCTGTATATTAGACAATGTTTGAAACATTATTTCCGAAAGAAAGACAGAACAAATTAATTTATGATTTAAGTAGATGTGAATGAGTGACTGAATCTTATAGGAAAAGTGACAGTAACATTTTGTTTTGATTTCGTATCGAGTAAACACACCTAAATATAGTTGTTTAATAATGTAACTGTAACACAAGAAATTATTACATTTTTGAGGTTAGCTGCCTTTTGATTTTCATAGCTATCAATTTTTAAATGGTTATTCAGCCATTCGTAATCGTATTTCTCCTTACTTTATTGCACTGTTTATTTTGGAAACGTCATCACTAATACTCAAATATAAAACCAAATTTGAGACCATAAATATAGAATATAGGCATAAGGCATAAGAATGATTTTAAATTAATATCACACCCAAATCATAACTCATTAATGATCCAATTATATACAATGGAGTGAAGATTTATAACAAACTTCCTCCTCACAGGTTTTAGTGAATATCCCAAAAGTTTTGTTTGTTATTATATAGCTTTGTCAATAAGAATCTTGTAAATTCTTAGACTATAAAGTATATCGATCTATCTATCTATCCATCTATCCATCTATCCAACTATCCATCTATCCATCTATCCATCTATCCATCTATCCATCTATCCATCTATCCATCTATCCATCTATCCATCTATCCATCTATCCATCTATCCATCTATCCATCTATCCATCTATCATAATCCTAGAATGTTTATTATTTTAATATTGATTAAGCGTAGACAATGTAAGCTAGGAATTATAACTTACAATTTTTGGACGTAAGTATTCCGGAAGCTTGTCAAATATGGTGGGGACTGCTCCTTTCAGAAGATATACTTTTTGATTTGTTTGATGAAGGAAATTCTGTTCAAAATGCTTAGAACAAAGCCTATCGTTGCTTGTAGGCTTCCAACCTTCGATCCTCATATTTTTGATCCATAAATCATGTCTAGGAAGATCTTTAGGAAACCTGTCGAGGAAGAAAGAAAATTAATTTTATTATTCATACAACTACAAATAAAGGCCACCCTTGAAATGCACACCTTGTATAAGGGTATTGGTATATTATATATTACAATGCAAAGTCATAATATTTCTATTCAAAATGTAAGCTATAATAGATACGCCACTGGAAAACTGATTGTATTTGAACCAAAAAATCCCTTAAAAACATAATTTTTAGACTTTACGTGCTCAAAAACATTATGATTCGCATGTTAGTGGTACATTCCAAATTATATTTCGGATACACATATATCTTTGAACTAGATATCGAGATATTTGCATGAATTTCGGATACACCAAAAAAATAAGATCATAAATTTACCTGTGAAAAGTGATTCCTGGCTCCTTCCTGCTGCTGTGGCTTTTACAACGGTAAGCTGGACACCCCACCATTACGCTCACCACAATATTTCACAATTATTGGTCTTAAAAACGTTAAATATCGCAAAAAACACCACCTTGACACTACCGTCAGTTTTCCACCAGCATTTTGACAGCTATTCATTTTCGGTATCAGCTAATCCATATAGCATCAAATGGGCGTGCGGTATCCCCTCTCTTTCCTTATCTAAGGGTTAGCAAATGTCACTGACAGATGCTTACACAGAACATTAGGGCTGTTCGCAGAGCAATCACAAACTAGTCAGCGTCAATTTGATTGGCCAGTACTAGTCAGAAATAGTTTGGCAACTGCAATGGCAAATACTGATTGGCTCTGACTGGTTTCTGATTCTCTCTGCGAACAGACCCATTATTTACGAAACACAACGACGTCATACTGATAGACTACGCATCCAAGGCAAATTGTTTGTCGGCATTCCAAACATTGGGAATGTCAACAGAATATTTACAAGCAACGACGTCATTGTTTACAAGTTACATCGCAGCATGCCAAGTTGGCAATCATTTGGAATGAATTTTCAGAAAAATGTATGGAACGTATGTTGTAAAAAAGTAAAAATATGATTGTGGCTTGCTTATCTGTAATAGAAAAAGTACTCTGAAGATACTCTTTTGTAAAACACGTTTAATTTTGCAATTCTGTCAAGAATTAACGCCATTTTTATATTTTACAAACATTGCTGCATGCACCAAGCATGCCCTAATGCACAACTGGCAACGTCGGGTGTGTCTATGTCAAAACAGCTGATGTTCCCCCCTTCCGTCGCACCGCCAGAAACGCTAACAAACATTCGGTATACAAAGCGTAGTCTATCAGTATGACGTCGTTGACGAAACAGAATAACAGAAACACGGACAACACGGTGCGGTGGTCTAGGGTCTAGGGTGCAACCTGTGGTGCAACCTCTGTTTTATGGGCTGTGGGTGGGTGACTTGGTGCATGTTGGGGATTATACCAAATTATACTAAGAATTAAAAATGTACTAAAATTATACCAAATGCCATAGGCAAGCCCTTAATTATACCAATTTAGTACTGAAAATACCAAATATGGTCACACTGCCGATGTCCGCACACTGGGTCGAAGCGCGAAGCGTCGCGTCGAGTCTTTTACGGCGAGGTACGTTGTCTAGTGAGGTACGATGAGCAGTTCATCAGAAGAGGAACTCTCTGTATAGAGTTTAATTGCCACTATGGAAGAAGAAAAAAAAACAAAAGAAAATGCTGGGTAATTAAATTACCTTTGTAATTGATGTCTTTGTATCACGGCCAGAGACTGAAATTTAGCACCACTTCCTACAAAATACTGCTAAACATTGAAAATATGCGAGAGGCATCAAGAAATATTTGGATCTTCTCGCCGCCACGCCATCAGATAACCAGCAGGGTGGAAATGAAGAAATTAACATTGCAATGTTACAAGATAAAATCAAAATTGAAAATGTAGAGAGCCTGGGAAAAGCTAAAAAAGGGTCTGAAAATCTAGAAGTGCCTCAACAATTATCACCTTTAACTCCGAAGTTAGAGAATTTGAAACAAATTGAAAAAGCAGAGGCATCAGGAGGCAATTCTGGAAAATCTGAGCAAGTTTCTACTACACAAGACCAACTAAAAACTACCCATGAAGCACCACAACCATTAGGTGGGATTTTTAGTGTATTCCAATCTTCACAGGAAGCAACAAGTGAACTTGAGGAAAATAATTTAGATATCCCACAACATAATAAGGGTTGGTACCGCGCATTCAGGCGAAGCGAAGCGTCAAGAGAAACGACGCCTAGTTGGTCTGAAGAGAATTCACGCGTCAAACGACGCGTCATTCGCTTCACGCCGCATGAGTATGCGGGCTGCCATATAACCTAATGTAAATTTCTCTGGCGTCAAATCCACAGTTTTCTTCGCGCCGCTTCCGTTCGCGACGCTTCGACTAAGTGGGCGAGCATGTTACGTTCATTCTGCTCGATCCATGGGGCTGGCGCGTCTGCCATCTGTATTACGTATTATAAAAATCATCTTTATCCAATTATTTTTTCCATAAGCAATACCAAAAACAACAAGACATACTGCAGTACCTCAATCTATTATCAAGCGTGAATCGATTAATTCATAAATTTAGGTTTACCGTAGGCTGTGGGACGCCTGGACCACAGTATATCCAATACAGTAGCGCAACTCCCTAGAAATCATGCAGACAATTTGTCTCCGAAAAACAGGCCTCTCATATCCCCACGCCGGCTCCTCAGCACGAGCCGCGAGTATTGCCGTTTACGTCTTGAGCACATGGTCGGCTTAGCAATTTATTGTCCATACGTGAAAATGTTTTGTACTGATTCTTCTAATTCATCATGGATTCTTTGCATATAAATGGGGTGTAAACATTTCTTTTAGAAGCAAAACAAGAAATAGTCGGTGTATGAAAGAAAATTGTTAACTCCGAGAAAATAGGTGGCTTTATTGTTTGTAAGTAAATCAACAAAAATGCGAGACTTATTCAACTTTATTTTATCTTATCTTACTTAACCTTAAACATTTAAATAAATATAAAAACTTTATAATATCTTATATGATTCAAATATGGCTATAAGTAAAGACGTAGCGTCCAAAATAACATTTATGTCTAGTTATCGCACAACCTTTAAATGTATCTTCATCAATCATCGTAGAGAAACGTTTAGGCACAAAAAAGTGGCAAACAGCAAAACCGATGAAGACCTGTTAGGTGTACATAAAAAAATAAAGATCAATAGGCTTATAACAACGATAAAATATACTAAACTGGTCGTTATTCATAAAAAAATTGCAAAACTGTTTTTTACCTAGATTACCAAGACTACCCTTTCTTCTGTATTTGTATATTACGTATATGAATAGGCATATTGAAGAAAAGACTCCATGTTTATAGAGGAAAATGATACATTTTTGAAACTAGCATGTTGATTCTTTTTATTGTGAACTCTCTATTTGAGCATCCATTAAAATGGACTTCACTTCCTGCTTAAAATTTCATAAAGTCGGAATGCATAATCACATTAAAAATAATGGACTTCACTTCCTGCGTAAAATTTCATAATGTTGGAATGCATAATCACATTAATTTTGTTATTAATCGTGAAAGATCTTTTGAACGTTGTGGTGCTGTCAGGAAACAATGAGAAATTATTAGGAAAACTAATAATAAGTGGCTGTATGTCACGCTTAAAATTTATCTTTGAGGTAAGAAGGGGACGTGATAGTAATTTTGTGTAAAAACTCAAAGATCTTAGAAAATAATGCGGCGTGACCGCAAAAGAGAAAGAGGTTGAGGAGCAGAACAACTGAAGGATGATAACCCGAGCGACACGTGTTTCTGCTAATTGGCTTCATCAGGCCCAAACGGATGTCATGTGCTCACATCTGGATGAGGTCACATAACATAACACTTGGTTTCGGGTGTAACCTGAGGAGTCAAGGATGGAAAAAACAAAGCCAGAAGGCACCGAGAAGAGCCAGCCAGCGCATTTGTGGCTTCGGCCGAAAGATCTTTTTGTGATCCGCATGACTCAAAGAATGTATCTGTATAAGCTGGATTAATATTATTAGGTAATAAAGGAGCATATTAAACATTGGAGGAATCGCTTGCCTGGCAGCATCTTGAGGAAACTTAAAAAAAACTTTAGTCACAGTTTTTGGAATTACTAATACAGCCTACAGCGGCGCAACATTTGACTGCACGCGTCCCGATATCCATATCAACGTCTCACCAAATGCCTTAATCCGGTTCTGTCAAACACACTACCTTCACTCTCATAGACTGAACACGACTCAGGCGATTGCCGTGCTAAACATCCTGCGAACGATGCGCGGGGTGCTATGCGCGAACCACCAAAATTCTGGAGAGTCGCGCTACTGTTATATTGGATATACTGTGCCTGGACCACGAAAGCTTGTAATGTTGTTATACAGGGTAGGCCAATAGTGCGTGGACGGAAGATGGTGGGCTTACTAAAAAATATTTAAAAAAATCTGTCGCTTGATCTTGGTATTATAAAACTCATCTTTATCCAATTATTTTTTCCATAAGCAATACCAAAAACAACAAGACATACTGCAGTACCTCAATCTATTATCAAGCGTGAATCGATTAATTCATAAATTTAGGTTTGCCGTAGGCTGTGGGACGCCTGGACCACAAAAGCTTGTAATGTCCTTATACAGGGTAGGCCAATAGTGCGTGGACGGAAGATGGTGGGCTTATTAAAAAATATTTAAAAAATCTGTCGCTTGATCTTGGGAGGGACGTAAAATATTTTCACTTGAATTTTGACGTTTATACAGGGTGATTCATATCAAACCTGTATTTTTTTGAATGGAACCCCCTATATATTATTGCATATTTGGATTCCTTGGTCAATTCCAGTGTGACTATGTGTATCACACATGGAACTTTAAACGAACGGTTTAGGCGCAAGGTCGTGACTTTGCGATACGACTAAGCATGAAATGCGTCACCTTAGGTCAGACGGCTAAATTTAAATTCTTTTTGTACTTTGAGAAATCAGTAGATTAATTAAGGAAACTTCAATCACAGATAACTTAATTTTTTCAAATGGGAATGCCTATTTTAGTATAAAGAATCAAATGTAAAATTTGATTACCTTTCTAACGATATAGCATTCTCGATATCAATCTTTTTTGGTTTTCATTTTATTTCAAATTTTCAGTCAAATCGGTGTTTTCCAATTTTCTTGTATGCAAGCAACCTAGCAGGCCATGAAAAATAAACAAAAGCCCGTTGATATGGAAGAAACCAACTAAATTAGTAGAAAGATGCAAATTAACTGGAGTAACGAGGCTCATTTTTCACAGCCTACTAGCTATTAGCCAATTTCCAAAGTCAATAAAAAATATTTAATCAAAGGAAATCACTAGTGATTGTTGCTGGCAGTAGAATATCTATGTCTTCTGAATACATTTTCACATGTAATGCTATAAAAAAGTAGCCATTTCCGTAAGTCAAACCGAAACCCTTCAAATTCGTCAGTAGGTACTTCTACTTATTAGCCAAATCGCGGAAAATGGATCTTGAATTGTAGTCTGTTTGAATTGTAAAGCATAATTTAGTTTGTAGAAGACTACATGAAATAAACACAATTACAACATAGCGTAATTAAAAAATTCTAGCTATTATTTCAATAGATGCTCAGAATGCTCCAGTTAGAGATATCTTCACTTTTGACTTAGGCTACTAAACGGAAATGACCAATTTTTTTATCCCAATAAATGCGAAATTTCATTCTAAACATGTTAGATTGTAAGCAAAAATCGCTGGCAGTTTTCCTTTTGTTTCAAAATTTTTAGTCGTTTGGAAAGTTGGAAAACAAATACTTCTGTCATACCGCAGCTACTCATTGACATTAGATATCTTGCCGCTGCTGTATCCGGTTAGAGCTAATATGTTGTAAGGAATTTTCATAATCTTGCCTCGTTACTCTAGTTTGCATCTTTCTACTAAGTTAGTTGGTTTCTTCCATATTAACGGGCTTTTGTTTATTTTTCATGGCCTGCTAGGTTGCTTGCACGCAGGAAAATTGAAAAACACCGATTTGACTGAAAATTTGAAATAAAATGAAAACCAAAAAATTTTTATATCGAGAATGTATATCGTTAGATATACATAAGGTGGCGCATTTCAAACTTAGTCGTACCGTAATGTCACGGCCTTCTAAGTTTTATAATCGCTGCGATATTCAATTTTTTTTTCTGATACCTACTTATACCAAAAATGGTGATTTGCGCCTAAACGGTTCGTTTAAAGTTCCATGTGTGATACATAAAGTCACGCTAGAATTGACCAATGAATCCAAATATGCAATAATATATAGGGAGTTCCATTCAAAAAATATAAGTTTGATATAAATCACCCTGTATAAACGTCAAAACTTAAATGAAATTATTTTCATGTTATAGCTCTCTAGGATCCCTACCATGATCAAGTGACAGATTTCTAATTCTTATTTTACTAAGCCTACAATCTTCCGTCCACGCACTATTGGCCCGCCCTGTATAGGTATAATTAGAAAATCAGGGCTGATAGAACACTATCAACCACCTCAGTATCATAACCTCATTAAATTATCTCCTTCAGAACGCGAGAGGTGTCTGATCCACTTCTTCCAATCGGATCGATTGCGATTGAAAACAAGTAGACGTAAAACGTGCATCTCGAGACGACCATCAAACGACCTATTGGCGCTGTTTCAACACTTTGCATGAAAAGCAGAGTGGACGTGCAACTGGATCCGCGTCGACTAAATTGCTGATCCATTGTTATTATTAAAACAAAGATAGGAATGGGACGGCAATGCTTTTTCTGCTGCAGCAAAGCTACGCAAGTTAAGATGATAGACTCAGTACTTCCCACATATTACGCCGGTGATACCAGTATATTATTTTCGCATAGCATGAAACTATAGTCTGAGATCCCCTTGCAGCCAAATCATGGCCGCCCGGCCGCAAAAAAGTGTGTTATGCTGATAGATCTTTCTTTCACAGGCCAATGGACAGCTCATTATAACAACAAATCTTTTAGTTTTACAATCCACCGCCCTCCCCAACCACCCCAGTTTCATCACCTCCCAAAAAGTAGAAGATGATCACAAGCCCATAAACCGCCTAAAAACGAAGTTTGAGCTGTTCTTATGTTTTTAGTTTTTTGATTATCGCTGCTCCGCCACTGACACGATTGCTAAAAACCATACGCATTTTCCATCTTTGCCACGGTAATAATACTGTATCGAAATTTCATTGAAATCAATACAATTATTTTTACCCTACACAATCTAAACGATCTAAAGTATTCTAAATTTTTCAATTTGACAACCTTCCACCCCTCAACCACTCTAATTCCACTACCACAAAAAATAGTAGAAAATGATCAGGAACCCCTAAGGGTCGTATTCATAGTCGATACTTAAGGGTCCCTTACGTAAGGCTCCCTTGAGTAATACCAGGTACTACTCAAGTAACGAAATGTCAACTTGACATTTAGTTGCAGTCAAGGCGATTTTGTAGTACGGTGTTGTCAGTTTCTGTCCTATCCGAAAAAATGTCTGACACAAAACACGAAATACTGGTACAAAATAAAAAGATATAACAGAAAACATAAAAATGCGTAGGCATAGGCATAACAAATTAACTTATGTTTGAAATATGACAACGTCGCCAAATGAAACCCGCCGTCTCATAGATGTTGTCTAGGAAACAGAGACACAAAGGAAGTCACACTTGAGGGTCTTTGAAGCATCCCTTGAGTATTGCTTAAGGGAACCTTAAGTATTACTCAAGCGACGACTATGAATACTGCCCAAAAACGCCTAAAAACGAAGTTTGAGGAATACTTGATTTTTTTCCACCAAGCAAGGCAGTTGTTTCACATTTTAGTTTGGTTGCTCGTGAATATTAAACAGCAAGATACAAAGATCGCTGGATTGGTCGAGGTCGACCATACGCATGGCCTGCGCCGACTTAAACCCCCTTGATTATTTTTGTGTAGTTATCTACACTCTCTAGTTTACGCCATTCTTGTGAAATCGGATAACTGCTAAATGTATCTCCATTCAAAACAAACCTGGTGTGTTTCGAAGAGTTTGACAACCACTGATGAAAATATTGACTGACTGACATTTTGAATATTTATTGTCCACCAGGCAACGTACTATCTGATTTTTGATAATTTTTTCATCCTGTATCTTTGAAATGAATAGATTTTTAAAAATAATTAAAGAACAAAATATTCTAAAAACAGTTAAATGAATCACCTTTTAATTTTTTTCCGCATGTTTACTAACCACCCTCTGTATTAATTAAGAAAGCTGTCAAAATCGGTTTTTGCAGTTTTACCGTTGCGTTACGTTACGTTGCTACCGATCATCGAAAGAACTTGAAAATAATGTTCAGCAATTTATCTTATCTGCGTTTACCATATATATGTTTACACCACAGTTCTACTGTGTATGGTTTACGAGGTGTCTTATTACTGGACGACTCGAAGCAATTTCGCTCAGTATCACTCAACTCACTCCTCAGTTTACATGTCCTTATCTCTGTTTTCAGATATAGATGAATGTGAAGATCCCAAAATCAAATCATCTTGTGCATATGACTGCATTAACGTAGCAGGTTCCTATTATTGCGAAGAAGAACTTGCTTCAGATCAACCAATTGAAAATAACGAAACACTACCAGATGAAGAAGACAACGGAGAGGAATATGATGAAGAAGAGTATGACGATGATGATTATGACGAAGATTATAAGGAGGAAACACGTACAGACAGAGAAAGAGAAAGGGACAGAGATGAGGACAGAAATAACGAAAGAAGTGATGATGATGAAGATGAACAGAAAATCAAAGAGGATCAAGAGAACGAACAAACTGTTATCAAAACAACTACTACTACGACCAGCACTACTGAGGCTCCTTCTAGCACAACGGAAGATGAGAAACAAAGCAAAGATCGTGAGAAAAGCGATAAAGAATACGATGACAATGAAGACTACAATGAGGGTGATTATGATGATGAAGATGATGACTTTCAAGACCGGAGACCTGACGATCCTGAAGAAGGCGTGGAAGAAGTTACTGTAAGCGTTGTAGAAGAATTTGATAAAGAGGTTAGAAGTACTGTTATACCACCCATTATTAAGATTCCTCAATTAGGTAAGGAATCTCCACTGGATATACTAGATCCTAACGAGTTGTTCAATTCGATAGCAAAAGAGGCTAATAAGACTGAGCCAATAGACACTCCGAAACCAGACGAGTACGACGAAAACTACGATGAAGAATATGATGGTGAAGCCAAGACTGATACACCTGAAGAGTCAAAGGAGCCTGAGACATCTAAAGAGCACGAAAAACCTGCCGAAACTAAACCAACCGACGAGTCTAGAAAGGTTGATGTCCACGATGAATCGGAAAGACAACGAATTAAAGCTGAGATTGAGCGTAGATTGAACCCCGAAGGAGGAACTCCGAATGTACTAGAAAGAAAAGAAGATCCTGCTATAACTGATAGAGAAAGAATAAAGACAGAGATCGAGCAAAAGTTAAGGCCCGATGGCTCAAACTTAACAGACATCAGTGAAAACTCCAATTTATCAGATAGAGAGAGAATTAAGGCAGAAGTTGATAAAAAGATTGAGGAAGCTGAGAGAAGAAAAATGGCAACATCAACAACAACGACGACGACATCAACAACCATAGCACCAGCAAGATCGAAGGAATTCAATGAAAAACAAATCAATAACTCTGTGGAGGACTATGAAGATTCAAAAAATGATGAATCTATGGATAGTGGACAAGAGGTGAGAAAATGCGCAGAAGGGTATGAATTGGATAGCGCAGGAAATTGCACAGGTAGGTCACAAAATTCATGTCAAAGTACAATTTACTAGTAGTAAGGTGCACACCATATGTGTACAAAATACGAAAATCAAAAATGCACTTACGTATTGCATGCTTACTCAAATTAGTTTATCAATAAAGTGGGTGGTGGTTATTGTATGACTAAGCAATTGAATATACTATATAGCGATTATGCTTCTTAAGATTGAAATAGTATGAGAAGTTATTTAAATTCAAATTTATTGGCATACATAGCTACTGCCTGTATGCGGGTGAATCCTGAGTCTTTTGGATATAAAAACATAAAACATAATTCTAGTTGATACATTGGCGTGCGATATGAAATTGCAATGGCTTGTTAAAGCTATACAAGTTGTGTACAGGTCCGCAAGTTTGTTTTTATTCCAGTACACACCGCTATATATACGAGAATTTAGGGTAGCTCAAATTTCATGACTTTTTATTCTCTTTTCTAGCACTTCAGGTGTTATGGGAGTGGAGGACGATAATAAGCAATTTTTGTTGTGTTAGGAATTTATCCCTATTAAGTTTTTGATTTCATTGCTGCCCTGTAGAATTATAAATTTTTAAAACTACTCCTAATAATTTTCAACGAATATATTCTATCCGGAAAAAGGTTGTACGTTAGTGGCAAGTTATTATAGATCTTATATGCTATGTAAGTTAGCAGTAAGGCTTCTTAGACTGATGATATTTTGTAAATCTTATTTCAAACTTTAATTTTATTTATATACGAGTATAATGACCTAAAAACTAGGTACTACATCTTAACATAGGGAAATGACGCTTAGATAGAATAGAGCGACCAATTCAAAACGATAACAAAAAGTTTATGTTAGTTCAATTACTAAAGGAGATTTATACAAATTGATAACTTAAACTAGTAAACGGATCATGCCAGAGGAAAGCTGTACGCTGCACACTGCCAGTGGTAAGCTGCGCATCATACAATTTTCTTTATATCTTATCTAGTGGAGCATTGGCACTATTTACAAAGTACACATACAATGCTTTAATTTTAGTAGTAGTACTTACATGGAGAGGATCTTATTAAGAGATGTCTTGTCCTAATCTACCTGGTTAAGAACGCTTTTTAAGGTTTTTTAATAGGACCAAGTTCGGCACGATACAAAATTTCTGGATCATAACTATGCCCAAGAGCCCAAGGTATTGGAGCACTAGTTCTATTCATGTCATGTTGACATTTCGTTACTTGAGTATTACTCAAGGGAAATACTGGCACAAAACAAAAAGAGACAACAGAAAACATCAGAATGTGTAATCATAGGCATAACAAATTGACTTATATTATTTGAAATATGACAACGTCGACAAACGAATCCCGTTGTCTCGTGGATGTTGTATAGGAAACAGATGCACAAGGAAAGACACACTTGAGGGTCAGTGAAGTATCCCTTGAATATTACTTAAGAAAACCTTGAGTACTCAAGAGACGACTATGAATACGGCCCTAAGCCACTTTAGATTTTGATTAATTTTTTGGTTCTGTAAAGGGGCTTCTAAACGGGCAACATTTTCACTGCATGTGGCTATAATGTTGGCAACTATAGCCCGGCCATCACGACAACGTTTAATTGCAGCATATGGCTCGGCAAGATATATCTCGGCAATATTTTCTGCAATAGTATGGCTCACAAACTTGTTCATAGACGATCTACACAATTGAGCTACAATGGCTGATGAAATTGTACACGTATCAGCGACTTATATTGTTTTAAAAGAAAAATTAAGCAAAAAAAAGAAGACTGTGGATTCGACCTTACCTCAATAGGCGTGAAACTTTAGATAACTTGATCTTGGGAATGTCTTGATGATAAATTATTCAAAAACTTTTCAAGAATGTTTAAGAGTGACTTTGAATTTCTGTTAAGGACAATTGGACCAAAAAAAAAAAAAATGATACAGTCATGCGAAAAGCAATCCCTGTCATGACAAGACTGGCGATAACTCTACGTTTTTAGCAACGGGAGATTCTTATGGCATCGAAGGCGAACCATTTCACTAGTTTGCCACCAGCACTACCACTTTTAATCTTTTTTTTCTCCTCATTCTTTGCGTATGTTTGCAGGCTTCTAATTTTTTTGTATGCCTCCTCAATTGATGTGCCAAATTTTTCAGCAATTACAGTCCATCCGTCTTTTTTGGCATTTTTGTCTCTATATATGCCGCTTTCCACATCCCACAACTCAGGATGTAAATGTATTTCATTAATAAAGTTTATAATCCTCTCGTTGGTCCAAGTATAAGCCATTTACCCTCTGAAATTTTAGTCAAAAACAACAACAAACAAAAACCAAAACAGCAATATTGCAGTATTTTCGTTCGCCAAGCGATCGTCCGGCCATGTGCTTGCAACACATTAAAATGTATCGGCAATATCGGATAGATGTGGCTATATGGCCGAGCCATACAAGAAATATTTGACAGTGTGGCCGCTATTGGCGACAATGTTGCCGGCCATACTGTTGCAGCCACACATTGCTGTAAAAGTGTTGCCCGTTTAGAAGCCCCTTAATAAATAAAAAAAATCTGGATCTGTCCCAATCGACGCTATTTTTGGAACTGACCCAATGGATGAAGCTGGTTGTGATTTTGAGCTTACTATGTGTAGAAGGCACAGAAAAAATAGATACTGCATTGGTTAACAATCACTATCTAAGTGTAACTTTTTATAAATACAACGAATGTGGGCTTAGTAAATTTTTTGAGAAACTGGATGTAACTGATTCTGAAACTACATACAACTGACATAAAAAACCTGTATACCTGCTTAGTGAATGTTCATTGCATTCTATGTATAGCAGTATAGCTATTAGACAATTATCAGTAACAGAATTGACAATGATTGTTATTGTTTGGGATGAGAAACAGACACAGGAGCAGAGAGTTCCAAAAACGAATTTTAGGCGTTATTGAATTTACGAATCTTCGAGAAAACGAAAATTAGAAGGAACATCCTGGATATATACAGATACCTAAGGGTTCACACCGCGTTGTGCTTTCTGCACATGGGTTTCACAACGTTATGGGATATTACGGTCAGCTAGTATGTGCAGTGGGTAGAGACCTTTATATTGCTTATACAGGGTGTTCATCTAAAAACTTTCCACCACGAATTCATCGGAAACCACTGATTAAAAAAAAAACGCCGAGATATGTCAAGGATATGTCAAGAGGGACAACTTTGTACCTAACCAAAAACTACTTGCCCCTTGCACCTTCTGCCGCCCAGGGTCATTTCCTTGAAAATTTGAATGACAACTGGTATCGTGTAATAGCTTGTTTCAAAGGTATTGCAAAGTCCTATATTTGGAGGTTTGATTTTTTCAAATTGGTCGATGGTTTCCGAGAAAATTAGAAAAATCCTTATGTATCTAATTTGTTTAAATATAAAACAAGCACACACAGAAACTATTCAAATTCCTGCGGACAGTTGGAAAAACATGTTGTGCGATATCATGGCAACTTTTCGATTACGTTGACGAAGGTCATCCAAACTGTCAGGCTGGGGAGCAAACTCAGCCCATAGTAGAAAGTCCAACAGTATGGATATGGCCTTCTACAAAAGCACTAGGATTTTCATTGATCCAATACCTGCAGTTATGTTTATTAATCCAGTAAGACAAAATGTACATTCAGGAGTGAAGTAGATTTTCTGTACATGAATGGTATTATCGTTAATCGCTGTAGTCATTTGTTCACAAAACGCAACTCGCCAATGGAAATGATGTTCTGTTAACTATTGCACTATTTTCATTTTGAATGGATGAAATTAATTAGTAGCTTAGTAGCTGTGTTTATAGAGTCTAATGGAATATGAGTCACATATAGGGATAGATAACATACAGGGTGAGTTTTTAGTACCGGCTCGGTCGATAACTCCACTACTGTAGAAGATAGCGAATAAAAATTTGTATAAAAGTTGTAGCCACTGATATGCTCCTTGCTCAGAACATATTTAGATTTATACAGGGTGATCCATAACTACGTGGTGATGCAAACATGCACTTTTTTAAATGAGACACCCTATATATTATTCCATATTCAAATTTTACTAATGATTCCCGTTCTTTCAATATAGGGTTTTGTTACATTATACAGGGTATTTCAAAAGTTATGACCATTTTTATATCCAAATCGCGGTCAAATGAACGTATTGTATATCAAAAAGTAATGAATCAAAAGCTATTTTCGTACATGATAAGATTAAAAGTATCCTGTACTTTTTAAATCGGCTATAAAAAAATCCCGTGACGTATATTCGTATACAGGGTGATGTAGAATGCAAAATCTAGATTTTCTCTCTTTCTTTAAATGTAACCCTCAATATTTTATTATCCTAAATAATTCCCTTTAATATGCTCTTTTATCTCTGTATAGCACTTGTTGTGCCTACGTCCATCAGTTTCCGAGATATACCGATTTTTCGGTAAATTTAAAATATAGCTTCTATTTGTGTGCTGAAATTCATTTATTCTGAGAAAGTACTATCTAATTTGTTTTTTATTTAACGAACAACTGAATTATAAGGTCATGATACTCTTTAATGAAGTCAAAACCCTAAATCATCGAGATAATAAAGTCAAGTATGCTGAGCAAACAAATTTGTAGGCGTGATGCATAATTATCAAGCAGATTTATCAGGTAGGCTTTGAAAAATTGACAGTTTTCATAACCTGCTCAATAATTTCGTACTGTGTGAAAATCAAGCTTTGAAAATTAATTTTTCCATTGAGGGTATTTATGAGAATCTTTGAGAAATTGCCTTCTTGCCTCTAGAATATATCAACTATGAACAGCAATATCCAGAACGGAGGCACTCTAAAACTAATGCGTTTGGAAGACTGAAGAATCGTTTTATTTGGGCTGTGTCGTTTAATATTTCATAGCCTACCTGATACATCTGCTTGATAATTATGCATGACGTCGATAAAGTTGTTCTCTCAGCACACTTGACCTGTATTATCTCGTTAATTCAGTGTTCTGACTTGATCAAGTAATATTATGGACTTATATTTCAGTTGTTTGTTAAGCAAAAATAAAACTTAATGGTATTTTCTCAAAACAAACAAATTTTAGAAAACAAATAGAAAGTATATTTAAAATTTGTAGAAAAATGTAGATGAAAGAGCATATTAAAAGCAATTCTTTGGTATAATAAAATATTGGGGGTTACATTTAAAAAAAGAGAGAAAACCTAGATTTTGCATTCTACATCACCCTGTATACGAATATGTGTCACGGGCTTTTTTATAGCCTATTTTAGAACTAGAGGATATTTTTAATCTTTTTATGTAAAAAAGAAAATTTTTGATTCATTACTTTTTGATATAGTGTACGTTCATTTGACAGCGATTTGGATATAAAAATGGTCATAACTTTTGAAATATCCTGTACAATGTAACAATACCATATATTGAAAGAAGGGGAATCATTAGTAGAATTTGAATATGGAATAATATATAGGGTGTCTCATTTAAAAAAATGCATGTTTGCATCACCACGTAGTTATGGATCACCCTATATAAGTCTAAATATTTTCTGAGTAAGGAGCATGTCCGTGGTTACAACTTTTATCCACAACTTTCTTCGCTATCTTCTACAATAGTGGAGTTATCGACCGAGCCGGTACTAAAAACTCACCCTGTATATGCCAAAATGACCCAAAATTTCATCAAAAAGCTGTTTCATCCGAAACTCTCCTTCTTATTTGCAACGTGTTTGCAACACATCCAGTTTGAATAAATTTCGTAACAAGGTTCAAACCATATTTATGGGAAGTTAAAATCCACGGATGTCTGGCGTTAAACGTCCAATCCAATCCAATCGTTACGTCGCGTCGCGGTTATGAAAAAAGGCTTTTGACAGCAAAGGTCGGAAAGAAACGAAATTTAGTGGCATGGTAGACATTGGTCCCCTGAACCTACACCTAAGTTTGCAACCTCAGGGGGGTTGCCGCTCGAGGGGGGGGGGGTTGAAGACTGCTTCGCGACTGCTTCGCGATGGAGAAAACAAAATTCTGCATAATTTTGAATATTTTTAATGTACAACCAATAGTTTTCATAATACAGTGCGCCAAAGTTAGGGGTTGATTTGTGATTTTCACTAAAATCAGAATTTCGTCGTGAATTAAGACGAAGAACTTGGATCAAAAGTTGGTAAGACATTTTTCTTATACTAAAAGAATTATATCTTCTTAGTTATCTATTACCTGCAGCTGCATAAGCGCACCCATTTGGTTTTAAAAAAATTATGACATTTATGAACACACCGCTACCTACTACCGATATGCGCTGTTGCGAAAAATACCTTATTTGTGCATACTTTTAGTGGAAGTGACACTACCTTGGCGTCGTTTGATTTAGATAAGATTTAATTTGCGACCTCGGGGGTTGCCGCTCGAAGCAGGGGGAAAGGGGGGTGACAACTGTTTTGTGACGGTTTTCGACAAATAATAGCGCCGTTGTGTAAGTGCTATCGGAAAAAATTTAAATAACATAACACAATTTTGGTCTATACATTTTTCTTGTGCGACCAGTAGTTTCCATCCTACAGTGCCTTAAAGGTAGGGAGCGGTTTTCGATTTTTACTAAAAATCAGAATTTTATCGCGTATTAAGTCGAAGAACACCATCTAAAAGTACTGTGACACATTTTCTCCTAGGAGAATAACATTTCTCACATCTCTATTATGCAACTGCGTAAATAACACATTTGGGCTTAAAAAGTAAGATATTTAGGAACACATCGCTGCCTACTACCGATACTAGCCAATCATTAGGTCTTTTGCGCGCAAAAGCTCGGAAAGAAGTGAAATTTGGTGGGATGGTAGACATTGGTCCCTTGAATGTACACCTAAGTTTGCGACCTCGGAGGGTTGCCGCTCAAGGGGTGGTGAGAGGATGCATCGTGAAGATTTTCGAAAAATAGCATCGTTTTGATAAGTGGTATCGAAAATCGATTCATGGAGAACACAACATTCACCATCCTTCCCTCCCACCCTCTAGCGGTAACCCCCAGAGGTAGCAAATTGAATTCTCTTATTTGAACCTCTTTTTGATAGTACAAAACGACGCTATATTTCGAAAATCTTCGTGAAGCAGAGTTTTCCCCTCCCACTGCTCAAGCGAGGTTGCATACTGAGGTGTTCACGGGATCATTGTCTACCATCTCATCAAATTCCATTTCTTTCCGACCTTTTGCGCTGAAAATATTTTTGTAGGACTTAACGATTGCCTAATATCGGGAGTAGGTAGCGATGTGTTCCTAATTGTCGTACTTTTTTCAAACCTTCTCTTAGGAGAAAAAGGGTCACAGTACTTCTTGATAGTGCTCTTCGACTTAATACGTGATAAAATTCTGATTTTAGTAAAAATAAAAAACCATTCCCTAACTCTGAGACACTGTAGAATGAAAACTATTAATCGCACAAGAAAAATGTATAGACCAAAATTGTGGGAGAAATTTATTGTCTCCATATATTATTTAAACTTTTTTTTGGTAGCACTTACCACATTGGCGTTCTTGTCGAAAAGTGTCACGAAATAGTTTTCACCCCCTTCCACCCACCCTCGAGCGGCAACCCCCAGAGGTCACAAATTGAATGTTATCTTAATTAAATAACGCCAATGTAGTATCATTTCCACTAAAAGTATGCGCAATTAAGATATTTTTTCTCAAACTGCACATATCGGTAGTAGGAAGCGGTGTGTTCCTAAATGTCGTTATTTTTTTGAAAACAAATGCGTGCGTTTAGGCAGCTGTAGATAATAAAAAAATGAGAGGATATAATTTTTTAGGGAAACAAAAATTTACACGACTTTTTGATAAAGTTCTTCGTCCTAATCCGCGATGAAATTCTGACTGAAAATCATAAACCAACCCCTAAACTTGGCGCACTGTAGGACGGAAAGTATTGGTCGCACACGAAAAATGTAAAGAACAAAATTACGTAAAATTTTGTTCTCTCCATAAATTATTTGAAGCTTTTTGCGATATCACTCCCCAAAACAGCGTTATTTTTCGAAAATCGTCACGAAACAGAGTTTCCATCCCCCTATCCCTTAAGGCAACCTCCCGAGGTCGCAAACTTAGGTGTTGGTTCGGGGAATCAATAATGTCTACCGTCCCACCAAGTTTCGCCTGGACTATAACGTTTGGGCTCCATAAATTAGAATCATTTCCACTGTTTTTGCAACTGTCCGTCAGGGATTGGGAAATATTGCGACAAAAAGTGATATTTTAGTGTGTTTTTGTTTTCTATCTAAACAAATTAAAATACAAAGATTTTTTTGAAATTTTCTCGAAAACCAATCGACCGATTTAAAAAAATCAAACGTCAGAATAAAGGACTTCGTCATACATTTAAAACGAGCTATTACTCGATACCCATTGTCATTTAAAATTTTCAAGGGGATGACTCTGGTGAGCAAAGGGTATACAAGGAGCGAAGTAGTTTTTGGTCAAAAAGCTGTCCCCCTTGACAAATGTTTTGACTTCTCTCGGCGTTTCTTTTAATCAGTTTCGATAAATCCGTGATGGGTAGTTTTCAAATAAATGAACACCCTTATATAAGTTTTCTTGCGTTGACTAATACATAATGTCTGATTGTTTGTGTGTTAAGTGTGATACAGCTCTCTCAGAAATTATTTAGTTATTTAGGTATGTATATTTTATGTTACAGATATAGACGAATGCATCCCTGATACAAATCCTTGCTCTCACATGTGTACCAACACAGTAGGAAGTTACATCTGCAGCTGCCCAGCGGGATTCAAACTATCTCAAGAAGACCCAAACACATGTCAGGACGTAGACGAGTGTCTCATTAGGCCATGTTCACATTCCTGCACGAATACGGTTGGATCGTATGTCTGTAGCTGCCCCGAAGGGCTAACCCTTCAAGTTAACAAATGTGTGAATACCACATGTTCCCAAGGTAAACATTTCCACTGAACGCATCGACCTATTTTGATTAACTATTAGTGTGGACTGAATATTCTTTATCAACTGTTCTTTCTAATGAAGGAGAACGTACCAAACGTGTTATGTTTTTTGCGTTGGAAAAAAGTTATTGAAATTAAATTCCTAGAAACAGCTATCCTCAGACGAGTTGACCCTACTACACCTTTTCCAGATGTTAATCGAAAAGCGTCAGTTGTAATTCAGAAAGCCTCATATGTAAATCTGCATAATCAAATGAAAATCAGAACGTATCAAATATAAATCAGAACAGTCAATTGAAAATCAGAATGCGTCATATGTAAATCAGAATAATTAAATGAAAATTAATTCAATTCGTTTATATTCCATTTTCCACACATTAAAAAAGCTCTTAAAAACCACCATATATGGATCAATGCAAATACAATCACGTCACGTAAGGATGAACGTCACAGAAAGTCCGACACATTTCATAACGTATCAAATGTAAATTAGAACAGTCAATTGCGAATCAGAAAGGGTCATATTAATTTCAGAAGGTATCATTTGTATATGAGAAACCATCAATTGCAATTCAGAAAGGGTCAAATGTACAGGGTGTTCCATTTTGGGCACTTTTACGGGGTATCTTGGTTATTTTTGAAGATAAAGAGTTGCGGTTTTCGCAGACAGTGTGCTACTTTTTTGTGAAACTAAAGATGCCGTCAACAAAATTATCATGGCCCTCTTGGTTTTTGAGATACAGGGTGAAATTGAAAACTATCGATTTTGGGACCACCCTCGTAACTCGGTTGTCTTTTATCTTAATGAAAAGTTTAAAAAGAGTCTTATAGAAATTTTTCTGTAGAATTCAGTGGTGTAGTTTGATTTTTTCTTACTCTATCCATTTTTCACTTATGAAGCAAACATGTATTTTTTTAAACGGAACACCCTGTATTTCATTTTTGAGGTCAATCGGAAATAATTCAAGCTTTTCAAAAATATATGTTAGTGTTAAGTTATTTTGGAAATTACGCTCAAAATTTGATCTTTTCATTTTTCACCTTATTTGTAGCTGTAGGCCATGACGGCCATATTAAAATCAATATACAAGTAAACAATTACTAAGATACAAGATACTCAATACTTTTAAACTCAATTATTTAATTGTATTTTATACGCTATTAACTACTATTTGCGATAATGTTCAATAAATATTACTTAGTCCATTATTACATTACTTAAAACCAAACAACATTATATCTGAAGAATATCAACACACTATTAAATTTGAATTTGAATCAAAATAAGAACTAAAAACATCGAAGAACTTTTATAGAGATGTTGGTTCAAGTTGGAGACTATTTTATCGAATGCAAATCTGGCACAATTTCTTATTCTTTTAATGGCATTTAAAAGAATTATTGGTCTCCTTCGTGTTATGGCGATTAAATATCCCCAAACTTGGATCCTGTGCAAATGTTGAAGTATCTTGAACTTGTATGGATGGTAACTGTATTTTTTTAGAATTCTTTCTGCAGTTAATACTACCACTACTACTAATAATAATACTTCTATGTCAAAATGGGACACCCTGTACATACATGTACTTTTAGGTACAGGTGCAGGTATCCTGCGTCTTAGCCCATATTCGCCGATTTTAAATCCCATTGAAAAAATGTGGTCTAAAACAGTCTCTTACGTAAAAACCCATTTGCACGTACCAGAAGCAGTGGCGCCAGGTGTTGCTAAACAGAAATTGTTATATTTGGAGTCAGTAATCGACGATGGCAGACTTTTTTAGTGGTTGGTGGTGACTGGGCCCGCGCAGTGCAACATTCCACAACTTTTCATGGTACAGCCCTTGCTCTTGAAACAATGCCTATTGGACTGTAACACGTTATAATAAGACTCATAATGTTCCATCATTTAATAATTTTTGTCATTTATGTAAGTTTATTCCGTTTGTATATTGTTTTCCATTCAAACAGTTTCTATACCACATTTTGCATGAATTAAAAGTCTGTTTTTTTACTTTCGAGTTCGTGCCTTATTTCCTTTTGATCTTCGGTGAAACAAGAAAACAAAAAAATTGTGCCAGTACAAGCATCGTTTTTGATTGTTATCATGATGCGGCATCAGCGAAGAGTACCAAATCAGTCAGTTGTTTTTTTACCTTTCTCCTCTGTTCTGTTTCATAACTTTCTGCGAAATTTGTAGCTAGAGAAATCCAATTATCGCCGCGTTGGCACAGTTTCCTTTTTCAGTTGGTTGTCTTTTTTATGTTGCACGTTCGTAAACCAGAATTTCTTTGATGTAAAAATCATTGATTAAAGTTTTTCTTCATTATAAAGTACGTGTATGTAATTTTCTTTCTGATTCAGATTTGGCCCCTTCGGAATTACAATTGAAGGTTTCTCATATGCAATAGATACCTTCTGAAATTAATATGATCCTTTATGATTTTCAATTGCCTGTTCTGATTTACATGTGATGCTATCTGACTTACAACTGGTAAAGGTGTAGTTCTATCTACTTCTTTTTTGAATCGGCTATAATTAACAACAGATTTCGGCAAAGCAGCGCGATAACCAGTCCCACCAGTTCGCTTTTTTGACATCGAACCCTGGTTTCTGTCATTGATGTTTGTTGATTCACGTCTTAACATACATACCTTTGTAATCAGTTGCAACATTTATTTTCAATAATTTTTTGAATTTGCTAACTGGTAAATAATACGTCAGTCAAATACCCTTGAATTTTCTAGTTATTATTTTACTGGTAGTTTAGTTCAGTGCGGTTCAGGGAATAGCAATTTGGATACTAAGCATCTTTAGGATAGTTTCATATGATTTATAAATGAAATTTGCTTTTCAATTTACACCAAGTACGTTTTATCCCAAATCAAAATATCTAAAATTGCATGAGCTTACTCCAGTAGCTGGTTCAAGGCCTATAAAAGTTGTGCTAGCACCAAATAGCGAATTGAAAGTGACTAGAATTTGAGCACATTTAGATTGACAGTCCTTCCTTGCTGCAGAACACCAAAGATCTCATCATTTCATCAGTGTTTAGCCACTTTATTTATTATTGTATGATGTTAGACTGTTGTAAAATACCATTCAAAAAGATAATACAGGGTGGGCCATAAAGATGAACGAATTTCAAGTTTTTATTGTATTCAAGCAGCGCCGCTGAGACGAACGCGAGTGGTGAGGATTTGTAGCTCGGTCCAGGGCTACGAAAATTCAGTAGCAATGGAGCGTTTCACAGATGCATAGCGTGCATTTTGCGTTAAACATTTTTATAAAAACAGTGAGTCCTGCGCTAACGTTCAGCGTCCATTTCGCTCTAATTATGAATTGCATAATTCAAGTCAGTGTCCCAGCGAAGTATAATTCGTTCTCGGGTTAGAAAGTTCGAGGCTACTGGATCAACTTTAAATCAGAAGCCTGCGAGGCGCCCTAGATCAGTAAGAACGGAGTCAACTTGCTAAGCAGTTTTGTAGAAAATGATCCCGGATTATCAGCTCGAAAGAGATCGGTGCAAACTGCCGTATCACGAATATAGCTACGTCGCATTTTGAAGACAGATCTTAAAAGTTGCACCCATATAAGATCTAGTTAGGCCAAGAACTAAAACCAAATGATAACATTTTACGTCGCGCCTTTTGTAGTAATAATCTTGGAACGCTTCCAAAGTCAAAACAATATACCGCTTTCGGACAAAGCCCATTTTTACCTAAATGAGCATTTGAACAAGCAAAATGGTCATTATTGGGCAGCAGAAAACTTCCAGGCGAACCCCTGAAACATAACCATTTCCCAAAATATCTTGGAGTAACGTTAGATCGCACCCTTTGCTATAAGAAACATCTCGCAAACACTGCAGGAAAACTGAGAACACGCAACAACATTATTCAAAAGCTGTGTGGAACGACGTGGGGTGCCACGGCTCCAACTCTACGAATCAGTGCGCTAGCCAGTGGCGGCTCGTGGCACTTAGACAGGTAGTGCCAGAATGACAGCCAGTCTTTATGTTCGACTTAACAAGCATCGATAAACTGAAAACATTATTCATATGCATTTTAGATTTTTCATGGGTCTTCATTTTCTCCTATATATGAATAAGATCATCCGTGCCTTTTTTGGTCCAAGTGTCATCGCTTCCAAATAGAACACACACAAAACAAAAGAGTTTGTTAACTTATTCACAGTCACTTATCCAATTGCTTTTATCATAAATAGTTTCATTAAATTTACGACCACGCGATTTCTGTCCACTACCGATAAGTTTTTCCATTTCCATTTTTCCACTGAACGTAACGAAGTTTTTCCGTTTTTGAATCAGGTGTTGGACGTCCTAATTCCTTAATCTGCAGTTTTTCTTTATGCGTTTTCGCTCCAATGATATATTTTAACACAAAAGAGATACCAACCCGGAAACAGCGCACAACTCACTCAAACTAATAAGATCTAAATTTCAAAGTCGACATCAGCGTCAAACATAAACAAATAGTAACTGCTGAAACAAAACAAAAATAGTGAACCATGAATGGAAATATAGGTAATGTGCCTGGCACGATCTACTTCCGATTTTCGTATTTAAAATCTATCCAAACGTCCAGCATAGCGTTATCTCTGTCACTCATAAGCGTATGTGATAAGATTTCTCTCACTCTGTTGGTGCCTTATAAGAAACGGCACAACGCCACGATGCCACGTGTTGCCTAGCGCAAGCATTTATGCGCTGAGGGGCTATTGCCATTTCATATAAAACAGAACAAGTCGTTGGAAACTAACATAGAATAAGAAAAGTTCAAGAGATAGATAAATATGTTTTTGTCGAAAATTAAGGTAGTGTCATGGCACTGTGGAACTATCTCACCAGCCGCCACTGGTGCTGAGTACTGTGCGCCTGTCTGGATTAACAGCCCTCATAACAGACTAATTGACGTGCAACTAGATCACACTATGAGACTTATTACAGGCGCAGTAAAGACAACCCCAACTCAATGGCTGCCTGTACTCTCTGGAATAGCCCCACTGCAGCTGCGAATTACTAACTCCCTTCTAAGAGTGTATAACAAGATTACGGCCAACAACAAACTGCCCATCCATCGAGCAATACCCCCGTTGCAGATAAACAGACTTGAATCCCGACAACCACCAATAAGGGATGCAGAAGGGCTTAAAACCAATAACTTCGACTCCTTAAAACAATGGCGCTCCCAGTGGGAAGGTTTTGCAGAACACCACTCACGATGCACATTTATGGGGACAGCCTTACTTCCAGGATCAGAACTACCCCGGAAGCAGTGGGTAAAACTTAATAGAGTTCGAACAGGCCACGGCAGATGTGACGACTCCCTTTACAAGTGTGGCTAGAGCAATCTCCCTTATGTGACTGTGGCGCGCCCCGCCAAACTGTAAACCGTATTACGAGCGAATGTGAACTGCGTGCGTTTCAGGGATCGCGAGAAGAGTTCTTCACAGCCACACCGTGGGCGCTGAAGTGGTTGAAAGAACTGGATATCAACCTGTAAATACCAAAGACTATGTATCTTAGTTTGTAGCTATATCTATTTTATTTTAGTATAGGTTATAATATTTTTTTTCAATCTATATTTACTATTGTCATGTTTTTGAGCCATACGATAAATAAAATAAAATAAGCAGAAAACGCAAGATGAAAACACGAAAAGCCCCTACATTCACCGAAAGTGACAGTTTGGGCAGCAATGTCATTCCATGGTACCATCGGTCTTTATTTTTTCGAAAACCAGCGAAAAGAATTTGTGACTGTGACCTCCGACCAGAATACCACGATGTTAGGTGATTTCGTCTATCCGCAGTTGTATCGATTTGGAGATTATAACAACAGGGCTTGCTTTCAACAAGACGGCGCGACGTGCCTTACGTCACGCGCGTCAGTGACATTTTTGTAAACGAGATGTTCTCAGGCAAAGTGATATCGTGTGGAGGGGACATTCCATAGCCTCCCAGGAGTCTGGATTTAACTCCCCTTGAGTTTTTCCTATGGAGATACCTGAAGAGTCGAGGATACATGGTGAAACCAACATCAATACCTCAATTGAAAGCAAGAAACGTCAAATCAGCGCTCCAGGTCGACGAGTCCTTACGGTGAGATGGGTCACATCCTGATGATGTCATTTAAAAAAATGAAGTCAAGTTGATTGTCTCAGTACTTCCCACACATTACTGTGATACCAGTTTATTATTTTCCCATAGCATGAAACTTTAGTCTGAGATTCCCTTACAACCAAATCATCGGCAGAACCCCCCCCTGAAATTGTCGTATGCTTATGTGTTTCCTAGAAACCCCTAAAACATCTAAAAATGAAGTTTGAGCTGTTTTCATATTTTAAGTTTTTTGATTATTGCTACGCTGCCACTGACATGATTTCTAACAACCATACGCGTTTTCCATCCTCACCACGCTAGTAATACTGTGTCAAATTTTCATTAGAATCAAATTAATAGTTTCCACGTTACAAAATACAAAAAGATCTGAAACAATAAATACTCGTATGTATACAGAAAATTCCAAGTCCTTAGTTTCGGTAATAGGCTAGGCATAGGCAATATTCGGATGGACCTAAAAAGATGATTTATGTTGCTAGGTCTTCCTTCAGGACAGCCTATTTTGAATACAACAAATTTTTCAGTTCTTCAACCCCAATCACCCCAATTTCACCCCTACCAAAAAAAAAAACGCAGAAAATGATCAGGAACCTCTAAAACGCTTAAAAAGGAGGTTTGAGCTGTTTTTATATTTTCAGTTCTTTTATTATTTCTGCGCCGCCACTGACACGATTTATAAAAACCATACGCATTTTCCATCTTTCCCAAGGTGGTAATACTGTGTAAAAATTCCATTAAAATCAATTCAACATAATATAGAACGATCTAAAGCAATACTCGTATGTTTACATCAGAGGAAGTCCTTTGGTTTCTGTAATAGGCAAGGCAATATTCGGATGGACCTAAAAAAGTTATTTATGTCACTAGGTCTTCCTTCACAGGTCAGTGGACAGTCTATTATGAAAGCAACAAATTACTCAATTTTATAACCCCCCACCTTCCAGCCACCCCAATTTCACCCCACCAAAAAAAGAAAAGTAGAAAATGATTAGGAACCCCTAAAACGCCTAAAAACGAAGTTTGAGCATTATTTTTTTTTGTTTTTTTGCTGATCACTCCGCCGCCCATGCACCGATTTCCAAAATTATAGGAACATTACCTACTAAGACCCCACAGCATATCGCTGCCCAAATTTCATCACAATCCATGCAGCGGTTGCTGAGATTACGTGGCTAGAAAAACGCGTACAGACATACCGATAGACAGACAGACAGACCGACGGAAATTAGTGACGTGGATTTTCGTTATGTAGACATCATAAGACGTCCAAAAAGTGTGTTATCTCTAAATCGAAAATTTTCGCGATGACAATACTCCGCTCACCTATAGGTGTGGAAAGTAATAAATTCCCAAATTTTTTCCATTGTAATAAATAAATTTTTATAGCGTATTGACGAATAGAATTCTTCTGTTATTATTTCCGTACAACTTTATCGCCAACCCTGTATACTTAAATTACTAAACTACTATCATAGGATATATTATATTAAGATATTTTTAGCCCTTCCATGTCATTTCAGGGCAGACGAGCATAGATGGCGTACTCCAGTGCACTTGCTTTCCAGGGTTTGTCCTAGGTTCGGATAATCGAACCTGCGAAGATGTGGATGAATGTTCTTTGAGCAACGATTGCTCACATCTTTGTCAAAATACTATGGGCTCTTATAAATGTGGATGCGAGGCAGGTTTTGAGTTAGTTGGTGGAAAGGATTGCGTAGATATTGACGAATGCAAAGGAAGTCATAATTGTAGCGGCATCTGTATTAATCTTTTAGGTAAGCCAATATTTCGCAAATGCTAAAGCCTAAAGCAATTCGTAAACAGAGACTGCTCTAACGTGCTGAGGGAATATGTTCATGTTAGGCTCTTTTTTTTAATGGCACCAGCAAGAACCAAATAATAAATAATTGCGATATTAAAAGCAAACGATTTGATTTATCTTGTGATGCGTATGGAATCAGATCGCATCATCCCAACATCCCCTGCATTCACACGTCAAGTTTAATTAAAGTGAACATGAAAGGACTCGAAACCCTATGCTAGAATTTCACGACGTGTCGTAGCCATGATGCGAGAGCATATGCGCCCACGTCACGTCAGAGCAGTCAGCATGTAGCTCAAGGTAGTCATAACTATATTTTTTAATATTTTGCAACTTTGGAATAGAAGAGCGATCTGTGTGGATAATAATCAATATCTATGGTTCACCGCGCTCCTCTGGCGCATAAACAAAATCACGCCTTTTGAAATGTAAACTTCACTAGCGTTTCAGCAGACTTCAGTACACCTTTAAGTAAATGTTTGACAAAACAATGTCCGGTATAAATGACATTTGTTGATTGATAGCCACAGCTATTTTTGTTTCTTCCTAGATAACTCGATCGTTTTAAGACAACATTCAAGATGACCGAAACGTTAGTAAAAAGTTTGTATTTCAACCGATGTATGAGTGAATCGCAATGAATCAAAGAGACAATCACAGGATAAGTTTCAGAAATTACACACTATGGTCTATCTGGGCATTGCATGGGTATTTATGAGAGTCTTAATATTTTGGAAAAGCAAGCAAAATTTATGTTCACAAAAAGTGTGTAAACTAAATATCCAAAATTAGTGGAAAGAACAAAAATGATATAGCATCTGAAAATTGGTACATTGGCCTGTGTTAGATATAAGTATTGTTACAAGTCTTCAGTTCTATTGGGCAAGAAAACACATGGTACTGATTTTTTTTGCACTAACTATATATACTACGCCTAGCCTAATACTTAACAGTCTAATTTACAGTTACTGAGTCACTACACTAATTTATTTTTGTCCTTCACTTCACTGATTTATGTCACAGTACATTTATTTCGCGCGCGCCACTGGAATGTCGCGTATTACTTTTCACTGCACTACACTCTATTCTGTAACTTTGGTTGCCTGCCCGCCGGCGCTGCTTATATAGTAAGTGTGCCCTCTCTCGTTCATTCTCGGCGATTACTCTCCGCCTTCCACACAGTTCGCGGCCATAACACACGGATCGAGAAGAAAGTTTTCTAGATCTCACAGGTAGAGGGCCGGCCTGGCACACTGCCCCCTCCTTAAGGCCGTTTCGTTCCCGAAACGTTCATGTCTGAATGGACACAGTACGCTTTTCTTGCAGCCAGAAGTTTGGTAAAAGAAGCAGTCCACGGTTCTGTGCTCTGTCGATCCTCTTGGATTCCAGCTGCAGACCAGAATTTCGATCCCCGTGAACCTGAAGAGGACTTCTAGCATGTTTCGAATGATCCGCCAATCCTGGTCGTCCCGTCGCCAAGCTAACTTAGAAATCGCCAGTTTCAAAACATTTGCGGTTAGCAGCTTCTCTGTGAGGTCCAGGAGTGCCTCCCCCATACAGTCCGGTACGTCGGTTTCTGATAGGATTTCTCCTTCGAAATCAAGTAGTAGAATCGCCTCTAGTCACTTCGTAACTCCAGCACTTGTCCGACTCGTCTACCCTGTCTCTTCAGCACGTACACCTGGCCAAACAGACGTTGGAATTCACTGGCAATCCCTCGGGACATCCGGAGATCTCTTGCGACACAATGTGCCAACGCGTACTCATCCGGCACCGTGAACAGATCTCGATGTTCCTCACGAGTCAGGCCGAATCTAGCCTTCGCTGTACCAGTGTGAGTGGCCATGAAATCCTCGAAGTTCAGCTCTGGGTGGAGTTGCTTACGTTCTCTAACTTGCGCCTCCGCATTATCTCCAGCAAATGGAGCCAACCTGTTGAAGTGTACGTGTTGGCCTTCTTGATTCGATAGATTACGTCGTTGATCTTCTTGACGACCTCATACGGGCCCTCCCAGGAACTCTGGAGCTTCGGTGACAAGCCACGGTGCTTCTGAGGGTTACACAGCTAGACCAGGTCTCCGGAACGGTATCCTCTTTCGCTGGAGCTTATGTTGTAAATCATCTTCATGCGATCGCTTGCGGTGCGAATATTATGCCGAACTTTCTCATGGGCCTCGTCCATTCTCCTGCGAAAGTTGGCGACGTAATCTTCGCCCGCCACATTGTCTCTTGGTTTGCAGCCAAACATGAGGTCACACGGTAGCCGGAGCTCTCGCCCCAACACAATACTGGCCGGTGTCTCTCTCGTGGTTTCATAGACTGCCGAGCGGTACGCCAACAGGAACAGATGGAGCCAGCTGTCCTAGTCTCGTTGGTGGTCAGAGACAACCTTGGCCAAATAGCGGTTCACCGTCCTGTTCATCCTCTCCACCATGCCGTCCGACTGAGGATGTAACGCCGTGGTTCGAGTCTTCCTAATTCCCAAAGTTATGCACACGTTCTGGAAGAGCGCAGACTCGAAGTTCTTTCCCTGGTGCGAATGCAGCTCGAGGGGGTCCCAAAACGGCAAATCCAGTCCTTGACCAGAGCGTCAGCAACGGTTTGCGACCTCCTGGTTTGGTAGAGCATAAGCTTCAACCCATTTATTAAAGTAGTCGATCATCACGACGATGTACTTGTTCCCAGCTTCGCTCTCCGGAAAAGGTCCTGCTACGTCGATAGCGATCCTCTCGAAGATACTTCCGACGTTGTATTGGCGCATAGGAGCTTTCTTACGTCTCTGTGGACCGTTGCTGGCGGCATAAACTGTACACTTCCTGCACCATTCCTTGACGTCTTCCTTGCACCTAAACCAGTAGAACCGCTCCCGAGCCTTCTCCAGGGTCTTGGCCACACCCAGATGACCTCCACTGGCTCCTCTGTGAATCTCCCCAAGTACCTCGGCCACGCGATTCCTAGGCACCACGGTCTGTCTTCTTTCCTGGGCCCCTTCTTTGTCCTCCAGTATTCGTCTCAGGATGCCATTCTCCATCACCAGACTGTCCCACTGAGCCCAGTAAGACTTGACGGTAGGCGAGTAAGGTGAAACCTCCTGCCAACTCGGTCGTTGGTCTTCCCTCTTCCACTCGATGATCAGTTTCAAGCTGGGATCCTCCTCTTGGTCTTTCTGGAGTTCGGTAGGCTGCCAGCGATCATCCACAACGGTGGTTCTCCTTGTCACGGTGTCCTTCGTCTCGGCTCGGTTGCAGTGAGCACAGTCGTCGGGACATGGTCTCCTCGACAGTGCATCCGCATTTCCATGAGACTTGCCAGCCTGCAGTCTCTCGATCCACCTGGCTACCTGCCCCTCTGGATTCTTGAACCGAAGTAGCCATGTCAGAGATGCATGGTCCGTCCTCAGCAGGAACTTCCTCCCATACAAGTACTTGTAAAAGTGCTCCACGAACTTGACGATGGCCAGCACTCTACGAGTGACGCAATAGTTTTCCTCGGGCTTAGATAACGTCTTGCTGAAATAGCCGATCACCATCTCTTCTTCCATTTCCTTGATGCACCTATCCGCTTCTTCTCGTTTGGCCAATGGTAGCTTCCTCGGTGGTTGCCGAATAGGTGGTACATCGCCCATATGGATCTTGTGTCGGACCACATTCGTCCTCCCTTTCTTGCCCGTGCCAACATCGAAGATATCCTGATATTCTGTGATGAATACCCTCAGCCTCTTCTGTTGTTCCCTATTCAGACCTTTCGACGCATCAGCCACCAACTAAGTCAGCTTCTCATGCATCCGCTCATTCCGTTGGTCTGATGCGTTTACACTCCTGACCACTGACGAGACTGGAGAACAACGACCCAGTGGTGTCCCTTTCTTGAGGTGTACCGGAAAGCGTTCAGTAAGTAACCTTACCGAAATTTCCTCATCAGCTCGCACCAGGCATTTTCCAATAGCGATGCCACGGACAATCAGCTCATCATCCGGCTTAGGTTCAAACAACATGATGCTCCCTCGATCAGCGTCATCAATCAGGCAGGTTTCAATCACCACCTCGCATCTTCCTGGGATGACAGTTTCTGCTGAGAGCATCACCTGGACAGCCTCTTCTTGACGTCGGTGGAGAACTACCTCTTCCTCTTGGACTAGCAGGGTAATGTCTTAGGTCCAGTTGGAATCCATAGGTGTCCATGATGTACATTCCAACTATCACCTCGTTCTCGATGTCGGCTACCAAAACTCGATGTTTGATCTTGGTGTTCCCAAACTGGAGCTGTATGTCGGCTTCCCCATGGATGCTTGCGGGCTCTCCGGTAGCAGTGCGAAGCCGCCATTTTGTTGGCCTTACATCAGCACTCTTCTGTAGCACATGAGGTCGAACGATGGTCTACAGACTGTACGAGTAAGACAGAAGGAATTCTGCCGTGGCTGCATTTTGGCAGTTTATTTACTTAACTGTCCATACCACGTTGCTCAATCAATCAGTCTACCCCACAACTGACACTACTGTTACAAGTCTTCAGTTCGATTGGGCAAGAAAACACTTGGTACGGATTTAACTATTTATTTGCACTACGCCCAGCCTAATACTTAACAGTCTAATTTACAGTTACTGAGTCACTACACTAATTTATTTTTGTCCTTCACTGATTTATGTCACAGTACATTTATTTCGCGCGCGCCACTGGAATGTCGCGTATTACTTTTCACTGCACTACACTCTATTCTGTAACTTTGGTTGCCTGCCCGCCGGCGCTGCTTATATAGTAAGTGTGCCCTCTCTCGTTCATTCTCGGCGAATACTCTCCGCCTTCTAGATACTTCGCGGCCATAAAACACGGATCGGGAAGGAAGTTTTATAGATCTCACGGGTACAGGGCCGGCCTGGCACAGTATGATACGTATTATTACGGAAATCATAGGAATCACCTTTGCATATAAAGGGTGCTCATTTGAAAGCTTCCCAACCCGGATTTCTCTAAAAGCGCCGACTAAAAGAAAAAACCCCTAGACAAGTCAAAATATTTGTCAAGGGGGACAAATTTTTGGCCAAAAACCACTTTATACGCCTGTATCCTCTCCCCCCCAGAATCATCTCCTTAAAAGTTTTGAATGACAAGGGGTATCGAGTAATACCTTGTTTCAAAGGTATGTCGATGTCCTTTATTTTGACACTTGATTTTTTTAAATCAGTTGATTCGTTTTCGACAAAATTAGAATCTTATCTTGTTCAAATAGAATATAAAACACAAAAAAAAATCACTTTTTATCGCAATAAGTGTTCAAATGTTGCCCGCTATTAGACATTGGTACAGGCGACTTCAAATTCCCGCGGGCAGTTGCAAAAACATGGCAGCAACATTGTAGCAGCTTTCGATAATGCTTTGACAAAGGTCATCCAAACTGCCCGTTAGAAAATTAGAAAATTCCTATATCATTGCTTGACCAATAACGGGCAACATTTGAACACTTATTGCAATAAAAAGTGATATTTTCGTATGCTTTTGTATTCTATTTGAACAAGATAAGATACATAAAGATTATAATTTTCTCAAAAACGAATCGACCTATTTCAAAAAATTAATCGTCAAAATTAAGTACTTCGACATAGCTATGAAACAAGATACTACTCGATACCCCTTGTCATTTTAAATTTTTAAATGGATGATCCTGGAGGGGGAGGGGTACAAGGGGATGAAGCCGTTTTCGATTAAAAGTTTGTCCCCTTGGCAAATCCTTTGACAAGTGTCGGCGTTTTTCCTTCAAGTCGGCGGTTTTCTATAAATCCAGGATGGGAAGTTTTCAAATGAACACCCTGTATACAGGGTATCCAAGATAAGGAGGACCAGTACAGGGATCTCGAAAACTGTGAGAGATACGACGTCGGTTGAAAGGAAGTAAAGTTGCACTCTCACGTGCTCACCATATGCTGCTTAGAAAGTTTTAAAAGTCCGAGTAATTCCGGAAAAATTGTTTTATTTTTTTCTCGCTTCATTTGGCAACGAATTCTGAAATAACTTGCATATATACAGTGCCACTTTTTTTGCTCAATCCAAAGGCGTTAATAGATTTTCGATCCGACGTTTCGTCTTCGAGTGGTCATCATCAACTTTACTTTTCTTTATACGATTCTGACTTTCTGATATCGGAATCCGAGAGTCCTTTTTATTCTAAAGTCAATGATGTATAAACACATTATGTTTATATGGCATTTCAAGTTTTTTTTATAAAACTTGGAAATTCTGAGATCCGGCCCTGTTTTTCACATATTGGATAAGAAATATCTCATAAATGAGCAACATAGTAGCTATTATATCAAATAACAGAAGAAACAACATTAAATTACTGAGTGAACGACACACAGAAACGTTTTATTTAACAATTAACATTAATTTGATAAAAGCAAAAATTACCAAAGAAAACTAAATTAACGATATGACCTTAAACACAAAACAACGAAAAACGAATATGAACAAGGCCACGAAATTTAGAGCATATGTTCAAAAAGATTTTCTTGATTTTGTAAACACAAATAGCATCTTCTAACTGACGCTTCTAATACCCAGGATATCGCTCAAGATACACGCATTCTGCAACATAACAGTTTTTGTTGGACAAAATGAAACATGTCACCATATCAAACTTTTCATTATCAGAGAACATATTTGAGATTTTTATAAAAACAGTAATAATTACTTTACAAATGTAAACACTCCTTCAACGAAACTATGTGTCTGTCAGTTTAAATGTAGATATGTGTAATACGCCATTAGTGCATTCATTATTTGTTTTCCAAAGCATAGGTACTGAGTTTAGACAGGAAGGGCACATTATTTTAGAACTAAATTTGCTAGGAATTAGTACGTGTGTACAAAATTCAGGCACTGGAATATTATCAAGTATCTAAATGGTCAAACTGTAGTTTTATTCAACAGTTCCGTATAAGGTCCCTATTTAAAAATTCCTAATTATAATACTTACTATAAAAGGAAAATGTACCATGACGCGTGATACATCGTTGAAGTCGCAACGAAAAGGGGTTTCAAAACTTGATATAGTGGCTACTATGTTGCTCATAAATGAGATATTTCTTATCCAATATGGGAAATACAGGACCGGATATCAAAATTTTCAGGTTTTATAAAAAAAACTTGAAATGCCATTTAACCATAATGTGTATTGTATCGTATTGTATGATGTGTACCATCATTGTATTTAGAATAAACAGGACTCTTGGATTCCGATATCAGAAAGTCAGGACCGTACTTAAAAAATGAAAGTTGATGATGACCACCCGAAGATGAAACGTCGGATCGAAAATCTATTAACGCCGTTGGATTAAGCAAAAAAGTGGCAATGTAAATGTGTAAATTGTTTTAAAGCTCGTTGTCAAATGAAGCGAGAAAAAAATTAAAAGATTATTTGAAAATGCGGTTTTTTCGAACATCTCCGGAGCGCAACTTTACTTCCATTTAACCGACCTCGTATCTCTTACAGTTTTGCGAGATCCCTGTACTGGCCCTCCTTATCTTGGACACCCTGTATACAAGTAGCATCTTCCAATATTTTCAATTCATTTAAACTTTTGTATTTTGAATGTTACCACAGTGTACGTAATAGACATACACTGTGATAATATACTATTACATAAGAAAGCCTTATGGTTATTGACATATTAAATGACTGTTAATAACAGAAGACGTAAGTAGGTGAATTTTATTTGGAGAAAAAGATAATTAGAAATAATAAAATATATTTGAGCAAAATTATCATATATTTCATTTTAACATTTGATTTCATTTATTTGTAATAAGTACGAATATTGCCACCCTCGAAGGGTGTACCTTGTATGAAGGGATTGGCATAATTATGATATGCACATTACGTTAATTTGAAAATATAACCTATTACTCTAACTATTTCGTTGTTCTTACTGAAGCTGATGGTGGGCATTGGGTCCGATCATCGTTCGTTCTCCTCTTCTTACTTTTATGCATAACAAAACTCCAGCATTAATTTTTATTAGATACTCAATGAGCACCTAGTCCACTAATTTTCCGCTACTTTTTTTTCAGGTAGTTACAAATGTGACTGTCATCCCGGCTATGAATACACCAGTAATACCTGCGTTGACATAGATGAGTGCAAAGATAAAACTATTTGCCCCCAGATATGCGAGAATACACTTGGTAGCTACAAGTGCTCATGTCGTAATGGATTTGAATCTGTAAACGATACCTGCGTGGATTTAGATGAATGCAAAAGCAATCCATGTCATCACGCGTGCCTAAACACACCAGGAAGTTACAAATGCGTCTGCCGCGAAGGCTATGATCTCGTCAACAACACTTGTGTTGATATCAATGAATGTGACGAAGGGCTGGATTTAGATGAATGTAATCAAATTTGTATAAACTATGAAGGAGGATACGAGTGTGGCTGTAACCCTGGGTATAGTCTGGGGTCTGACGATGCGACTTGCCAAGACATCGATGAATGCTTAGCCAATAATGGAAACTGTTCACATGCCTGCGTAAACACTGTAGGCTCCTATCATTGCTTGTGCGATAAAGGCTACATTTTGGACAGAGATCACGTTACTTGTAAGACCTTAGATCCTTGCTTGGAGGGCAACGGTGGATGTTCAGACTTTTGCGTGAACGAGAACGGAACAGCTGTGTGCAAATGCCCGGAAAACCATATACTTGAAGACAAGCAATGCCGAAAACATGATCCTTGTAGCACAAACCCTTGCTCCCATATATGTGTGAATGCAAATGGTTCAGTGAGATGCGAATGCCCCGTAGGCTTTGAGCTCCAAAATGAGACCACTTGTATACAAATAAATCCATGCACTGTGAACAACGGCAATTGTTCTCACTTTTGTGAGTTTGTCGAAGGACATGTGAATTGTATGTGTCCAGAACTTCACCAGCTAATCAATGGTACTCAGTGTGTTGAAATAAATCCTTGTGCTTTCAACAACGGTGGCTGTTCACACATCTGTAAGTTCGAAAACCACACTCAAAGCTGTTCTTGTCCAGAAAATCATCAGCTACATAACAATACACATTGTTTTGAAAACAATCCATGCCTAATTGACAATGGTGGGTGCTCTGACGTCTGTGAGTTCTCTAATGGGATCGCGAAGTGCAGTTGCCCGGAGAAGTTCTATCTGGAAGGAAAAACCTGCTATCGAATTGATCCATGCTTGATAGACAATGGTGGCTGCTCACATGACTGCTTCTCTGATCAAAATGGGGATGCCAGGTATATATTTTATATCGATAAATATTTATTATCAAGGGACTCAAGTTATTTGCTATTCCGTCTACAGGGTGAGTTTTTAGTACAGGATTGCTCGATACTTCCGCTACTGCAAGAAATAGCGAAATAAGTTGTACATATATAAAAGTTGTAGCTAAGGACATGCTAAGTGTTCAGAAAATATTTTGATTTATGCAGGACTATCCAAAACTACGTGGTGATGCAAACATACATTTGTTTAAATGAGACATCATATATATTATTCCATATTTATATTCTACGAATGATTCCCGTGCTTATAAGGTATTGTAACATTATACAAGGTATTTAAAAAGTTTAGGTAAGTACTGCATATATCGAAAAGCAATGCATCAAAAATGGAGTCAAGTTGATTGAGTCAGTACTTTCCACACATAATGATGATACCATTTTATTATTTTCCGATTGTATGAAGCTATAGTCTGAGATAGTCTTGCAACTAAATCAGCGCCCACTCGCCCGCAAAATAACATCCAACCCAAAAGCTCTCATTAATAATTTCTTGTATCTCTCTCCGTAGGAACTAGGATGACGCAGTTTTTATCCTGCAAGCCTGAACTTGACGAAACGAAACAATCACGAATTCCCAAATCGTCAAAAACGAAATTAAAGTTTTTTTATATTTTCAGTTCTTTTTATTAATACTGCGCCGCCACTAACACGATTTATAAAAACCATACCTACGCGTTTTCCATCCTCGCCACTATAATAATACATTCTCGCCATTTCATTAAAATTAGTTCGAGGTTAAACAATGCAGATCAATCTAAAGCAATACTCGTATGTATACATGGAAAATTCTGTAATAGACAAGGCAATGTTCGGATGGACCTAAAAAAGTGTATTATACCGCTAGGCCTTTCTTTCACAGGTCAGTGGACAGCCTATTATGAATACAACAACTTTTGCAGTTTTACAGTTTTACAACCCCCCACTCCTCAACCACTCCAATTTCATCCCCAGATAAAAAAAGTAGAAAAGTTCAGGAACCCCTAAGACGCCTAAAAACGAAGTTTGAGGAATATTTGAAATTTTTCGTTTTTGCTCATTACTCCGCCACCCATGAATGGATTTTTAAAATAATAGGAGCATTACCTCCTACAGCCCCACAGAATTTCGCTATCCAAATTTCATCACAATCCATGCAGCGGTTACTGAGATTACGAGGCTAGAAAACAATATACCGAAAACCTCTAAAACGCTTAAAAATGAAGTTTGAGCTGTTTTTATATTTTTAGTTTTTTTACTATTTCTGCGCCGCCACTGGCACGATTTATCAAAACCATACGCCTTTTCCATCTTCGTCATGGTAGTAATACTGTGTCAAAGTTTCATTAAAATCAATTCAACAGTTTCCTCGTGACAACGATCTAAAGCAATACTCTCCTATGTTTACATCAGAAAAAATTCTAAGTCCTTTGCTTTCTGTAAAAGGCAAGGCAATGTTCGGATGGACCTAAAAAAGTTATTTATGTCGCCAGGTCTTCCTTCGCAGGAAAATGGACAGTCTATTATGAAAGCAACAAATTTTTCAATTTTACAACCCCCCACCCCCCAATCACCCCAATTTCACCACCACAAAAGTAGAAAATGATCAGGGACCCCTAAAACGCCTAAAACGAAGTTTCAGCAATATTTAATTTTTTTTGTTTTTTCTAATTACTCCGCCGCCTGTGCACCGATTTTCAAAATTATAGGAACATTACCTACTACGACCCCACATCATACCGCCGCCTAAATTTCATCATAATCCATGCGGCGGTACTGAGATTACGAGGCTAGAAAAAAGCGACAGACAGACAGACAGACAGACCGTCAGACAGACAGACAGACAGACCGATGGAAATGAGTGACGTGGACTTTCGTTATGTAGACATCATAAAACGCCCAAAAAGCGTATTATCTCGAAATCGAAAATTTTCGCGATCACAATACTCCCCTCACCTATCGGTGTGGGAAGTAAAAGTTACAAGTTTGATAAAAACTATATTGTTGATGGAATGGCACGCAGTAGTACGTGTCAAGTTTCAAGACGTCTACTTTTGTAATCCGCTCGAATTAATATGAAGCGATATAAAAAAATTTAGAAAGTACAATAATCACTCCGAAAGCTCATCAGCAGTTATGAATATTAGAGAAACATAGCAAAACTGCATTAAATATGTAATAAAGGCAGTCATCATTTTTAAATACACAACCGAGTGAAATTATTATCAACCTGAATGATACCTAGCAACTCATCTGAATCTGATAGTAGTTTTATTTTTTTTATTTCTTCATTTTTCATTTGTACTGCTAAATAATATTGTTAGTCTGTAAGCTTGAATGAGGTTTATTGTACATTTTTAATATTAATATCTATTAAAAATGTAATAGGTGTGTCCGACCGAAACTACTTTTTACGGTCGAAACCGAAACAGAAACCGAATTTCGGCTTCAGTCTCAGTTTCGGCCGAAACCGAAACATCAAAATAACGTTAGTCGTTTTTTTCGTGGGATTAAAAATTAATAATGTATTATCAGTATTATCACACTTTATTTCAAATAAATTATTATTAATTTGTGAAATAACAATTTTATATTTATATTTTCTATCTTAAGAACTAAATAACTTTATAAACTTTGGTCACTCTTTATGACACTCTTATCAGTTAGTTGCCTTAAAACTAAATTTCAGAAGTACCTACGTACTAAGTGCAACTATTGTAGCGAGAAACAATAATAATTTATCAACCTTCTCGCTCAGCAAATTGCTTGTTCAGTCTGAATAGATTTGACTAGCAGCATTAAATTCAGTGGAAACATTTGGACTAGAATTCCAGTAAGAATACATATCTGCATTTCTTTGCAACCTTGGCTCAGATAAGTAGGCTTCTTAAATTGTAATAGGCTATTACCACAGCATAAGGAGTAAAAAGAGTAAACCAACAGCGCAACTGTTCGATGCGTTCCCTATGCAGAGGTTTAGGTCACTTTCAGTAAACCCTTTGCCGTTGTCGAGTATACATCGTTGGTCCCAGGGCCTTATTCAGTTGTTTTATTGTGTTTTTACAGATTTTCCAGGATTACCGAGTTACTACCTGCCCAAATTGTTTGTGTATTATATTTTCATAGTTGTCTTTTAATGGTTATGGCGGACCATTGTACCTGGACGTGCATATAATTTATAATCACTGTGTGATTTTTAACGGATTAAATATTCTCCTGCATGAAACGCTTCTCTAAGCCCCCGTTCACATCGGACGCGCCTCGCATGGAGCATCGCGCTTCGCTTACCGCCTAGCGTAAAGCGAGGGGAAACCAACCAATACATTTAGATGCAGCCGTTCACATCGAGCGCATAGCGCTACGCTTACCGCCTAGCGTAAAGCGAGGGGAACCAACCCATACATTTAGATGCAGCCGTTCACATCGGGCGCATAGCGTAGCGCTAAGCAAAGCGCGATGCTACAAGCGAGGCGCGTCCGATGTGAACACGGGCTAACGCGATGGTCGACGCGACACCCGAAAAATTTGAGGTCGTCAAAATGTCTTCAAACGTTTGGTTTCAGTTGCGCTGCTGGTTTACTCTTTATGCTGTGGTATTACCATCATCTACACAGCAAAATGACACTTCGTCGCTTGCAGATCAGTGCTCCGAGAGCGTCCGATCGCAGCGTGAAATCAATCGAGTTCAGTTTCGGCTTTGGCATTAGTTTCGGCTGGATGATAGCCGAAACCGAAACTAGACCGAAACCAAAAAAGACACCGAATTTTCGGTCGGACACTAGTAATAGGTAATCACGTTTAGTTTTCCTTATTAATGTTGGTGCGACCCTGGATGGTTCTGTCCTCAAAATCCGGCACGCGATACTGTGTGTTGTATAATAAATGATTCTGACATTTAAATGATTTTGACATTTTTGGGAGATTATTGCCATAAAATTTATTGCCGGGTATATCTCGCACGTTTTCACAATATATTATATGTATTTGTTGCCTTAGGTGCTTGTGTCCCGTAAACTTCACTCTAACCGAAAACGAAAAGAGTTGCGTTCCAAAGGATCCCTGCTTGGTAAACAACGGCCACTGTTCGCATATCTGCGACTCAACAAAAGAACATCTCTGTTCCTGTCCTCAAGGTTATAAGCTTGTGAACGGCACTCACTGTGACGAGTTCAACCCTTGCTCGGTAGAAAACGGTGGATGTTCAGACATTTGCGAAAACGTTTACGGTAAAGTGAAGTGTTCCTGCCCAGACAACTACGTTCTTGACGGCGACAGAAATTGCGTTGCATATGATCCTTGTTACGTAGATAATGGAGGATGTTCTCATATTTGCACGAACATTGATAATGAGCCGGAATGTTCGTGTCCAGATCACCACAATCTGATAAATAAGACAATATGTGTCCAGGTGAGTTACTTTACATTAACACAAAAAATAACGTGAAGAGTCTTTACTCAATACTTGCCAAACATTATCAGTGCTATCAAAAAAATTTGAAGTTCCTCTGTTTCTACACTATCATAAAAAAAAGTACACAATGATCTGGCACCTGATCATCTGAAAACGAAGTTTGGGCGACTTTGAAATTTTCCATTTTTTGTTAATTCCTCCTCCGCCACTGGCAAAAGTTCCAACAACGATACATTGTTACCATCTCCTTCACGGTATTAATACTGTATCACAATTTGATCACAATTAAGTTCGTTAGTCTCCCGACGTTATAGGATTATGTACGTTGTATGTATCAAATTACTCCACAAATGTAAAATTAAAAGGCAACATTTGGATAGGTCTAAAAAGCACATTCCCCAAACAACTATAAACGAAGTTTGGAGGGGTTCTGATATTTTTTCTTTTTACCAATTTCTCTGCCACCAATGCACCGATTCTCTAAATTATAGCAGCGCATTACCTATTACGCCTCACCGCATATCGCTACCCAAATCATGACAATCCATGCAGCGGTTACTGAGATTAATCAAGAAAAACGCCAATAGACAGGCAAACCGCCAGGCAGATAGACAGACCGACGGAAATGAGTGACGTGGATTGTCGTTATGTAAATATCATAAAACCCCCTAAAAACGTATTATCTCAAAATGGAAAAATTCCACCATCACAATACTCACCTATCCCCTCTCGCTGTAGGTAATAAAACGTGCAAAATGATCAGGAAGTTCTGACAGGAACCTCCAAATTCATAAAAGAAGTGAGCTGTTTTCATATTTTTAGTTTTTTTATAATTGCTGCGCCGCCATTGACACGATTTCTAAAAACGCGTTTTCCATCCTCGCCATTTTAATTCTCAATATACTTATTTCTACCTAATATGTGAACCAACCCTAACATGCTTGACCTATGACAGCATATTACTTAACGCAGGAACAAGGGGAACAAGAAATTAAACCAAATATCAAGCTGTTTGCAATCGGGCCTCTATCCATTTTCATTATACCGTTCGACTTCATTGCTGCGTCGTCGAACATAAGGTTACTGTACCATAATCCAGTGGCGGATCCAGGGAGGGGGCCATGGCAGGCATCACCCTCTCCTCGAGAAAATAAACATATGTTCTGATCTTACGTTCAATGACTAATAAAACACTTCAGTCCTTATACTAGCTAGCCAAACATACAAACAACGCAAAATTTCATTTACGAAAATTGACGTATAAATGTAACGATATAGTCAGTTTTCGTTGCTCGAAAAATGGCTCAAAATCTTTATTACTGCCCTATTGCGCTTTCACCATGCCTCCCATCCCCCTTCCCCCCCTCCCCCCCGAAATCCAGACCTGAAACCCGCTTCTGCCATAATCTCATTTTAAATTACCATACTTAAATCTACTATATGTCTACTGCCGAATATGTGTTTAGCTGGGCTTAATTTATCTGTTCTACCATATCCCTAAAGTGGCATATTTCCTCCAAACTTAATATATCTCCTAACTTGTCATAAGTAATGTTTATTATAATCACTTCATTTAATTTCATGTACAGGGTTATTCACGTTATTCGACACGGAGCATTATGGCTAAAGTATTTGATAAAAAAAAATTAATAATTTCGGATGGATAGAGACCCATAAAGACTACATTTTAAAAATATTTTCATGTTATACAGGGTGTCCCAAAAACACGAAATGTATCAAACTTGTTTTTTTTAAATGGAACACCCCATATATTATTGCATATTCAGATTCCTTGATGAATTCTAGTGTGACTTTATGTATCATACATGGGACTTAAAGCGAACCGTTTAGGTGTAAATCACCATTTTCGGTATAAGTAGATATCAAGAAAAAATTGAATATCGCAGAGATTATAAAATTTGGAAGTCTGTGACTTTGCCGTATTACTAAGCATAAAATGCGTCAGCTTTGATGAGACTGTCAAATTTAAATTACGTTTATGCTTGGAGAAATCGGTCGATTCATTAAGGAAACTTCGATCAGCGATAACTTGATTTTTTCAAATGGAAATGCCTATTTTTTTGATACGTTTAAACGTTGAATGTGATAGCCTTTCAAATGATATACGGTTGTGAATATCAATCTCTGGTATTTTCATTTAATTTTAAATTTTCAAACAAAGCGGTGTTTTTCAATTTTCCTACCTATAAGCAACGTAGCAGGCAATGAACAAACAACAACAAAAACCTGTTCAGGTAGAAGAAAACAACTAACTTAGCAGAAAAATACACACGAACTAGACTAAAGGGACAAGATTATAAAAATTACAACAAACAAAGTCTAACCAGAAACAACGGCGGTAACATATCTTCGGTCAAAGAGAAGCTGGAGTATGGCAGAAATGGATTTTTTCACGGCCTATTACCTACTGTATTGTACTAGAGACTGGCAATTTCCAAAACCATTAAACATTTTGAAATGAAACGAAAACCACTAGACAGTGTTGTAGGCACTTTATCAGTTTCATAATAAAATTTCACATTTAATGATATAAAAAAGTATGCAATTCTGTCAAAACTCAAGTCAAAAGTACCTCTAACTGGAGTTCTGAAAATTCTTCAGTACCTATTAGCACGATGGCAGAAAATGAAGAATGAATTAAAATTTGTTCAAATTATAAAACATAACTTGAATGGCAGAAAATTTAAATCTGATTTGTCAGTATTCCTTTTTTGCAATATTGCTAATAGATATTGAAAAATAGAAGGGCTCCAGTCAGAGGTATCGACTTCGACGCAAACTACTACTTTTTTACACCATTACATATGATTGATAATTGTGTGCTGGCGCAACAGTCGCTGGTTGTTTTTGCTTCATATCAGGGTTTTCAATTGCCTTGGAAATTTTTAACCTCTAGTAAATTGCGGTAGCCAGTAGACTGTAAAAAATATCTATTACTGCCATACTCCAGCTTCTCTTTGACCTTAGATATATTAACGCAGTTGTTTCTGGGAGAGTTGATTTGTTGTAAGGAATTTTTATAATCTTGTCCCTTTAGTTAGTTGTTTTCTTCTACCTGAACAGGTTTTTGTTTATATTCCATGGCCTGCTACTTTGCTTATAGGTAGGAAAATTGAAAAACGCCGATTTGTTTGAAAATTTAAAATGAAATGGAAACTACCAGAGATTGATATTCATAACCTTATAGCATTAGAAAGGTTCTCAAATTCTACGTTTAACCGTATAAGAAAATTAGGCATTCCCATTTGAAAAAATCAAGTTATCGCTGATCGAAGTTTCCTTAATTAATCGACCGATTTCTCGAAGCATAAACGTAATTTAAATTTGACAGTCTCATAAAAGCTGACGCATTTTATGCTTAGTAATACGGCAAAGTCACAGCCTTCCAAATTTTATAATCTCTGCGATATGCAATTTTTTTCTGATATCTACTTATACCAAAAATGGTGATTTACACCTAAACGGTTTGCTTTAAGTCCCATGTATGATACATAAAGTCACACTAGGATTTATCAGGGAATCTGAATATGCAATAATATACGGGGTGTTCCATTTAAAAAAACATAACTGATACATTTCGTGTTTTTGGGACACCCTGTATAACATGAAAATATTTTTAAAATGTAGTCTTTATGGGTGTCTATCCATCCGAAATTATTATGTTCTTTTTTATCAAATAGTTTAGCCATAATGCTCCGTGTCGAATAACGTGAATAACCCTGTATTTCATACCTGTCACATTTGGATTGCCTCATAACCTTAAATTTCGGTCCAGACTGATAAATTATTGATCTCAATCACATTTTCAACTTCATATGGTTTGGATCCAAGGGTAATAATATGTTTTAGCTATTCCATTTCGTCTTAAAATTTTTCGATATCCCGAACTGTTTTCTTAAAGCTATATTAATTATCGACAATGTCTGTGTTGTATTAGTGGATACGGGTAACTTATTTTATGATCTCATTTTCTTTTACAAATGCTCCTTTTAGCGATGCTTTTTGTTGCAGAGTATTTCTTTCCCAACTTAAAACATTGTGGTACTTCAGACACTGTCATTAAAACTATACTAATTCTAGACAATGGCTGTGTTATACTCATTGACCCTGGCAATCTATTTTATGATCTTTTTTCTTTTATAAATGCTCTTTTTAGCGGTGCTCTTTAACTACCGAAATTCCTCACTACAAATAGCCCACCTTGTATACAGGGTTATTGGTAATTCGATACAGATAGTTGGGGAGGTGATAGAATAGGTGGTAAGCTATAAAATTGACTAATAACATTATGTCCAATTCCGAGATAAGTTGAATTTTAGAGATTTTCATTAAAATGCAGAGCTCCAAACAAAAACCCCAGTAAAACAAAATTTTATTGTCAGATTTTGGAACTTTTGGTACTACTCTTTAGAAAATATGCTATTATTATTCTGTTACTCTACCAAGATTTGAAACCCATAAATTATTTCCGGCTGGGTCATCTGGGACTGCCTGCCTGCTACCTGCCTCAGTCGTGGAACGTCAGGCCCCGGGCGAGGTTCGCACACCAGTAGCGGCGATAGATCCCTCGGTAGTCGGTATTCTATAGGCGTAAAATAAAAAACTCTTGACCTCTTCGTTTTGACTGTTGAATATTCACTGTTCGTCATGGGCAATCTTGGCAAGAACAAGATATTGTCAAACCAGACGAAAGAAGTGGTGTATAATGTATACCTATTTATTGTAAATTTAAAGAGTGACCGTGACACCCGTACAAACATGGGAGAAGTAAAAGCGGAGGTTTCCCAAGCTACAGGAGTCTCAGTTGCGAGTATCACTAGAATTGTGCGAGAAGATAATGAAGCTGAAGAACGAGGAACCAATGCGTTCATGGGAGAGGTACGCAATAGTCGCAAACGAAAATGCCCAGTAACGGCAGTTGAAAATGAAAATTTTGCTGTCAGCGATATAAGAAACATAATTTAGAACTTCCATTTGACAAAGTGCTGCCGTGTAACGCTTGAATCTCTCAGGAAAAAATTAGGAGAAGATTTCAACTGGAAAGGATGCAGAGCCTCACTATGGAAAATCGTTAAAAAACTGGGATTCAAGTGGGGTAAATCAGTGAACGAAAGGCAATTGCTGATAGAAAAATCCAGTATACGGCAACTACGGATATCTTACCTTAAGAAGATGAGATATTTTCGTGACCAAGGTCGACCTATCGTGTATTTAGATGAATCCTACATTCACAGTAGCCACACCTCATCAAAAGCTTGGCATGCTAGTATCAGTTCTGGTCTATTTTCTAAGGTGTCGGAAGGTAAAAGGCTAGTCATGGTGCATGCATGGAAGTTCAGCAGGTTTTGTAAACAACGCTCTACTAATATTCAAATCTGGATGCAAAACTGGTGACTACCATGATGACATGAACAGCACCAATAATGAGCAATGGCTGAAAGACTATCTGATCCCTAATTTGCCGCCAAATTCTGTCATAGTTAGTGACAATGCTCCGTATCACAACATAAAAGTAGACCCAGCGCCAAACAGCAATTCAAAAAAAAAACAGACATGGTACAATGGTTAACCAGGAAAAACTTACAATTTTCACCATGTATGTTGAAACCAGAATTATACGAGCTGATTAAAGAACATAAGCAGCAGTTTGTGCAATACAAATTTGACATGCTCCTGAGTAGCTATGGGCATACAGTTCTGCGGTTGCCTCCATATCACCCGGATCTAAATCCAATTGAATTGATCTGGGCTACTGTTAAACATAACGTTGCATAAAGAAACGTCACTTTCGATTTGGAGGATGTCAAGAAGATAGCAGAAAAAGAGTTTGCCAAGATAACACCTGAGGACTGGCAAAAGAGATGTAATCACGTAATGGACATGGAGTACGTCATTATCGACTAGAAGAAAGTGATAATGTATCAAACACTTCGCGAAATGGTGTCAAAATCAGCATGTGTTGAAAAGTGACTTGAAGAAGCGTTGTGTGGCTACTAATCCATTGTTATTTTGGTTGGGTGCTACTCTTTGGTTGACTTATCTGGGCATGTTAAAGCACATTTTTGAATGATAGCCACATGTGGTTTGAATTTGACAGATCTTTTATAGACGCATCTCGAAAAAGCTCTGAATATTTTGACCGAAAAGAAGCAGGGTCAGCTTAGAACGTGGACATACCTTCAGCTTTAACTGAAGTTCGCAGTAAGTAATTGATGGTCTGAGAAGCAGTCAGAACATGGTAGAGTCTTATAAAGGCTAATAGATGACTTCCACCATGTACGAACTAAAGTGTAATCAATTTGATTACGAAATCGTCCGTCACGAGAGGTCCAAGTATATAAACGCCGCGGATGTTGTAAAAACATAGTGTTGGCAATTGAGAAATTATAGTCAATACAGAATGGAACAGACGTTGACCCCTTTCACTTCTGACACCAACACCGAGTTTACCAATATGTGCCCTAAGATATCTATGGTTTGACCAACCTTTGAGTTAAAATCGCCCAAAATAATGACCATTTCCCGATTCGAAAACGATTCATGTGCAGACTCAAGACCGTTGAAGACCGTTATAAAAAGATTCTATAGTTTCCTTATCCGAATTTGACATAGGTGCATAACTATGCACAATGTTGATCGGTGTAGGGCTCGCATTGATACGTATTGTTATGATTCTGTCACTAATACACCTGTAACCAAGATTGGTCCTTGCGTGAGCTTTCGCCACCCAAAAGCCAACACCGTTAACACTTTCATCTGATTTACCTAGAAAGCAAATAAAATTCCCCTTGCTAGAAATAAAATGGCCTGTATCTCTATAATGAGTCTCAGATAATCCAGCAATGACTATTTTATTTGCTGTAAGCTCCTGTTCGACGATAGGACGATACTGAGCTTTCCTATAGCTTGAAGACATCTAACGTTCTAAGTTGCCAGGTGTTGTATTCGGCGCGTTTTACAAATGTCATCAGTAGTCAATTTAGCACCAGAAGCCTGATGGTCGCACTTCTTGTGTCCGGTCACCAACTTCACACTGACCTCCTCGCACAAAGAACAGCGCCGATTGGCAGTCGGATCATGCGAGGCCTCGCTGATTCTCACGTTACTCATTTTACGAGTTTCTCTTAGGATATCTTAAAGATCTTTAATTAAATAGCTTCCCATTTGCTTTCTGCATCCGCATGACGTTGTCCAGATGTATTTCATCTGCCTTTAGGGACAATTTCTCACCTCAAGGACAAGAAAGTGCCTTGACTCTTGTCAACTCGTCCACCCAAAGCTGTTGGTTGAGAAGAGATTACTGCTTATAGCGACAGTAGTTCGGTTCCTTTCTCTCGTCTTTTACGACACGCAGGATATACGATGGAAGATTTTCTAACCTGCCCCCACACGGGTGGCTTAATTACCCAGCAACTTTTAAGAGTTTACCTAACATGGTCAGTTTTTTAGCTTACCACCTCTACTATCACCTCCCTAAATATCTGTATCGAATTATTGATAACCCTGTATAACAATGTTAGCATTAGTGAAGAGCAAAATTAGAGTATACTTTTAGGTGAACCCATGTTTCGTCAATAATGGCGGCTGCTCCCATGAATGTACCTCAGACGGAGAAAAGGTGACATGCCTTTGCCCAGAGGGCTTCAGACTGGAAGGTAAAACATGTCTCAAGCTAGACCCTTGTGCAGAGAAAAACGGAGGCTGCTCTCATACTTGCGTGAACAAAGACGGGTTGGCTGTATGTAAATGTCCGGTAGGCTACGAGCTCATCAACAAGACTTGCTTCAAGATAAATCCATGCCTGCTAAACAACGGAGGATGCTCCCATGGGTGCATCAATAACAAAGGTCAGGCTAAATGTACGTGTCCTCAGGGATATAAGCTGTTCGGTACCAGATGTGTTGGCGAGGATCCCTGTTTGGTAGGAAATGGAGGTTGCTCCCATGGTTGCGTCAGTGTCAGAGGAGAGGCAAAGTGTACCTGTCCTGAAGGGCTCAGGCTTTTTGGATCTAGGTCAGTAAATTTTGGAACATATTAAGGGTAGTTCTACATGGTGACGCATGAAACAAGTCAAAATAGTATTACCGCAATTTAAATTATTACTCCAATCAAATTAAGATTTCTTCTAGAATTAGTTCCCAGCAGGCTGGAAATCATTTGAATACCTCTGTTTGGTACTCAAGGGGGTAATCTGAGTTTGCACCATTCCAGGTGGTGAGATCAACCTTTAACCGCCCAAAATCTGTCAAATTTTTGCACCTATTCTAGTTTTTTCGGTTATAGCTGGAAAATTATGGGTCAGGCGGAAATTTTACTTTTGCGTTGGAATTTCATCGCGGATTAAGAAAAAGACTTTATCAAGAAGTCGTGTAACCTTTTTTTTTCCTGAAAGAATGATATCTTCTCATTTCTTTATTCTCTGCAGCTGCCTAAACTCACGCATTTGTTTAAATAAAATTACGACATTTAGGAACACACCGCTACCTATACCGGGTGTCCCAGAATTTCCTTGACACGTGATATTTTCGTAACGAGAAATGGTTCAAGCAAGAACTGAGTGGTACTTTTGAAGGTACTACAGGGTTTATCATAGTATGCATTCAAAACATTTTTGTTGTACGTCAACCCCTAAAACTCACTCCCAACTTTTTTTTTTCAAATAGCACCCCATAGGTTTTCCTACATAAATGATATCCCCATTTTATTTAAAATCTTGTGGTACCGTTAATCTTATATGCAAACTAATTTTTTCCGTAAAATCACAGGCATAAGGCAAATGAAATGATAATTTTCTAAGTCAATAGTTAGAAACGGTGAATTTTTTCATTTTAATGCAAACTAACATTTTGCTGCTATCTAAGATGACATAACTTTAAAGCTGATACTCCTATTGAAAATCCCATGGAATAAAAGATGCAGTAAATAGTTTTGCGTTATATAGATACCTCAGTTTTCAATTCGATTATTTTGACATACAAAATTTTGCATCAATTCAAAATCAGTTTGCTTTTACTTTACCCTTTTGCCTGGAGTTTACTTTATTTTACCCCTGGTATATCCCCAAGCTATATATAATTCGAAAGCATCTAATGAGTATCGTATAATGACATCAGTCACAATATCTGATAATAAAAAATAAAAAGGTTGAGCTACTTTGAATTTCTAAATATTTACTTTACCTCACCCCTCGTACATATCTATGGAAGATATAAGCAACGAGGCAAGTCTTGGAAATAAAGGATAAAACAATTATGATACTTTCAATTTCCTATGATAAATCTGTCGGGAAAATGTAGATAACTAACATCAGGTTAGTTTAGGTTGAATTTGGCTTATGTATGTAGGCATAGTTACTAAATGCCTGGGGGGGAGTCCAAACCTCCACAGGAAAAAACTCACCTTGATATTTTGATACTCTAAAGCAACATACACCCCCAGATAAGGTTGTCCCCTGTTCGGACTTTTTCATAGCGTGTCCGGACAGGCCTTAGAAGGCTCTTATTTCCATGCTGTGTGAGAAATTTCTACAGTATGATTTAAAATAAGGCAAAGTGTTGAGGATGCTGATACCCTTATTTGCCAAGAAAACTAAGTGAGCCTCAATAAAAATTGTTTATTAGAAGTTTTAGATTTTTTTATTTCAAATCCACACTCTTTTATCGCATCCGTTAATCTTCATTAAATAAAAAAGCTTTTCTACATGACGTTAAGTCGAAGCGTCGCTTATTGATCATTATTTGTCAAAACTGTCGAGACGTAACTTCAAAATTTTATGTAGCAGAAATCATATTAATGCATTTATTCAATAAACGAAGGATGTGGAAGGCTGCAGAAGGTTCGTTTCACTCCAGGCGAAAGATTTAACTCCAAAACTGAATAGAAGCCATGATCATTCAACGGATAGGATAAATGCAATCGGTTAGCTAAATTATCGTATGTGTATATGCCTATACCTCATACAAGCATTGTTTTCGAGGTGTCAATATTTGTAAGTCATTAGAGATACAAATACATTAAAAAAAAATCGCTCAAGTACAGACTCTTTTTGCATCGTCACTCTTTGCGCAGACATTTCAGTTTAACGTCTGGTAGAATAGTTCCGCTTAAACCGACACCTGAATTTAACGTCGCGTCGCGTCATGGAGAAAAGCGTCGGTTACATCGAGGCTTTAATATAACATTGTAATGTCATGTAGAAAAACTTGTGGCAGAGATAGAACGTTGCACTTTTTTTTATTAGGTAGAATATTAGATGGGGATCAAAAGTACGATGACAAAAAAGTACGGGAATATTGCCTTCAAAATCGAAGTTTAATTAGAAAAAAGTGTAAACGATGTTTTTCAACAAGACGTTAAATTGAAGTGTCGGTAACTACAAGACGATAAACTGAAGTGTCTGTGGGAACGGTAATGATGCAAAAGAGCGTCGGTACTTAAGCAATAATAAATGATGAACAAGCGACGCTACACTTTACGTTAAAACGCTTGACGTGACGTAGGCATCATAAAACATCTATGTATTCTTAAAAAAATTTCATGATTACAATATTCCTCCTCGTCTATTAATATATTCGTTAACATTAAATTACTGGTGACAAATTCTCATAGAACTTTTATCCTAGTTAGGTCTACATATCGCGAATGGCTTAAGTTTCGATTGTTAGTTGCTTTTAGGTTGAGGTACGTTGACTACCAAAACGGGTGCATGTTTTAATTCTAATTTACCGTACTATAATTTTACACGGTTTATCAGAACAGTCCAAGTTTCTGTATGCCTCGGAAACTTGGACTGTTAATAAGGCAGATCGAGCTCGCTTAGATGCTTTTGAAATGTGGACGTGGAGGAGACTGCTGAGAATTCCTTATACCGTCCATCGAACTAATGCTTCCATACTGGATGAGCTCGGTAATCCAAAGAGACTATCCTCCATTGTGTCGACGAGAATGCTTACATTCTTCGGACATATTCACAGAAGCGATAATATGGAGAAACTTGTAGTTCAGGGTCACGCCCCGAGTGGGTGGCGCCGTGGTCGTTCCCCTACACGCTGGGTGGATACGACGAAGCAGTTGCTGGATATGAGTATCAAGAGCGCCACTGAACTGACAGTAAATCGCGAACGATGGCGAGCTACAGTTCTCAAAACTATTGATAATATTCGTGTCGGCAATGCTCTAGCTCCGACTTAATGCATTTTATGAGTTCATGTCTGTTAAGACATTGTGACTATGATGATGATCAGAAAATATACTGACTCTCCGGGGTTCATGGCTTTTTAGCGATAGTGGAGGTTTTGACGCCGTAAACCTCCCCTTATATGGCCCTATTACCAAGATTCAACTTGATTCGCATGTTTGATTTCTATTTAGCTTTGAATGCGCTTTTACAGGTGCATTGATGAAGATCCATGCTTGATCAGCAATGGTGGATGCTCCCACGGTTGTATAAACTCTAAAGGTAAAGCTCAGTGTACCTGTCCACCTGGTTACAAGCTTTTCGGTAAACAATGCTTAGATGAGGATCCATGCTCAAAGAACAACGGTGGCTGCTCCCATTTTTGTACAACAAAGGATGGCAAAAGACTATGTTCTTGCCCAGAGGTAAGCTATACCAGATTTTTCAAAACAAAATCTTCAGGAGGTAATTCGTTGATTTGGTTAACAATTCAATTCAATTCAAGTTATTTTCCATCCATGATAAAGTACAGCAAATATATTAGTGTAGCCTATCACTAAATGAAGATGGTCAGAAGAAGCTCTGCCTAGGCAAGTGTTGTCTGTCTTGCTATGAGCTCATTCTGTCATCTTCGCAATATTGTACATAAAGATTATGTTACGTGGCTTGTACTAACAAATATAATGATGATAATAAAATAAACATAAACAGGAAAAAGACAATCATTTGATAGTTAACAAAAATAATATATTTTATTCAGAGAAGGATGCCTTTAAGGAGGTACCGCATAATGATGATGGGCAAATGGAAGTTGTACAAAAACTCAAATCTTTGAATATTATTCAATGTATGTTTTGTTATGTTTTTTATTTTTTATTGACATCTTGGAAAAGTCCAAAAATATTAATCAAAATAGTTCTCCTGCCCAAACTAACATATCCACTTTTGTGATAGTAACTTGTAACAAACTCTCAAATAAGGATCAGACTCTAAGGCACTAAGGCACATATCCCAGATTGAGGTGAACTGGATGAACAAAGGGAAATACTTATGTCAGCATTTCTCAATAGTTCAGCTGTGGTCGATTTATGCTAGAAAGTTTCTAAGAAATGAGTCGGCCTTGAAACAAAATGAAGTCTATCGCCCCCAATACGAGTGGTTCACAGAAGTAAATTGCTTTTATCCTGAATTGAGACTTGCTAATCAATTTTAGCATATTTTTTGTATTGTATTGTAATTGAGAAAAAATATAATTTTGGATAATAAGTTTTTTTCATATAACATCAATGGTATGAAAAACCATTTCACCAATTTTTGTCCATTTGTCCCTTTGTCTCTCTGTCTGGCAACGATCCCGTAATTCTTGACCTCTGTATTACTCTAAAAATACTGGAGCAATATTGATGGAATGTTGCGGTTTATTACTGTCGCAAGGCATATAAAAACTTAGCTTTAGAAATTTCATCCAGTGGTAGCTGAAAGAAGAAATCTTTGTGTTACCCTGATGGTATAAGGCACCTTGTTAAAAGATCAATACCTACTCTCATTTGCTTTCAAAGGAAAGAATTGGTGGGATAATATTTATTAGCTGATTTGAAAATTAAAAATAACACTAGTTAATTTTTTTAACAACGCATCTCAAATATGATCGGTTTTTTATGGTCAGCCTCACGCAAAAGCTGAAAGCCTATGGCTCTGTAGAAGCGCTGCGAGCGGATAAGTGTCGGTGCACGTTAGATTTGAAACGCTACAGGTTGTAGCCATCGGGAAACAAATTTCCCGGCAGCTCGTTCCACACCTTGTTTCTCCCCTCGAAGTATCAGAACATTTATGTTAACTAGCCCAGCACAATGAGAAATGTTGAAAATGTGAAAGTAATATTTTTCATGTATTATTAGCTCATAAGGTGTATTGGTTTTGCTCATCAAACGTATCGATCGATGTACAGATTAAGTTAGGTTAGATTGATAGTGAGTGGGGCGATTATAGCTCCTTCCACTGCGACCGTATTATGTCTCTTGTTGCTCAGACCTATTTAGAGTTCACCGTACAATCCACAACTTTTGACGAAGGTGATGGTCGTGTTCGGTGAAACTTCCTTCTAGTCAGTAGGTTTCAGATGGGTGAATCCGAGAGTCTGAAACCTAGGTCTTTCCAGTACTGGACAGCAGCATAATATGTGCACCACTGTTTTCGTCCTCCACCAAGCAGAAACGACAGTCCGATTGTTCCAGACCTATTTTCCGCGAGTGGTTTCTCAGACGACAATGTCCTGTCAACAGACTAGACTAGAATGCACAGGTCCTTCCTGCTCCATTTTAGGTTCCTCGGGGAGCCTGACTAGAGGGGTATGAACGCCTTTGAGTGTAGTAGCCCTAGTGGACCTTGCCAGTGCAGGAGTGCTTTCCTCTCTGCCCAATCTGAGATGGTTTTGTTGGTGTTGCTTTTCGCAATGACCGCAAATGGTAGAATCAGTTCCTCCTCTTGCGAGTGTGTGGGCCAATACATTGCCTTCCACTCCGCTATGACCTGGACCCCATTTACAGATATAGAAGGTTGATGAATATGATGAATATCGAGTCATTTGGGGTTCTAATCAAAGTAAACGGGAATGTGTCGCCATACTCCTGAGGATTGGCGACGTTCACTTATGGGGCATTAGTAACGTCGCCAACTTTGAAGTTTTTCAGCAATTTACTTAGCTTTTTTTCCTAATGCTGTTCAAAATATGATTCCAAACGGATAAAAAGTCCAAACACCTAAACCTAGTCAGTTTATTTGCATTCAGGTTTCAGAAACATAAGAACTGCTCATCGGAGAAATATTGTAGTGTTATAAAGAGACAAAAGCTTTTATCGTGTAACCTAATATTATAATACGAGTGTAATAAATGTTCAGCTTTAGAGCATTATGTTTAGTAACAAAGTGTTTAGACATTCTATAATTAATTTGACTTCGTATCACATAGGGCTATATACTCCGTCCAAACAAAAGAGTATGTAAGGAAGTGAACGAGTGCAGGGTAGACAGAGGTGGTTGTTCTCATGGATGCAAGAACCTGCCCGGATCATATCAGTGCACTTGTCCGCAAGGACTGAGGTTAGATACGGCAGACAACAGGACTTGCCTGGACATAGACGAATGCGAAATTGACAATGGAGGTTGCGAGATGGGTTGTAGGAATTTCCGCGGAGGTCATAAATGTGAATGTCCTGAGGGGTACGTGTTACAGGTATGTATCATCCCGTTGAAAGGAAGTAATTCTTTCCCACAGCGAATACATATACACATGCACCAATGCATCGGCCTGATGAAGCAATATCTTTCTTTCGCGAAATGTGATTTTTTTGCTTCTGAACAGCGTCCATTCTGTCCAACAGCTGTGAATAATATTACCCAGTCATTGTATGCATGCCCTTTTTGAGGCAATTTATATGAAAGGTACTGCGTGGATCCCAGACAACAGTGGACCTTACTTTTTTGGCCGATAGACCCATCCTTAGCATTATGTGTAGGTTCATCATCATAGAAACACAACGTTTCGGTTTCAGCTGGGTCTCTGGTGTGGTGTGGGTGGTGGTTCTACAGCCTACAGCGGTTTTTAATAAAGCAGATGCTCTGTAAACTTCTTAACCATTGAAACTACCGATACAGTTTCCATAAGACTCTTCTTGGTTTTAGTAATTGTTTTTTGCGCTTTCAGTACACGATACTGATTTTTCCGTTTTTGTGGTTCTAGGCGCGTTCTTTTATTCCTCCAATGAACACGCTCAAAATAACATCGAAGAGTTTCATTGACGTCATAAATGGAATTTTGAATGAAATTCTGACTGAACTTAAGAACCTGTAGCGTTTGATAACTGGCATATGACATTTGGACATTTGGCAAACATAACATTTTTCCCTTTTATCGTCTGTTTTTTGAAAGGGGTTTGGCATCGAACTCCAGTTCATTTGCCACGGATAAGATACTATTGATAGACAATACTAGAGTGATAATTTGAAATCACTGAGAAATTCGATTAACGAATCATATACTTTTTTCTGCTGCAGGATTAGTAGAGTCGTGATGTTAGTTGGGAGCTGTATTCCCAATGCAAGGAGTTTCGCTATTAGGTTATCGGTAGGGCCTCTATGTTCCACGCACCCGAAAAATATGTGGTTGAGGTCACAGAACTGACCATCGGCGTCGCATGAGGGGGAATCTAACAAGCCTATTTTGTGTAAGTGAGATGGGAGGTTTCCATGATTGAATCGTAGCCGTGTGATTGTTGTAGCGTATTCTTTAGTAACTTTGTACTCAAAGATGTGTGACGATTTTTTTTCTAATGTTTTGATTAATCACATAGTAATGGTTTAAGGAACTGCCGTGTGCTTTATTCCATATTCCTTCCCAATCATTCATCATTTGGTTTTTATAGTGAGGAAACAGGTCTACAGTTACAAATAAGTTATATTATTTGAATGAATAGCTTTCTTAGCTGCCTGATCTGCCCTTTCATTACCTAAAATTCCTGTGTGTCCCTTAATCCAGACAAAAAACACTTTACTACCATTTTGGTTCAGCATATATACGAGTGATTTAATTTTGCATATTAAATAGTTACTGGTCAGTTTATTGTTAGCTAAAAATTGAAGGACAGATTTGGAGTCAGTGAGCACCGCTAAATATTTAATGTTGTGATCAATACACCACTGGAGTGATTCAGCAATGGCCGTGGCTTCTGCCGTAAAGATGGAGGAAAGATCGGGGACCTTGATGGATATCGTTATGTTCATTTCCGTGATCACAAATGCGCTTCCCACCCCTTTTGGGGTCTTAGAGCCATCACAAAATATTGTGATATCTGGATTGCTTTTGTTCAAGACATTTTTTATGTGTTAGTTGTAAGCGTGCTCAGGATTATAGTTTGGAAGGAGCACTTTGATTTTTTTAGAAAAGCACTGTGGTTCAAACTGGTAAATTGGTAAATGATCGTGGCTTACAATATTTTCCAGTTGAATATACGAATTTGCATATGCAACAGTTAGAGGTGGTGAATTCTTTTTTGATCAAAAGGAGTTAGTTAAATCCTGGGTGTGTAAATTAGAAATCTTATTGTACAAGGTCGAGTTATATGACTTAGCTTTAGTAATAAATTTTTCAGATAGAAATTTTCTTCTTTGCTCTAAAGGAGGTTCATGACATTCAGCAAGAATTGCTCTACAAGGACTCGACTTCATTGCACCTAGGCATATTCTCAAAGGCTGATACTGAATACGGTCTATCTTCAACAGATTAGTGGAAGCCGTAGAAGATACAGCCATAGTCAATCCTGGAGCGTACGAATGACCTGTAGAACATTATAGCCGTAGATATATCTGCTCCCCATGATTTCTTGGAGACGCATCGTAATATATTAATGCCTTGTTCACATCGTTTTTTTACATAGTGAACATGTTGAGTCCAAAGGAGCTTTGGGTCTAGCACTAGTCCCAAGTGTTTGTATATTTTAACTAGGTACCGGAATAAAATGTCCTGAGGTACTCATAACATTATTTGGTGGCATGAAACGACGTCTCGTGAAACACATGAGAGCAGATTTTTCTGCGGACATCTCAAAACCTACAGTAGGTAACCAGTCTTTTACTACATCCAAAGCATTTACAAGTTCACTCAAACATTCCTGGAATATTCTTTGGCTTGCATATATACAAACATCATCAGCGCACCCTTTTATCGTCTTCTTCTCCAATGTTTGCTTCCCCCACTACCAAAACCATCGAATCCATCAGGGTTCAAAGCCGATGGATTCGATAGATTATTGCTGCATTCATCGATAAAAAAGAACAGTTTGATGTGCTCTGATGGATTTCCTGTTGATGCGCAATGTCAGCAATTGAATAATTGAATAAAAAACATGCTTTGTCTGATTTCAATCGCTATCGAACGTGAGCTAAATCGACTCAGATTTCACAATTTACAGTAGTCTATCGACAGATTATAGGAAGCAGTATTGCCATCAGCGTTATTTATGGCATTATCGTTATTACTCGGGAAACAATAAAATCACGAAATTTCCAACCCCCCCGGTATTTCACTATTAAAATAAAATGCCAACACTTTGTTATTGTCAGAGGTTTCCAATAGTCATGAAACGTCCAAATCATAACAAAAATAAGTCATCAGTCATCAAATCCTAGTAATTTTGTATTTTCTGATTTGAAGCTTCGTAATATTTTGTGAAATGCAGTAGGTCGTAATTTTCACCCATTTTGGATGAATAATCGACTCAGAAAGACTCTAGACGGTTCTTATGGTATTCTAGTTTATAAAACACAAGATTTTTTATGCTTGGTACTATGCATTGTAATTGTGAGAAATATCGAATTGAGGTTTATTACTCTATATCCGGTAGGCCTGAGCCTTTTGAATCGCTAGAACTTGGCAATGACGGGAAGGTCTTGTAGTTCTTGTAAATCAATGTAATGGTGGTGGAGTAATAGTCAAAAACGAGGTTCCTTTAGGCCCTTTATAACCGTATTATATGATGTTCGCTAGTTCACCTTGAAGACAACTGAAGATAGCAAATTAGTCAAATTACTGTAACATACAGGTTTACAAGTTTAATAGTGATAGTTAGATTTGATTTTATGTTTAAATGTACTGTTAGACTAATAACCTTTTTTCTTCAAAGAAACATCTGTAGATTTTCCATATAGTCAATTTAGAACTGGGTGGAAGTTTTTAAAATAAAAGTCGCCTAGGTATATATTCGCGAATGATATGAAGAGTTCTAATAGTTCAAATTGGGCCAACGTTAAGCGAATTTATGTTCAATCACTAGGAAAAAAGGGTTAGCAGCTATGTCTGTTACTTCCTAACTTCCTAGTGTAGCCAAGCAGTAAATGTTGTGATAGTATTGTGACATTTACAAATTATTCAGACAATGGAAGTATATTTAATCTGAAATTTTTTATGTACCTCTGAGTTGTATTTGCTAAGCTTTTCAACTGTTTTTTGCATTTTTCGCCAGAACGATGGCAAAACCTGCTCTCCAGCCATCACTGTGCAGTGCAGCGTACCTCTTGCTCCAACTAACGGATTTATTAGATGCTTGGAACAAACGTCAGATTACGGGAGCCAAGTTCCTGCAGGCACTAAGTGCTACGTCTGGTGCAGTGATGGTTTCAAGTTGATGGGCAGTTCTCAAAGGATCTGTGATGAATCTGGATCATGGGAGGGTGAGGAGCCCAGTTGTGCAGGTACGAAAATCTGGAGATATCAAATAACCCAGACAGCATTATTCTCATGTCATGTAGTAGTTTTCACGACGTGAGTGACAAACGCACGCGCTGTACAGTTAAATTCTATTTATAGGGAAAGTTATGTGATTGTATTAACGTACTAAAATTTGATACCATTAATTTTTCCATGCCGCGGGTCAAGCTGTCATCTGTTAGTTGTTATCTCTCATAACTTGATGAATACAAACATTTATTTCCGACTTTTCATTGTATTAATATCTCACGTCGCCGGCACAAAACTAATGATGAAATTCTTCAATTTCATCTACTGCTTATTCATAATATCACGTAGTTCTGTTGGTTTAATATAACAGGAATAGAATGTAAGACAGACCGATAACAGCTACCGCTCAAATCACTATAGTTTTGACCAGGCTGCATAAAACAGATTCTGTAACGAGTTTTCGAGATAGGGATCTCGCACATCGAATTTTCATTCTAACCGTGGTACAGACCCCACTACCAAGAATTTGCATTATAACCAAGGGCGTTACCAAAGAGAGAATTGGCTCTTCGTCCATTATTATGTGCGTAATGTGAACACTACAGTGTAAAACATAACACTGGGCTGCTACATCTACACCTCATCCTCACAGCTTTGATTTCTATGGTAATGAATGGTGGATGGTGGTGGTGGAATGATGAATATATCATACATAGGTACTCCAAAACGCGGAATTCACAATGAATGTGTTTTTCCTCTCAACCTTTAAACAATAAAATAAAAGCTATACTATTTCTATGCTATTCTGTAGAGGTTTGTTATTATACAGGGTATTCCAATATTCGACCGACAGGTGATAGACCACACATTGTTATGAAAATTGAGATAAGAGCATTTATAGCCTTAACGCGTTTAGTTTTACAGATACAGGGTGTTAATGTTTTACTTTTATTTTCGGTTTTTGTCAACTATTTCTCAATAAAAAGACACAACGATCCGAAAATACGTATCGGGGTTTTTTTGGTCGTCCCGCGTGTCCACTATAATGTGAATACGAAGAATATCCCGTATCTTTAGCTCTTTGCATGAGATAGACAATTCGACGGAGAATAGGTCAGGAAACGATCAGGATACACTCGCACTCCGAGAACCATTTTGACCACATTCACCTATACTAAAATCATATCCACCAGTTCATTACTAGTTATGCCAGTTGCACCATTTTTGTTGTTGTTAAAGTCCGATGTAGCACGCCAACATTCGAGAGAAGTCAAAAGTATGCTGCTACGTACATCTATGCTCCACTCCGCTGTAAACTGGGTTATTCGTTTTTTGGCTCTGGATCTACACGCACAGGGAGGGAAAAATCCCTCCTTTTGGCGAGTACTGTATGCCCTCTGAAGAAAAGTCTCAACTTAGGAAACACTCTATGTAAAAGACAATAACCTTTAAAGCTCAATATTCAGGGTCAGGACATGGATCAAACGAACTGCAGCGTTAATATTAATATCAGGATATCTGACGTTCTTACAGATTGTTGAAAAAAGCTCTTCATGTAATACACGTTCTGTCAAAGACTTACGCTAGGATTCAATGGGACGTTACGTTACACTCAGCATTCCTCAAATACAGCGATGTTTTATCCAATGGAAAGTGTATAGTTGGTAACGAATTATATCGGATTGTCGATTCAACTACAAGATGTCATTGGATTCCAATGAATGATTCAATCGCAGCCTGTCGTTGAACCGAATCTGTGTTTGGTATTTGATTCTAAACTTCCTTGGACCAACAGATTTTATTGCGAGGACAGTTAATTGATTCGTTTGGATGTCTAATTGTGTGATTTTGTATGAAGTTACAAGGAGCATGATATAAGAATTAGACACAAGCCTGCATCATTTGTTGCATTTTTACCTGAAATATAACTGTCTGATTAATCTAAATACCTACATTCAAATGTGGGTGTTAGCTCTTCTAAGGGCCGGTTGTACAAACACAGTTTAACTCGAGTTCAACTTTGAACCGAGTTCATTTCTAATTTGTTGTTGTACCAACAAAGTTCAAGCGTTGACTTCAGTTCAACCTCGGATCACGTTGAACGGCCACCGAGGAGCGTTTAATGGCGGTTCAAGGTTTAAAATGGCGATATTTACGACCAGCTGATCAGTTTCTAACCTGAATATCCGACGTGATCGTGAGTGACATAGTCAAATGCGATATTTTCACTTGAGTTACATGATGGGAGTACTTTGACGAACCTTTGACCGAGGATGACATTGAAAAAACGAATTGAAAAATGCCCAATGAAATTTGTACCTAATGTATCGTGAACAAATTCTCCATTAATTGTAAGCACATTAGCAATAAAAGTTTCCGCATCATCGTCGAATATAGATGTGAATCCTGTATTTGGGGTCCGATTATTTCTTTTATTGATATGTCCAAGTCCTGTATTTTGAAACCCAGCGAAGGCCCACCGCCGGTACTATGGATATACTGTTTCTCATCGGCAAATTTTTGTTTTGTCCTTTTTTTAAATTTCGGTATTTGCTTTTCAGTACCTTTGCTTCACGAAATATCTCTCCACGCAAACGGAAGTTTATTCTTATATTTTTTCACCAATTCTATTAACACGGCCTCCTCTTTCGCCGTAAAATTAGTCGCCCTTTTTTTGGATTTCATTATAAAATTGCAAAATACTTCTTGACTGATAACAAAGTTTGATAAATGTCAGCATTTGACATTCATAAATAGACGTAACATTAATATAACCTGCATAACTTTAAACACTAAAAACGAAAAGTAACTAGCTTCGCCACCAAATACCCTATATCCATTGCTACCAATCCTCTTTTGATCCAGTTCAGCTCATCCTTCCCAGAACCGAGTTTGTACAACGCGTCAACCGTTGAACCGTGTTCATCACTGAACTTAAGGTTACGTGATCGGGAGTTCACTGAGCGTTTGTACAACCGGCCCTAAGTCTCAATTTCTCAGTAGGTCCTCCATTTAATATATAACTGGACACATTTAAATTACATAATTGCTGATGCAATACGCAAAACCACACAGATGACACAACACGGCTAACACCGAAGCAACACGACGGAACAACCTCGTCCATCTTGGCGGATTCGCGGCGACAGTAACACTGAGATAATCCCCCTGTTCTTTATTTTTACGTTTATTCAATCGGGACATCAGTCCCGCCGAATACTGATTATAGTTCAGCGAACGATAAGGGCCATTGAAACAAAATTAATTTTTATCAGATGAATTATCACGAACTGCTGTTGCAGTAATAATTTTTGTACATTGAACAGATTGTATGCTTTGCTTAAATAAAACATAGGGTAAATTTCGAAAACAAAAGGATGTTTTGATTGCACAATACTGGTATTAGAAGGATTATACATATCGTATACATTCGAATATAAGGATTGAATTCTTTCAATGACATCGATTTGAAACAACTGTAAATTATATTTAAAGCGATGGAAAAACATCCAAATAATAACAATTAATTGGAAATGCAACAGTATTTTTTTCTGTGTACTTTTGTAGCGTTTAGTTATAAATTTCATAGCTGCCCATTGATACTTTCTAAAAATATTAAAAACGGTAACCAGCTTTCCAAAAAGGTGCCCCATTTTCAAGCAATTCTGATAATAAATAAGGAATATTTCTTTTTTTGTCATTTCAGTAAGACTGAAATACGTCAAATAACTTGACTATATGACCAAGTATAATAAATAACGTGATACCGATGCTCGAACTTCTTTTTGCAGAAGAAATCTAACATTGGTTGAACAGAATAATTTCGATTTTCAGTTGCGACGTGCCCGATTCTTCCTCCAATAAGAAATGGCTGGTTCCTACCGGGAGTTTGCAATTCAGGAAGAATATATCCAGGAGAAAATTGCGAGGTGTATTGCAGAAAAGGCTTTAGACCGAGGATGGAAATGGAGAAGTACAGATGCAGAGAAAATCTGCAATGGTCCCCAGAGATTGATATGGATGTTTTGTCGGATATTTGCATAAAATGTAAGGACATGTTGAAATCAAACATTCTTCTACTACACGACAACGACAACTGATACAAGTATATATTCCATATTCTCTCATTTTTTTCTCTCATTCTCCGGTTAAGAAAAAGCATCATCATATTACAATATGTATTATGTGATTATTTAAAAAAAATATTCTTCCTCATTAAGCAGCCCTAGATTTCTCTACCATCTAATTAGCTTAATTTGTTTCTATTTTATTAGGAGCCCTTTTATAGGGCACTTAGAGAGCTAGCGGTAGCTGCAGATTAAAAATGATACTTGAGTTGTATATATGTAGTAGTAGTACAAATGTTAAAAGTTATAATTCATCGGGCAATGTACATTTTCCAAAACTTTTGCTCAAGCTTAAACATAATCTCGTATGTCCTTAACTAAGTTTCGAAGGTATACCATTGCTTTTACATACTGAAGTCGTATAATCTGGGGTGTCTTGTTATATGAGGCAAGTGTATGAATCCGAATATTAATCTCCTGAAACTCCCTCCTATGTACGGTCCTGCATTTATATACAGGGTGTCCCAGAAGTCAACGTCAAGCCGCTACGGGGTGACAGGATTGGTTGCAACTATCATGAGAAAAATCACAAAAAAATCTAACCCATACAATTTAAAAATTATGGTCATTTGAAAAACCTAGACATTTTCTCAAATTATAACAATTTTTCGGTTATTGTGATTAATTTTTATTATTTTTGTTCATTTAAACTTTGGAACCGTAACTCTAAATAACATTTCTAGAAGCACAGTCAAAAATAATGACACAATTGCCCCAAGTTTTCAAGAATGAAGACTATTTATTAAACTATGAATTTAAAATTTTCAAAGTTTGCCGACTTTGAAAGACCCTCCTTTAAAAAAAATGTACTAAAGTACCTTGGCAAGTGCCATTAAAAGTTGGCACATTGAACCAGGATTGTAAAATGGTACAATACTTGTTAGTTTCATACTAAAAGAAACCAGTAAAAAAAGGAAAACCTCAAGTAACCCGATTTTTTCTAATCCATTTCACTCAGGTCAGATGTTCTTTATTCGCACAAGCTTCTGGTAGGTTCTTAATTTTACGGCAAAATAATGAAAGATGTGGATAGTGGACATGTTTGCCATGAGTGAGCACGACAGATAGTGACGCCACTTTTAACAAAGTCAACAAAAATAAGTAAAATTAATAAAATAATGAAAAATCTGGACCTAGCTCAGTTAAGGTTTAGGTTTTTATTACAATAAAAGTTCAAATTGTGTACCATCAGCCTCAATACACGTCCTACGTTTTCGTAAAAAAGATCTACTTATTATCCAGGCACATTTAATGCGAGAAGACGGATCCCAGTATCGCTCTAAAGTAAGCCTGTGGACCGGAATTTTGAACTGCAAAATTGTTGGGCCTTTTGAAGCTGCCTGAGAATTTGAATGGCACGAATTACCTACATTTTTTACGATAAAATTTACCAACTCTGTTAGAGGACGTACCACTAAAGCGACCTACAGACGTTGATGTAAGCTGCGATTCCTCAATCGACTCAAGGTTTCATGAAACTTGCATCAGTTGCATAAATTCCTACTCAAATCGAAACTTGTTGCGATGCCCGAATCGACTTGATATTTCATGCACGTTTTATGCAACATAAGAATAGTAGGGTGGGCTTATTTCTTTGCATCGACGCAATACTATACGCTTTGAAATTTGCGTCACTGCATCAGCGTCTCCGGCTCGGCGACATGGCTCACCGTCCATAATAGGATTCCAAAATCTGCATCGCTGCAAGCCGCAACTGATACCAAATTCGTGATTCAGTACCACACACGCTGCTACTTGAGTTATGAAACATAGAAGTCGATGCCTGAATCGCAGCATGCATCAACGTCTGTAGATCGCTTAACATATCGTCGCCACATGAGGTATCAACAAGATGGCTGCCCAGCGCATTACGCAGTGCAAGTAAGAGGTTTCCTTGACAAAAAATATCCGAGAGGTGAATGTGCACGTTCAGGCACTATCTAGTGGTCAACCCGTTACCCAGATTTAAATCCCCTGGAATTTTGTTATCGGGGTGTTCTCAAAGAAAAAGTTTATTTAAAAGCCATTGAGAGCGTAGCCGAGCTGCGTAAACGAATTTCTCAAGCTGCTGAGGACATCAGCTCTCGAGGGCATACCTGGCTAATAAGTAGATCTTTTTTAAGAAGATGTAGGGCATGTATTGAGGCTGATGGTAAACTGTTGCCTGACTTTTATTCCAATAAACCTAAGCTAAACTAGGTTGAAATTTTTCATTATTTTATTAGTTTTAGTTACTTTTGTTGACTTTGCTAAAAGTGGCGTCACTATCTGTCTCGCTGACTAATAGCAAATATGTTCATTATCCATACCTCTCAGCATTTTGCTGTAGAATTAAAAATCTACCAAAAGCTTGTGCAAATAAAGGACATCTGATCAGAGTGAAATGGGTTAGCAAAAATCGGGTTACTTGAGGTTTTTATTTTTTTACTCGTTTTTTTTAGTATGAAACTAACAAGTATTGTACCATTTTACAATCCTGGTTAAATGCGCCAACTTTTAAAGGTACTTGCCAAGGTACTTTAGTACATTATTTTTAAAGGAGAGTCTTTCAAATTTGGCAAACTTTAAAATCTTAAATTCATAGTTTAATAAATAGTCTTCATTCTAGAAAACTTTGGGCAATTGTGTCATTATTTTTGACTGTGCTTCTAGAAATGTTATTTAGGGTTACGGTTCCAAAGTTTAAATGAACAAAAATGATAAAAGTTAACCACAATAACCGAAAAATTGTTATAATTTGAGAAAATTTCTAGGTTTTTTTAAATGCCCTTAATTTTCAAACTGCATAGGATAGATTTTTTTCTGATTTTTCTCATGATAGTTACAACCAATCCTGTCTCCACGTAGTGGATTGACGTTGAGTTCTGGGACACCCTGTATAAGTCACACGATAAAACTATTTCTATAGAAGCGTATTTAAATGTTTTTCAGCTGTGCCAAGAACATATATTAAATGCCCAACTAATTTGGAATTTGAGCTTCCACCTGGGCAACATCACACCTACGTGCGGATACCAAGACCTGAAACTAACGTCGAGTGGAGTCAGTAAGTAATTACTCAGAACTAATAACATGATATTATAAATTATGTTGTAGCTGAAAAAATGGAGGAAGTTGATTGATCCAGATTTTCCCATACAACCTTGTTCACCTCTAGCGCTATTCTGACATCGAATTCAGTTTTAGCGTAGAAAAATGCATAGGACAAACAACATGCGAGACACCTTTTACTGTGGTGCTATGTAATGATTCTGATATTCAATCGACACGGATTGACGTCCTAAGTCGCGCTTAACCACTCTAGACAGATGAAACATTCCGGTGCCAATCTACCACTTTGAAATTTGGAAATCCAATATGTTACCTAACATCATCTAACCAAATTAGTTGAGGCGAAAGGAGGCGTTAGTAGTCTTAGCTTGATGTCTTTATTCGAATTGTACCAAGGTTAGACTGAAGAGACGTTTATTTTGACTCTATGAGAAATTAAGCAAAAAAGGACTTCTGATATCTATCCCAGCAGTCAGCATGCTATGAAAAAACTAACAAGGACCCGTTTCTGAAGTTGACAGAATTAGTTTCTCGTAGGAACAGATTCTTTCACAATGTTCTCCTGAGAAAGTTAATAGGTGTTCTTGACAGGTATCGAAATTGGAATTCTCAAGAGAATTATGAATACCTATGAAATACCGTGAGTCCGTGATTAATCGGCTGATATACCCACCACAGCATAGAAAACAACCAGCACAATAACTTAAGATGGCGGAAATTACACGCGCATCCCCACTTTTGGAGGGGTTTTTTGTAGGGATGGTAACCGTACTTCGATACTTCTGCACTAATATCGAGTATTTTTGTCATCGATACTTTTTGAGGCATTCCAAGCTGGTATCGATACTTTTGTATCAGTGTCGAAAATAATTATATAATTATTGAGGGGTGTAATCAGTTGCACAAAATGCTCTGTACGAACCAAATGCGCCTATTTGGCTAGAAAATATCGAGTTGGTACCGATACCGATATTTTCGTTTTCGCATCTCTACCCAAACTTGACAGCCGTAAAATCATTCAAAAACCCTCCCAAGGTCAAATTTTGTGGGAACCATTTTTATATAGAAAATCCTCAGAGATATTATGCTGGTTGTTTTCTATGCCTTGTACCCACGATATACCAATCAAAATAGGGCATTTTATTACGTAGTTTGTGTTAATTTCACTGTCGCGCTGACGTCAAGCCTAACCTATTCTGATAATCTATGATAGCTGACGTGAGTAACACTAATGATAGCTATGACAGATAATTTTAGGAAAAACATCTCTTTCTCGGGAAATAATGTAGGAGAAATTGTTGTACGCTTTTTAAGGGAATCATTTCTCTGAAAACGGGTCCAGAATACCAATTACAGATTTTTTTAGGAAATCTGCCATTGTTTTCTATAGGAAATGATTCTCTTAACTCCCCAGGGCCCCAGGTCACAAACCTACAAAGAGGAGTCCGTTACTTAGAGTATTGAAACAAAATATTCAGTCAGTCTTTTTCCAGGGAAGGCCCGCTCCTTCTGGCCCCCCTAGTTACATGCTTGCACATGGATTTAGTTACATTATAATTCTCCAATAGCTATTAACATTCAAGTATCATCACTTTTTTGTTTTCCATTTCCGGATGCTACGGCTGGTGTTGTTGTACTGTCGTTTTTAGGTTACGTTTAATATTTCGAGCAGAGACGCAGATTTTCATCGGAGCGTGTTCTCACTCTTGTCTAATTCGACTCCGCCTCCAATGTCACGTTTCTGAAAAATTGTAAAACTTAATTTTTGTCATAGTAGCGATATGGTGTCAACATTTCATTACAACGAAGCTAGTAGTTTCCAACTTACAGGTTATAAGGTTATTGGGTGTAATTTGTAATCAAGTAAGTAAGTAAGCAAGTCTACAGCTTCATCCCTTCAAAGACAATGTTTCGATAGGAATCAAACGTATATGTGACCAAAGTCAATCTTGTCCACAGCTATAGAAACCCTTTATTTAAAAACAGATTATACTACCAGTATCCACTTTTTTCCGAATTGTAACTAAAATCCTCATTGTCTCTAAAACCGACACTACTCATATAACTAACCAATATAAATAGCTAGTTACATACGTTAGAAAAATTAATCTGCGCCGTCAGCCACAAAATGGCGTGCTGAATGGGCTAAAATGTCCATATTACGGATACTAACTAATATGGTTTGTAAATTTAGCTGTTCGGCCATACTCGGACTCGCGCTGCACTGGAATGGGGTAGGGTTGGTAAATACGCAACCGGTACGTGGTGTCCAGGAGACACTCATCAACCAATAGTGCGTTTCAATACCTCAACTCCGTGAAGTATCATTGCGTCGTTTTCAGTACTTTCGAGTAAAAAGATTTCCAGTAGCGTGGCAATGCTTCAGCCGTGTCGCAACTTGCCTGTATTAGTTATTTCGTCCTAAAGTGAGGGTGTTTCCGAGACACCGCGTACCACTTACGTCAGGTTGTCCTGGAACTATATCAGCTATGATTCACAACCAGGCCCTTCTAAACGTGTTCGATATAATGAAAAGGACTTCGAAGACACAATAATGCGATGCTAGGCAAAGAACATGGCCACACATGAAAAAATATTAGAAAACACCAGACTGTCCAATGAAATTAAAATAGGAATCAGGCGCATAGTAGGACAAGAAGCTGAAGAAATTGAAAGAAGACGTATACAGAATACAGAAGAACGTATTCAGATAAGAAAACTGTGTTATGGTACGCGCACATAAATCGGCATCGGACGGACGGTACGGATCGGAGAAAATTACTTTCTATTAAATTTAATGGACCGTGGCACATACGTCGGGACGGTAGGCATCGAATTTTCAAAATCCGGCGAAAATATAGCAACTAGAAATAAAGCCGGCCGGTGCGTGCTGTGCGTGCCGATACCGACGCATGTGCGATGCTGATCTGTACTGTGTTGCCATTCATAGCAACTTGTCACGAAAATAGCGACATTTTGATTACGTTGGGACGTAGCGGCGATTTAACAAAATAAACCGATTTGTAGCGACTTTTTGAAAAATTCTGTTACTATCTTTTTTTCGCCACTGATTACTGCTTGTCTATTCTTCTTTTCGGTTTTTCCCAGACTGTCTTGTATTGGTGCCGAGAACACAGCATAGTAAACAATCAGCACAATATCTCAGGTTGGCGGCAATTACACGTGCATCCCCTCTTTTGATGATTATTTGTAGGGATGCTAACGATACTTCGATACTTGAAATGTATCAATACTTCTGCACTAATATCGAGTATTTTTGTCTTAGATACTTTTTGAGCGATTCCAAGCCGGTATCGCTACTTTTGTAGCGGTATCTGTATCCAAAATAATTACGAACTAAACGCGCCTCCATTGGCATTGGCACTTGGCTAAAAAATATCGAACTGGTACCGGTACCGATATTTTTATTTTCGCATCTCTACCCAGATTTCACACCCGTAAAATCATCCGAAGGTAAAATTCTGCGGGAATCATTTTTATATAGGAAATCCTCAGAGATATTCTGCTGGTTGTTTACTATGCTGTGACTATGTATCGGGTAATCCACTATTTTTGAATAAAAGGTTATATTATATTATACATATACCTAACATCAATTGCACTCCCCCACGAATACGGTTATACACAGGCTGAAATACACGTTATTTTTGTGGGGCGACAACGTAGCAACATTCAAGGCGGCTCGATAGCGAATTTCAATCTGATCTGCCTGGCAACACTGCTTGCAGATCATTTGCATATTTGCAACTGATTTCCAATTCTTCCGACGATTCCGATCAGATATGTGCGATACCCTAATGAAAAATCCGTACCATACCAGGGCGGCCGTTCCATCCGTACCGTCCGTCCGATGCCGATTTTTGTGCGCTTACCATTATCTTTGCCCTACTAGCCTAAAACAAAAAGACTCAATATGCATGTGTTCCATGTAAAAATGCTGTTTGTATCGAATGTACATATAAAATATGCAGTGTAAACACTTATTATAAAAGTATTATAATTTATATTTCATGTTTTTGGAAAACATTTCTGTATCTTTAGACATAGTGTAACCATGAAAATCTAGGATTCTGTTGAGACCCTGTGATTTGCATTTCCCTTAATATTTCAGAGTTTTAAAAATGTTATTTTTTAAATAAAATTGAGACTTTTTTCGCAAATGTTCACTAGCTAAATAAAACTTTTTCGCATTGTCTATTTTTAATCGTTTAATAGTTGATGTAGAAGCAATAGCTTGAATAAGACCCATCGAAAAAGCTTTGGTTTCTAGTAGACTCCCTCGATCCACTGATCACCTAAAAATTGTTTTTGCCAACCCCACTGAACCAATCACTGAAAACACTAAAATTCTACACCCTAGAAAGCTCCTTGTCGAACCTACCAGACCTCCTGATGAAAGTCAGTATGTCCGACCATTTCGCTGAATATAGTGGCTCCTCCCCAAACTCCGTCGTGCCGAATATCTGAACCCTAAGGTTGCGATAAACTGCACATCTGCCCAGGAAGTGGAACGCTGTCTCGTCCTCCTCCTAGCATCATAAGCGACAGATCTCTATTCAGCCGGCAATGGCCAGTGAGAACCCCCAACAGAAGGTTGAGCGTCTCTCTGCCTTTATTCAAAAGCCATTGCGTTCGGCCCCTACGAGGGCCTGCTATGAATCTTTTGGCTTGCCTGCAGTCGTCTCTCTCTAACCAGGCTTCCGCCAGTTCCTTGTAGGCCCAGTTGTCCAGGGCCACATTGACCTGGCGTCTACTAATTCCCAGCATAGGTTCTGGGCCGATGCAGGGGCTGCTGGCCCCTATCTTAGCTAATCGGTCCGCTCTCTCGTTACCCGGTATACCAGTATGTCCGGGGACCCACAGTAGGGTCACCTTCTTATGTCTTGCCAACTTCTGAAGGGCGGCAGAGCATTCTTGTGCCAGAGCTGATCTGGCCCTCGAAGCTGCCACCGCTTTCAGAGCTGATTGGCTGTCAGAGCATATATATATGCTCTGTCCAGAACACTTTTCGACTTCCGTCGAGTATGCCGCCATCAATATCGCATACACTTCCGCCTGGAAGACAGTCGTGTAGGTTCCCAGAGCGAAGCTCCGCCGCACTTCTTTACCCCCCAGACAGAAGCCCGCTCCCCCGGATCCTGACTCCTTTAAGAGCGACCTGTCAGTGAAGCATACCAGACTATTGGGCGGAAACTTGACTTTCCCTCTCATCCAGTCGTCTCTTTCCGGGATGACTAGTGAGAATCCATTATCTAAATTTAAGATGTCTTTAGCTTTTTCCACCCTGAATGACGATATCGGGATATTACTCTCCGCGAATCGCTCTATTCTGGTGTGGTCCATTACAGTTTAAGAAAAAATGCGATAGACAAAGTAGAAATCTTGATATTATTTGAAAGGTAACTAAGTAAAGATTATATTTGAAAACATGGCGTGAGCGTCAACATTTTTTTTTGACTTAACTATAACGCTATAACGTATAGCTACAGTCAAATTGACACTCTGTTTATACAGGCTTAAGAAAAAAAGTATGTCCAATAAGAGGGTTCCTGGAGGAAAAAGCAGAAAACACATCAAAAATCAAAAATACTATCTTCCATTAGTAACCAAAGTATCTGTTACAGAATAAATATTTCTAACGAACCTGAATTCGTTACCCATTTTAGGAAAAATTGTTTATAGCGGGTGTTAGCTTACAGCACTATTTCAATTATTGATTCAAAAAGGCAAACTACCTTTAATTTTAGCTACGTTTCCTCTCAACCTTCATGGGGCATACGCCTAGGCACCACCCTCACACCAGGCAAGACAGAAGTCACGTTTACGGCGTCATCCCCAGATCATGAGTTCAACAACACTGCTTCATGTACGGTTACGATAAACGTTATGGACAAAGAACCGCCAAAAACTATGGGATGTCCGGACAACATTGAGAGAAACTTAGTCAAAGGCGAAAAAGCAAAGGTTGTGTTTTGGATCGAGCCCCAGTTCTATGATAATGTCGGAGTTAGGAGTGTCTTCAAATCTAGAGTGAGTCATTTATATTTTCACGATTTCTTAGTCATATAGATTAAGAAATAAATCAACAAATTCTGGAGGAATTGTTGCCATATCAGGTGATAAAATTAGGGCTGTGCTTAACACACTCCTTATATTTTAAATGTGTGGAGATTGGTAAAAGTAGTGTTCATCTCAAAGAGTAGTAGGATGCACTACATCATTCTAATCTCACATCGTTTCTGTTGAAAGCGATAGAGAATCTTTTGGACAGATATATACCTCTGCTCTCTGACCAACATGCTTGTACCTCGGGTAAACCCACTGACACTCTCTTGCATGCAGTTGGAGGTAGGATTGAGAAATTATTGGACAATGAAGAGTCCACCCTGGGTGTCTTCATAGATATTGAGGGTGCATTTGGAAAAACGACCTTCTAGAAAATCACCACAACGCTCTCGGTGAAAGGTTCTCCCACCAATGTCAGTGGTTGGATCGTCGTTATACTGCAAAAAGTAACCAAGTCTAAACAACTAGTTCCTCGCAAATGGCTGTTATTTTAGTAACAAATCATTTAATGCGCTTTTAGAAAACAAATAACTCATACATTTTCACTACGAGTTATAGTATTATAGACATAAGGTTCAGTGATCTTCTCTTCAATCACTTTGAAGCAATTTGACCATATTTCTGACTTGGTTACGCTTTAATGTTGAAAAATATGTCGATATTGACTTGGTCAAAATAAATGTTATTTTTTTTTGAGATAATAAACATAATGAATCATATTTGAAACTAGAAGTCTGATTCGGATTTTCTGATCTACAGGGAGGTACTTATAATCAGCTGTGATAGTCAAGATGGTCACGTTTACGTGATATGTAATGTACAAAAATGATCAGATGATCAGTTTTACCCGCTACCTTATTAGTTCTAAGAACTTGGCTAAAATGAGCTGTTTACTAAATTGGTATTGACTTGACTTGAGCATTGACTTGAGCAATTTTTTCCTAGAAGGGACAACATTATTTGTAACCGCTTGGTACCAAAACCGTCAAATCGTCGTCATTTTTTGCAGTATAACGACGAAATAAGCTGTCTAAAAGAGTAGTAAAAATTCATGTAGGAGCATCAGAAGCCTTGTAACAAGAGGGGTGTCAACAGGGTGGAGTTCTTTCATCTTTCCTGTGCAACATGGTTATTGATGGCCTCTTGACCAAGCTTAACTATGAACTCCATACAATAGCTTATGCAGACAATGTTGTAGTACTGCTTAGTGGCCTTAATGGTATGTTCGAAGGCGTTGCGAGACTGTTCCTATTGGTTGAAATATTTTGATTTGACACCATTTTAAATATTTTAACCAATAGGAACAGTTTCGTACCGTCGCCGTCGTATCGTCGGATGTCGTGTGCATCTGAATTAGGATCATTGTAAAATAGTGTAGCTCACAGGAATATTAAAATGACGAAGATTAGTCCACCAAAACTCTTAAATGTCAGTCTGCCATTTGCCTGTGGTGTTAAATATCTAGGAGTAGCCTCAGATGCCAGACTGAATTGGAATCTTCATCTAGAAAGAAAAGCAAGGAAAGTACAGATGTCCAGTAAGAGGAGCCGTAGAGTGATTGCTAAGATACGGGGTATGAGGCCCCAAGTTGCCACGAATACAGAACACTGTTATAATCAGACCAATGGGGGCCTACAAAGCGTGACTAACGGTCATATTCATAGTCGATAGATACTTAAGGGTCGCTTACACCCGTATGCACCGTAAGTCAATTGCGCGATTAGTTACGTAAACTTGGATTAGATTACTTATTTACTATGCACCGCAAACTGACAATTTTGACCTGTCACTGTCAAAACAATCTTGCGAACACAACCTTGCCGTATCTCCAATCTGGATTAGTTAATCTTTTGACGGTGCATGGCTAGATGTCAAAGATTAGCAAAACGCGTTTAGGGAACTAGGATTAGAATCGCCAAACGGTGCATACGGGTGTTAATAATTGAGAGTTAAGGCTTTGTGTTTCGACAGCTACTTGAGGGTCCCTTACGTAAGGCTCCCTTGAGTAATACTCAAGTAATGAAATGTCAACATGTCATGACAGTTTCTGTCACAACCGGAAAAACGTGCGGACAAAAAAAGGTAACAGAAAACATCAAGATACGTAGGCATAGGCATAACAAATTGACTTATATTTAAAATATGACAACGTCATCAAATGAATCCCGCCGTCTCGTGTATGTTGTCTAGGCAACAGATACACAAGGAAAGCCACACTTGAGGGTCCCTTAAGTATCCCTTGAGTCTTACCTAAGAGAGGTCCGCGCCTATAAATATGGCCCTAAATGTCAACAAGTTACTACAAAACATCTGCCGTCAGATACAACGAGCAGCATATCTCAGTGTAGCTATGTGAATGACACCAACTAAGGCAATGCAAGTGATGTAAAGCTTATTGTCACTACTACTATAAATAAAGGGTGATTCATTAAGACCTTTGTTTTTAAATTCTAAATAAAATACATAAAACGGAGTTCGACGACAAAATATTTACTATAACTAAAAAAAAAACAATCCTTGACATCTACTTTTTGAAGATAATTTCATTTAAATGCTGGCCGTGGCTACGCTGTAGGTGGTCCTTTCGATGGGTCCAATTTTGGATCAGTCTTTCCAGCATTGCGATCGGTATCTGCCCAATTATGCCAGTGATGTTGGCTTCCAGGTCCGGAATTGTAACTGGTTTATCAATAAAGACCTTTGACTTTACGTATCCCCACAGGAAAAAGTCCAAAGGTGTGATATCACACGATCTAGGCGGCCAGTTGACAGGTCCAAAACGCGAAATCATCTGCTCACCAAAATGATTTCTTAATAAAGTCATTGTTTCGCGCGCTGTGTGTGCCGTAGCTCCAGCTTGCTGAAACCAAATGTCGCCGACATTACGGGGCTTCAATTTCAGGCAACTAAAAATCTGTTATCATAGTGCGGTAACGCTCTGCATTGACGCTGATGTTCTCTGTCCGGCCTCGCCTTTGAAGAAATATGGACCGATGATTCCACCGGCCCATAAACCACACCACACAGTGCATTTTTCAGGATGCAACGGTATTTCTAGTGGTGCTTTGGGTTGTTCGTTAGCCCAAATACGACAATTTTGTTTATTGACGTATCGGTTGAGCCGGAAATGTGCCTCGTCACTGAACAAAATTCGACGCGAAAATAACGGATTTTCATTAAGCTGTGTCAGAGCCCATTGACTAAAATTTAAGCGTCTTGAGGCTTCAATTCTTGAACAAGCTGGATTATGTAAGACTTCAAGCCAAGATACTTACATAAAATTCGCCAAGTTGTCGAATACGATAGGCCCAAATGCTGAGATCGACGTCGAATTGATCCCTCACGGTCTTCAGCTACACTACAGCAGCAATATTCTCCTCATTACGGGCTGGATGTGGCCTATTCGGTCTCATATCATCCAATAGCGTATACTGAGACTCAAATTTACGGATGTTATTGGCAGTAGTGGTCTCGGAAGGTCGATGATGCACACCATATGTTGTACGAAGTGCACGAAAAACTTGTCTTACACAACGATTGTTTTCATAATATAGCTGAATAATTGGGAGACGCTGTTGTGGTGTGAGTCTTTCCATAATGAAATGTCAAGCAATACTGAATCAAAATAGGATGACACTTTGACAGCTGTCACTAAAAACAAAGCTCTGAATGAATCACCCTATATATACGGCGAAGAAGTGACCCTGGCAACGATGATATGCTTCAAGTCCATCGGCAGACAACCTCTAGAATAGGATGTGTCCAGATGTGGAGTATGGCTGTTATGAACATGCCCCTCCTGCAGGCTGTATTCCTGACTTCCCGATTTACTTATTTTGTATTTATCAGCAACAAAATTACGACACCCTGTTGCCTGCCCATGAAGAGCCAAGTCAAATAATATTCAAAGGATCTAGAAGCCTAAAAAAATGTCATTTTTGAATAGCCTGCAACTTGTACAATCTTTTTTGGACATTCTTAATACGCGAACATCTAGTAGTTGAAGTTAATCAATTAGCTGCTTTATAAATAAAACTAAATTATGCTAGAAGATTAACTTTTTATTGGCGTTTCGATCACCTCAGTGGCCTTTATCGGTACAACATCTGACAACAAAATTATTTTGGGTAAGGACATTGTTTGACAGCTGTGCTAGTAAACAGCTTTTGCTTTACCAACTAATAGTAGAGGATTCATATGAGGTCGATGTTCACCCATTTGTTTACCAAATGAAAATTATATTTTATCAATTAAAATGTCTCCAAACTCCCACCAACTGGGTTGCCTAAAAAATATTTTAGAGGATCCTTGGTAAAATCGACCGTACCGAATGAAAATCATATTTTATCAAACAAAATGTGTTTTTAAACAGACACGCAGACCAATAAGGTTGCCTAAACCTATGTTCATAATTATATTTAGTTTCAATTATCAGAAATATTTTCAATAATTCACTGTAGAGGACTCCAAGTAAAATCGATCTTCAGTGATCTGCTAAGCGAATAAAAATTATATATTATTAATTCATATATGTATGTTTCTAAACTCGTATCAACAGGTTTACTTAAAAAAGAATCATAGCTATATTTAATATAATTATAAAAAATATTCTCAAAAATTAACTGCTCAGGTAAAATCGACCTTCAGTGATCTGCTTACCGAATGAAAATTATATTTTATCATTTAAAATATATTTATGAAAAAATGTTCATAACTAAATTTAATTTAAATCATAAATTGTTTTTCAAATTCACTCATTTTACTGGGGAATTCGAATTAAATATAGGTATGAACATTTTTTCAAGCAATCCGTTGGTTGGACTTAGAAACATATTTCAAATGATTAAGTCTAGTTTTCATTTGGCAATGAGATCAACGAAGGTGAATTTTTACTTGAAATCTACAGTGATTTTAAGAAAAATATTTTTTCATACATGAAATTAAATATATAACTAATAACATTTGTTTTATTCAACCTGCTGGTGGGTTTTTAGAAACATATTTTAACTGATAAAATATAATTTGATCAACCCAGTGAAGGTCGATTTTACTTGGAATCACCTGCAGTGAAGTTTTGAAAAATATTTTTTTTTATAATTTAAATTAAATATAGCAATGAATTTTTTTAGGTAAACCTGTTTGTGGGTGTTTAGAAACATATTTTTATTAATAAATTATAATTTTTATTCGGTAAGCAGTTGAAGGTAGATTTTACTTGGGATGCTCTACAGTGAATTTTTGGAAACATTTTTGATAATTGAAATTAATTATGAGTATGAACATATTTTTAGGCAATCCTGTTGGTGTGTGTGTTTAGAAATATATTTTGTTTGATAAAATATGATTTTCATTCAGTAATTAGGCCATTGAAGGTCGATTTTATTTGGGATCCTCTATAGTGATTTTTTTTTAAATATTTGTTTTATAATTGAAATTAAATATCTATAGCTATGGACATTTTTTGACAGCCATGTTAGTGAGAGTTTAGAAACATATTTTAGTTGATAAAATATAATTTTTATTTGATAAGAAGATTAGTTAAGATCGATTTTACCAGGGATCCTATAAAATATATTTTTTATTACTTAAATTGAATAACCTTGACGATTTTATTTCAGGCAACCCTGTTGGTGGGAGTTTGGAAGCATTGAGGAAACATACATTGATAAAATGTAATTTTCATTCGGTAAACAGAGGGGTGAAGGTCGACCTTATATGGATCCTCTACTATTAGTTGGTAAAACAAAAGCTGTTTACTCGCACAGCGGTCAAACAATGGCCTTATCCAATATTATTTTTTTGTTGTACTGATAAAGGCCACTGAGGTGATCGAAACGCCAATAAAATGTTTATCTTCTAGCATAATGTGATTTTGTTTATAAACCACTAAAGTACGACGAAAAGATATAGCGTTCATACCGGATGTTTGCGTATTAAGAATGTCCAAAAATATTGTACAAGTTTCAGGCTGTTCAAAAATGACATTTTTGTAGGCTTCTATAATCTTTTGAATATTATTTGACTCAACTCTTCATGAATAGGCAACATTGTTCTTTAACGCTGATGTAAAATTTATTATTGTAATATATCAATATTTGACGTATTTCATTTCGATACCTACGTGTGTAAGCTGAAATTATACCCATAGTATTTTTGTTTTTAGGACCCTGGAAGTGAATTCGGCAAAGGCAAACACCATATTACATATGTTGCTTCAGACGAAGCAGGAAATAGAGGGTTTTGTCACTTTACAGTTAATATCAAAGGTAATTCGAGCCGTTTTTCATGAAAATGGTATTTAATATCACAAACTATTCCTTTCAGATGAACTATTAGAGCCGGAAGAAACAAATAGCATAAACCATCTGCCTATCTATGCAAACCATAATACAGCTGGAAAATATCGAGCGGTACTGATTTGTCCAAGTGGTGTACATTATATGGCAAAGCCTCCAGACAGCTACAATGTGAGTAACAGTCTGAAAATATTGTCTATCAACACTCCATTTTGTGTATATGGCCATTATGCTAGATGTATAATCTGAAAAATACTAGACGTTTTCGCGGATCACGTCCTGGACTGGTTCGGGATTTTATGGATGTTAAACTGATATTTTCATAATAGTTAAATAGTGAAATACTGATTTGTATTTTTATATTCTAATTATTCTTGCCTTAGCAATTTTATACATTTATCAAGGAAGGGCATCTGAGACTGTATAGCTTATAACTATGATTATTTATTATATTTTTATTGGTTGTTGACTGACTTTTATACAGGATGTCTAATAAAAGCGTGACACTCGGCGTGACATATCAAAGTTATTTTTTTTGTGGAACACCCTGTATATTATTACATATTTCGATTCCCAGGTGAATTTTAGAGTGACTTTATGTATCACACATGGGACTTTAAGCGAACCGTTTAGGTACAAATCACAATTTTTGGTAAAAGTAGATATCAGAAAATAATCGAATATCGCAGCGCTTATAAAACTTAGAGGGCTGTGACTTTGCTTTGTCACTAAGCATGTAATGCGTCAGCTTAGGTTGGACGATCAAGTCTGAGTTACATTTGTACTTGGAGAAATCAGTAGATCAATTAAGGAAACTTCAATCAGAGGTAACTTGATTTTTTCAAATGGGAATGCTTAATTTTTTTATACGATCAAATGTGTAATTTGATAGGTTTTCTAATGATATCAGGTTGTTAATATCAATCTCTGGTAGTTTCCATTTAATTACAAATAGGCGTTTTTCAATTTTTGTACCTATGAACAAACTAGCAGGGCATGAAATATAAACAAAAACGTACTCAGATGGAAGAAAACAACTAACTTAGCAGAAAAATATGGAAGAATTAGAGTAAAAGGACAAGATTACAAAAATTCCCTACAACAAACCGACTCTAACCTGAAACAACGGCGGTAACATGTCTAAGGTCAAAGAGAAGCTGGAGTACGACAGAAATGGATAATTTTTACAGCCTACTAGCTACTGCGATGTACTAGAGATTAAAAATTTCCAAAATCACATGAAAACTTTAAAATGAAAGCAAAACTTTCAGCGATTGTTGCCTTCAGTCTAATATCTTCAGAAATTTTATGCCAGCTAAATTATGTTCAATAATTTAAGCAAATTTTTAATTCACTCTTCCTTTTCGGAGATCTTGCTTATGGGTATTGAATGTGAAATTTTATTCTGAAGCTATTAATCTGCCAACAACATTCAGTGAATTTCCTTTCATTTCAGAATTCATAACGGTTTTGTGAATAGCCATTCTTTAGAATATTGTAGTACTGGTATGCTGTGGAAAATATCCATTTCTGTCGTACTCCAGCTGCTTTTTGACCTTAGATGTGTTACCTCTGTTATTTTTCGTTAGAGTTGATTTATTGTAAGTCATTTTTATAATTTCGTCCCTTTATTCTGGTTCGTCTGTATCTATCTGCTACGTTAGTTGTTTTCTTGCATCTGAACAGTTTTTTGTTTATATTTCATGGCCTGCTAAGTTGCTCATAGGTAGGAAAATTGAAAAACACCGGTTTGGTTGAAAATTGAGATTAAATCAAAACTACCAGAGATTGATATTCAGAACTTATATCATTAGAAAGGCTCTCAAATTCTACATTTGATTGTATAAAGGAAATTAGGCATTCCCATTTGAAAAAATCAAGTTATCTCTGATTGAAGTTTCTTCAATTGATCTACCGATTTCTCCAACCACAGATGTACTTCAAACTCTACCGTCTAACATAAGTTGACGCATTTAATGCTTAGTGATACAGCAGAGTCACAGCCCTCTAAGTTTTAAAATAACTGCGATATTCAATTTTTTTCTGACATCCACTTATACCAAAAATTGTAATTTTTACCTAAACGGTTTGATTTGAGTCCCATATGTTACATAAAGTCACACTAAAACTGACTCGGGAATCTAAATATGCAATAACATACAGGGTGTTCCATTTAAAAAAACATAACTTTGATGTCACGCTTTTTTTAGACACCCTGTATAATCATCATAGTCACAATGTCTTAACAGACATGTTGTGAACTCGGAAAATACATTAAGTCGGAGCTATAGTATTGCGAACACGAATATTATCAATAGTTTTGAGAACTGTAGCTCTCTATCGTTCGCGATTTACTGTCACTTCAGTGGCGCTCTTGATACTCATATCTAGCAACTGTTTCGTCGTATCCACCCAGCGTGTAGGTGAACGGCCACGGCGCCACCCACTCGGGGCGTGACCCTGAACTACACGTTTCTCCATATTATCGCTTCTGTGAATATGTCCGAAGAATGTAAGCATTTTCATCGACACAATGGAGGATAGTCTCTTTGGACTACCGAGCTCATCCAGTATGGAAACATTAGTTCGATGGGCGGTATAAGGAATTTTCAGCATTCTCCTCCACGTCCACATTTCAAAAGCATCTATGCGAGTTCAATCTGCCTTTTTAACAGTCCAAGTTTCCGAGCCATACAAAATATGGAGAACACAAGAGACTGAACCAGTGACACTTTGGTAGCTTTAGTGATGTTATGGTCACGCCATATTTTAGTAAGCTTTGTCATGGCCACCCGTGCCTGTTGAATGCGCCGTCGAATCTCATTCTCACACCCTGTATAAACGTCATTATTTTTCAAATGTAGTCCAACTCGACCTACATACACTCGCAGACATAGTTTTTTGAATAGTTGTATCGTTTGGGCACAAAAGTCCGAGGCGTTGAGCCTGACTCACCATGTATATTAAAGAAAGTATTTTCTTAAAACATTTTCTATTGGATGACATGACATATTAATTAACAAAACAATACACATTATATACTTGATCGATGAGTAGGTATATAAAGTATACTATCAATATACTGTGTGGTAAATATGTTAACATAATAAGTTAGAATAAAAGATGCATTTTATTGAACAGAGATGAAACAAAAAAAATGTAACACGAGTTTATCATCAGATATGTTAAAGGGTTCATTGAATTTTCATGATTACAGAATAAAGTTAAATCGCTTTGCTTTGATCCTTGCTAATTTGTTTAGTGCTTTTTCTGTCTCAACTAGGATATATTGTTTGTTGTTTTGAAAAAAGAGACTAGGTGGTAAAGTTTTTGTATAGAACCAAAATATTTCAAGGGGGGAGGGGATGGATTTATTCCCCATATCTACTCTGGGTTCGTCCCTGTATTATAGTAAGTAGGTACTGTATGCAATATTCCCCTCTTATTTTTAGAACTTAATAACAAGGGAGGCAGGCTGTTATTGGAGACACGTCAAGGTACCTGACGGTCAAGAAGAAACCCAAAGTCAAATCTTCAATTCACATCATCAGATCCCGAGGCATTTCTCAGAAAGCAGACTTCCATTCAATGCTCGGAGTAACAGAAGGGTATTTTTCAAGTGGAGCAGGTAAAACAGGATGCAGTTTTATTTTCCTATTTATTTTTATACGAAACACTTCTACTAAAACTGCCATAAATTAGGAAAACTGGAACCTATGCATTTCATAAATGTTAATGTTACGTATGCAAATTACTTTTAAATTTCTAATAAAGTTAATGAGAAATAAAAGTTTCGTTAATTTACATTGTATCGCATCCTTTTGCTGAAGATTTTTGTTAGAGCTACCCTCAAGTGACATTAACTATCAAAGGCAATTTCTGCTAGAACAAAATTTCCCTGGATTTCCTTTCGTTATCATATTCATGTTTCATACATTGTCTTTATGTCTTCTTATTCAATCGTTCGTAGCGTTTCTAATAAACAATAGCTCATTTATTGTGAATCTTTTCCTATAAGTAGTATAAGTCCCTTATTAGCAGTCTGCCAAAATTTGCGGACGCCATGTTTTATAGGTTTTGTCTGAGAATTTTGAGCCCGGATTTAATTATTTATTTATCATTTTATTAACGAAATTTAGTGGTTAACCCATTAACAATTTTGAAATTAAAAGCTGCACAAGTAGAGACTTGAGACTTGCGAACGGATTGCTCTGGGAGCTGTCAAATATGACGTATACTTTAAATATCAAAAATACCTCATTTTTAACAGAGCAAAACTCGGATGAGGAATAGATAAATAAGTACCACTACTACTTCATTCTAATTTGCAAATCGATGGCTATCTATCTCATCGACCTATAAACCTTGCTGCCGTTTCGGACACCCTTTTGACCTTTATTAAAATACAACATTTGAGAAAACAAAAGTTCCAATACTTTAAAAAAATATTGCTATGACAAATAAACTTTAAATATAAGTGGAAATTAATCTGATTCTCACAACGTCATTTGAAAAAAAACGTTGTTTGTAATTTGTATAATATCTACGATTTATTCAATACAAATGTAAACCTGTTGTTCTAGTTAGCATCTGAAGGTTTAATAATAGTCACAGTAAATGAACAAGAGGCGTACATCTTAGAACGAGGATCTCTAGCTATAAAATTTACAGTATGCCTCCCCACTGTCAGATTTGACTCAAGATCTTTACCCCAACGTGGATATGATTTTACGAATTTCCATGGCACATTTGTAGCCGGCGACTGGAACTTGACCTGGGTCATATTTGATTTGTTCGCAGTGCGAAATTCTTGAGACGGTGGACACTTTATTCTGGGTGGCTTAGAACCTGTAAGAAATACAACATTTAGGAAGAACGGCGAAAAGCTTCATTGAATAATTTGTAGATAAAGAATTTTGTGAAGTAAGAATCAGCGACAATCGAACATTTTCAAGCACAAGCGAGCAAATGTTGCATCAAGCTCAAATTCTTTGAGTGGTCTGACGGTTTAACCGGTTGGAGTACTCGTTGTATAATATTTAACTCTTATGTCTCCAGTGGTTTCACCTTGAAACCACCTTTCAAAAAATATATTTTTCGCATCCCAGTGGTCATGGTATGGTATGAAACCACGAAGCTCGAGCGGGACTCCAAAACGACAAATCCAGTCAATTTGCTATCTGTGGGGCATGGGGGGGGGGGTCAGTTCGCGGGGTGGGGGCTGAGAACTCTGCGTCGCGATTATTTTCGAAAAATACCACCGTTTCGGTAACCGCCATCGAAAAAAGATTCAAATGATTTATGGAGAACAAAATTCACCCCCCTCTCCCCCCACCCTCGAGCCACAATCTCCAGAGGTCACAAATTAAATTCTCTCATTTGAACCTTTTTTTGATAGCACTTACCAAAACGACGCTATTTTTCGAAAATCGTCGCGAAGTAGAGTTTTCACCCCCTCACCCCTCGAGTGGCATCCCCCCAACAATTGAAACTGGCACTGTTGTCATTTTGAAAACTTTCAAAAGTGTCGGCTGCTTCAAGGTGCAAAAATCAGCGGGCTCCTAGGCTATTTATGTTGCTCCGTATTCCCGTTATGGAGTGCTTTATGGCACTTGACATTATGCACATATGACCTACGAAAAATCTATCACTCCTACTGGTAGATCCTCTAGTTATTGTAATTGAGTAAGTTGATCTAAGTATTGGTACTGGTACACTAGGATTATTATAGGTTGCTTTTCAAAATCTTACGTTTACATCGGCCACTGGTGTTCCCTATCCATTGCCCGTCTAACCCACACACTACATAGTGCTCTCCTACAAGCCTGTAACCTATTGGACAATGCAGCTCACAACTGGTTCCTGGATTATTCACAACCCGTCGCCTTCCTTTCCTATTGAATTTGAAATGCGCGCCATTTCTAGAGCAGTTGAAAAAACCTCTGCGCGGCAATGAAAGCTTTCTACACACTGGAGGGTCACTTTGGTCATTTTGAAGGTCAAGTTCCAAACATCTGTAGGAGCCGACTACGTTGATACAACTGTTTGGACATGATTTTATTATCTCGCTGTCTTCGCACTCATTTATATCTGAAAAAATGCATTGTACATGGAAAAGGATCTTACTTGAAGAAATGAAGTCAAGTTGAATATACCATAACTGTAGTAGTAATTCGCCAAGAAGACATTTTTACAGTAAATAAATACAGTTTTAAAATACTAAAAACAGCCGTTTAAACAAAAATATAAGCACGATATACGAAAAATATGGCATAAAGCGCTCCACTTTTTTTCAAAATAATCTATCTATCTATCAATGAACGAAACTTTCGAAACTAATTCTAATTCATTTTTTGGTGAAACATTTTGTACATTAATAAAGGCTACAGAGGTAGTCGAAACGTTACTAAAATGTTTATGTTTCAAAACACGTTGTTTTAATTATGCTTCAGTGAAGCTCGATAACATATAGTAACATAAAGCAGGATATTTCATTGCTACCTTGACACGTTTTCCAATCAGAAGCTTGCTCCATTCCGTCTGGACAGCTGCAAAATGACTTTCCAAACGCATTTATACACTTATGAGAGCAACCGCCATTTCTAACCAGACACTCATTTATATCCTCACATCTATGTCCATCAGGAGCCAGTATTGTTCCTGAAACATACAGTACCTTACCCTTTTGTAAAGGTTATGTATCACCTCAGTATATATAAAAAAATAATGAGACGGCTGCTATGATACAACAATGGCATAAGTATTTAAAGATCTTCAATAATGTCTTTTAAGTACTCTCCATTCTGTTCAATACACTTATCTCATTGCTTTATCCATATCCACTTCTTTTTTGACTTCAGGAAGCATATAGAAGTCGCAATCACCAAGGTCAGAAGAGTAGAGGTGAAACAATGTTCACCCCTAATCCTTTAATTGTTCGTTGACAAATCACCGATCTGCGATCCGGAGAATTATCGTGATATAATCAAATAAGTTTAAAGTAAAAAGACGTTTTAAGAACAGCTTTAATTTAAATGCCCTAAAAAGAAGAAAATGAAATTTCCTTTTAAAATTGTAACTATCGACTTGCAGCCTCAAAGCCTCAACATACACAATTTATAAGATCATAAAAGCTTGACGCGCGATTTACTTGCGTAAATAAATTGGTACCTATTAAATTGAGTAACTTAATCTTCTAAGTGTAATTGTTTTAAAATTTCAGTTTAATTAAACATTTATAGGTACTTACGCAAACCTCGCGACAAGCTTTTATGATCATATAAATTGTTTATAGTGAGACTATAAGTCGATCGTTAAAATTTTAAATGAAAATTCTAATTTCTTCTTTTTAGAGCATTTAAATAAAAGCTTATTTTAGAAAAGTTTTTGTTTCTTTCAACTTATTTTTTATTTTTTAGTTATTAACCTACATTTTTAATCTCAAGGAATCCTTTCTTTCAATACTCATACCCATAAAGAACTTCAAAAGTCTTTTCATTTGATACCAATATTGCAGAACTGCATAAAAAATAACTAGTACGCCATCTTGGATGGTTCGCCATATTGGATTTAGAATGACGTCACATTGTTTTTTGAATTACTCTAAACAAGCGACTCCATTTGATACCTATATTGTGCATAAAAATAACTATTCCACCATCTTGGATGGTCCGTCATATTGGATTTAGAACTACGACATATTTTTTTTCGACTTACTCTCAACAATCCTCTTTATTTGGTACCCATATTGTAGAAATGCATATAAAATGAGTATTTCGCTATCTTGGACGCTCCGCCATATTGGATTTAAAATGAAGTCACATTATTTATCGAGATACTCTCAACATGCCTTTCACGCCTTTTCATCTGATACCCATATTGTAGAAGTGCATAAAAACTAACTATTCCGCCATCTTGGATGGCCCGCCATATTGGATTTAGAATGATGTCACACAGCTTACCGTAATATTGTCATCCAAACTAACCGTTTAAAAAAAAAACAAACTAACCGTGTATACAAAATTTCAGCCTAATCGGTTGAAAATATTTGCTTCAAAATTGAGTAGCAAAATTCCTCCCGAATGACCCGTGGACCTATTCAAGTGTCACATCGGCAATCGATCGTTGGAAATTCGTTGGATAATCTCTGGATAAGACGTCATTTCGTACGCATGCGCCAATTTTGGAAATATCCAGCGACTGGCAATCCTGAGAGGCGTGTCATGACAGTGATGGCGGCTTCCTGTTCCTCAGCCGTCAGCTGATGAGCCTAACCTAACAACCTAACCGTACTTATTTTTTATTTTATTGTTCAATGTCATTGACGTCTTACCCCCAAAGACGTCAATGTTTATTGTTGTTGTTGTTGTTTTAGCCGAGCCACCACAGCTATATACATATTCTCGGGTGCGTAATGTGAGAAGACCCCCTGCAGTACATGATCTACAGAGGGGTTCGTGAAAGTGGTATGTGCAGGTATAGTTTATTCGCGCCTCAGATACTGTGTGGATAACTGGATAACAAGTGCGTATGTTGTTTTTCATTTTCTACACTGGAACAAACGGAGTCAACGACCCAACGTGAGGGACGTAGGTTGGTAGAAGAACATGTGTTATTAGCCAGTGAGTTTAGGAAAGTTTACTGAGACCATAGAAGTAGGATGGGTCGGCTGACAGTTTCAATACTCATGGTTCTGAAGCTACAAGTAATTGTGCGTGCTGGACACAGGTAAAGTAGCATGATAGTGTTTTATTTGATCTCATAAAAGGGGCAAAATCAATTTCATATTTGTCAGGCTGTGCTCTACATGTTAGATATTATTGTGGCACATCATAATCTTCGTGGAGCTTATAGGGTTATACACCTTATTTTGGATAATCCCTGTTTTCATAATAATTGTTACCATGACTGGGTCTCATGCATAGATACTCGTTACCCAGCCTTTGTGTTTAAATGAGAATTTAATGTTGCATTAGTTCTAAACGATTCTACAGTAGTATGTTGTTATTGTCAGTGTGTCAACTAGTTATGATAGTGGTCTTATGATGGTCACATTGTGTTGTATAATATTTACATTTGTAGTAACCAAAAATTATTCATATGTATGGGTGACAGTTTTTATCACAGCACTGTGATTAAAGTTGGGGAATTCTGTTGTATGATGGTACCCTAAAGCACCTTATGCTATGCAGTTATGTTCTTCGCAATTACTGAAATTGAAAATATCATTAATAATTCAACACTGCAGTTCCCCCCACATGTGACCTTTATTCACATTCATAACTAATTTGAAGAGTTTATTGCTATTGATGAACTGTAGTTACTAAGTTATAGTCATGCAATTCACTTTTACAGGATGGGGTGGACATGATACATCGAGTGACATCTCAAGCAGCACATATGAAGTAAGATGCTACAGGGACTGGGGCCCTTCCAGGGTAGATTGTGTATTGTGTCAAAGTTAGAACATTATTTATTATGATTACAACATGTATTTTAACTTTGTGTAAGCACAATATGATATGAAGTTGTTTTCTAATAATAAATGATAAATCCCATGTATTCATACTTTAATATACAAAATGAATCCAACAAACTATCTGTGATCATGGTTAGTTCTTAATAAAAACCTAAATGTAACTAGGCCCATCAAATCACTTCAATCATTCAATTTATTGGTGATAATATACAACATATTTACAAAAGTCATATGGTGAACAAAAGTAAAATTACAAACTAGAAATATGAGAATATTGTTAAAAACTTGCACATATAAAAACAAACTACAAAAAATAGTTTATAAACCATGATAAAAAACAGGCGAGGCTACTATATGTATTGGGCATACCTATATATGTCCCATCTTTACTAAACAAAAAAAAAATTCATCAATTGAGTAAAATGCTTCTGATATCAAAATTTGTTTTATTTTTACTTTGAACTCAAAACTATGGCACAGTGGTGTAGCTTAATGGTAACTTATTATTTAATTTAACAGCCAGATATCCTGGACTACATTGACATCTTGTTAAACATTGAGAAATTGGCATAAGTTTCTTTCTATTTTTGGTTTCATAACTATGGACATCACTGTGCAATCTATATTGATCCTTATTACCCACAGTAAATTTTGAAGTATATAAGCCGCTGGTAAAGTGAGTATGCCCATATTTAAGAAAACATGTCTGCAGACATCCTGATAATTCAACCTACCCACTATTCTTAAGGCTGTATTAATGGCTTTTCTCTGCAAGGTAAATAACCTTTTCATTTGCAGGGCATGGCCTTATGCTAGGATGGCATAAGTAGGTACAGGGTGCCCTAGTCGCACATCATGCCATGAAGCCTACCAAATTGCAGCAGAAATAATGTTCAGTTGATTGGGTTATACAAAATACTTTTTTATTAGTCTACAAAATAATACATTTCACTTATACACTGTAATACTTTCACTCCACTACCTTTAAGCTGCAATTACAATACTCAAGTCACTGTTGCAGACCTGAAAAGAAAAGCATGATTAAAGTTTACTACTCACTTGTCAGCTGCTGTACTCAGCCACACATGAGGTTCAGATGTACACTTAATTAAATGTAGCAAATAAAATTGTACAAGCATTATTCGCTGACTGATGAACTTTGAATATGAATTTGAACATTGGTATTAATGTTGCTAACATGACGCAGACGTGCCATTGATTAGTAGTTTTTGTCTGTTTTAAACTCAGCACCAGTCTACTTCTTTACTTCACACGTTACTCAACATTGCTTCACATAACTGTATATGCAGTTGTGCAGATATTTCGAAAAGTACAGGTCAGTAACAATGTAGCCCCGTTGTAGTTAATGTTGATGGCCCCTGCATTTGATAAGGTGTCACTATATCTTCATCATGTACTAGACATTGGAACACATACACAAGTCCTTGTGTGCAGTGGATGGTTTCAGTTGAGGCTAACATGATACAATCATGTTTGAGAATTATTCAAAATACACCACAACATTCTCTGCATTTGAACAATTTATAATATGCTTGGCCATGTACAGCTACTTGTATTGTGTATTAGTGTATTTGATAGCTACATTATGCAAATGTATGTAGTGGGTGTTACCTCATACAATGCCATCCTTCTTATCTTTTTTATTTGAAGTAGTAGAAAAAAGTTACCTATTTAAAAAAATATACATCTATACAAAAAACAGGTTTTTTATTATTTTATCTTTTTGTTCATATTGTATTCTAAATGACAACAGAAGACTATAAAAGTTTCATATAAAAACTTGTTTCTATCTCTACAATTAAAACAGATAAGAGGGGAGGCGAAGTATGAGGAAACACCTGGTATAACCACCCTGCCTCTTTAACCATAGATTATAGCAGCTGAGGGACATAAATGTGTCATGTCACAGTATCAGGATGAGTTCATGGATCTACTACTGTTTACTCAGAGTGTCTGATCCAGAGGTGGGCTGAGACCATGTCAATACTCATACCAACCAGTTTCTGGTATGCACCTAGACTATATATTTACTGAGCATGATTAGTCAGACAACGAAAACTGCTCACCTTGCCCTCTATCCTTACAGCCGTGCTTCTTCGTGCGTCCACGAGGTACGGTGTTAGCTCGTGCCATGCCTGTTGAAATAACTTAACTATGTGAGCCTGTTGTAGTGCGCCCTACACTAACTGTCAGATGGGATGATATCCCCTGTTCTGTTCAGGACGATCTCGGCGTAGGCGGCTAGCATAGTCCTGGGTCTTCGATCTCCCTCCCAAGCTTCGATACACAACACTACTCACGACGTAGTGGGGGCAGTATACACGCTGAAGTAGTCACATATCGATGCTAGCCCTACTCCAAGTACATCACGTTATCACACTAACCTTTTCTTCGATACATTTTGTTTGTTTGTAACACCGTACGATCACTACGATCCTTCATCACTTGGTCAGCGACACAAAATAGGTGTCAGTGACCTCAGAGTTCAGCGACTAACAGCTGATCTGCACAAACACAAACAAGTCTTTTAGGTTAGGCTCATCAGCTGACTGCTGAGAAACAGGAAGCCGCCATAATTGTTTAACTGTCAAAATAGGGCTAACAGGCCTGCCACTCGCTGGATATTTCCAAAATTGGCGCATGCGTACGAAATGACGTGTTATCCAGAGATTATCCAACGAATTTCCAACGATCGATTGCCGATGTGACACTTGAATAGGTCCGCCGAACATACATACATACATTGCAAGTTAAATAAAAGCTTTTGAAAATGAGGCGCTAAGGATGCATGACGTGAGAGGAGTGCCGTCGCTAATGGAGCCTTCGGGATACCAGGCACCCTCTCGATGCAGCAAGCGGGGTTCTGCCATGGTGGACCATCCGTTCCCTAGCTTATCGTGGGATCGACATAAAGAAACCTACAGATTTAGAAACGAAGCCGATGGAGGTGGCCATTACCCCATCACCCAACATCCCGGAGGAGGAAAAGGAGGCGCTGCATGCGCCTCCTGCCAGAGAAGAGGGCGGGAATGTAAACCCACCTGGCCCTTCCGAACAAGGGGGAAAAAACCTACCTGGTGGAACTAGGAGACTCTTATCCAGAATGTTCAAGGGCGGTATTCCCTACGAAACCGCCTTGGCAACTATTCTCAAGGAAATTGAGAACAAGAAGGGGAGTCCGTCAATTTCTCCCCCCTCCACATCATCTGTACCCATGGGGAGGGATAAAGCTCCGCCAGAGTCCAGAACTAAATGTTCAATCCGATGGAAGTACTCCTAGGGCGAACACAAAAAAATGCGCACAGACCTGGAGCCTGCACGCTCGTTTAAGGCGGTGGCGGAAACTGTTCGGGTATTGTCCACCCTGAACATCCAAACGTCCAGTTCTCGAGCGAGAGTCAGCAGGCTATGCTGCTCGGCATTATGCGAGCGGAACACACGAAGGACGGTCCCACATCCGCTTCCAGGGATGCACAGTTAGACCAGGTTAGACTGCGGCGATGACACGACAGCTGGTTGGCTTTTGCAGAACCTAAATAAACTTCTTCCGTCAAGCTGCGACTGCTCAAACGGGACGAGTTACCTAAACACCATGTGTGCGTGGTGTACATCCCTAACAATGTAAACACCGCTGCACTAACCTGCAGCGAAAAGGCTTAGGACCATGAACCGCAGTCTGCGGGCTGGCGAGTGGACCTGCCTTCACCCAGTGAAGAGGCTAAATTTTTGGCCCTACTGTGGCTTTTGGGCAGGTTCAGTTTAGGCTCGCACTAGGGCTGTAGATGGTCCTCCAACCCCTGCTGAGCATATCGTCAGCTGGGGCCCTCTCACAGCGCTAGCGGCTCCATGGAGCGTCCTCCGAGAACTAAGGTAACCAACCATTAAGAGGAGCTTCAAGGGCGGGCACAATCCTTCATTGGGCTAGGGTGAAAGTAACTAAACCCGACAAGAGGGCAAAGGCCAAGGGAAAGAGTAGGCTTCCTCGCAGGGGAAAATTCGTCCCAGAAAAACCACCTACAACCTCCCCCTCCATCTTCCCACCATCACCTCCTCCCCCACTTACCTAGAATAGCGGGAGAGTCAATCCAGTTCGCGGAAGAGGTGAAGTATCTTGGACTCATATTGAACAAAAGACACACCTTCAACTCTCATCTGGATAACAGAATTATTTATTTATTTAGCGTATGGCTACATGGATTAATTGGTAATAAGTCTTAAACAATATAATAAAATACAAATATTAAATTTAAAACAAACAAAAATAAATAGTTTTTAGATTTTAAAATTAAGACCATTTATCCAGTCAACTACAGACTTCGAGGCTTCAAAGAAATCAGACTGTTGTCCAGCATATGCGGTAATCGGGCATTCGGTGGCAATATGCTGAACAGTCTGCCGGGGCTCTCCACAGTCACAGGACGGTGATTCAGATATCCCCCATTTAAAGAACGAGTCACGACAGATGCCATGCGACGTTCTGACTCGATTAAGGGTTTTCCATGTATGGCGAGGCAATTCCATTCCTGGCAGGGTTAAAGTGGGGTCCATAGTTGGTAGAGCCTGTACCGGCTTCTGGACTTCCCAATCCCTCCTCCAGTGCTCATCAACTTGGAAGCCATCCCGCAAGAGCCGTTCTGCAAATGGTAATGGGGGATTTCTAGATTTCAACCTCCGAAGATCTGCATCATCTAGGTCAGTATGCAGTGGAAGTTGGGGATTGGTTAGTATTTTGTTGTATTCCTTCACCAGTTTATCCTGTCTACGAATATGAGGAGGAGTGATATGGCACAGAACGGGCAGCCACGGTAGGGGGGTAGTTTTTAGACAGCCACTAACAGAATTGATAAGGCCCGACTTGCCCTCTGGGCACTCAGAGGGATGTGTGGCAAATCTTGGGGCGTTAGTCCTAAACTCATTTACTGTATATATCAGACGGTGGTAAATGAAATGATTATAATGAATAGCCAGAACCAAGCTGACAGCGGTGTAACTAGCTACTGTTGCCATGTCTACTACACCAAGACTGATCATGGCGATCCTCCTAAATTTAACCCCTCTACCCTCTCTACGTAGAGATAGGTGCCAAAATGGTTGCCTATAGACTGCTATCAACTGGAAGTCAGGGCAAAAAGGAACTAGGGTCAAACACAACGGGTATCGTGGGTGAAATTACAAATCACCGCATACTCGGAACGGTCTCGGACTCTATGGTTCTCCAAGCGCACACGGAGATATATTACAATGTACTTTTCCGAGGAAGGGGCGAACGGAAGGAGTAACGGATGGCTCCATGTCAGAAGTGAGGACAGTTGCGGAAGTAGCAGGTGCCAATCTAAGTGTTGAGATCTCAGCAAACCTTGGAAATATATACCACAGTCTTTCAAGCAGAAATGATAGCCATAGAGTTGGGAGTCAGGCAGCTGATTAAAAGACCCCTGATAAACAAATTTATAAAAATCTTTTCAGATAGCCAGGCTGCTCTGAAAGTACTGAGCTCTAAAAGGGTTGAATCAAGACTCGCATGGAACTGCATACATCGCAACAAAACTGGAACAAGAAATAAAGTATTTATGATTTGGGTTTCAGGTCATAGCGGAGTCGAAGGCAATGTATTGGCCGACACATTCGCAAAAGAAGGAACCGATACTGTGTTCATAGGACCAGAACCATTCGCTGGCATTGCGAAAAGTGCCGACAAGAAAACCATCTCAGATTGGGCAGAGAGGAAAGCACTCCTGCACTGGCGAGATACACCAGCGCTACTACACTCGATACCCCTTTAGTGTGCCGCCCCCGAGGATCAAAGAACGGAACAGAAATGATCTCCGCCCTATGGTTGGCCTACTGCCGGCCATTATCGTCTGATGAAACACTTGCGGAAGTTAGGTCTTGAACAAATAACGGATTGTCGCTGTGGAGATCGAAACAGCGGAGCACATTCTGTGCTCCTGTTCAGTACTGGAAAGAGCTGGATTTCAAACTTTCGAACTCACCCAACTGGAACCCTCTGACTTCAAGGAAGTTTGACCCATGATGACCATCTTCTGCGTAAAGAGATGTGAATTGCACTTTGAACTCTAAATAAGTCACCGTAAAATTCACATCTCTTGACAATAGACACAATAGGGTCGCAGTGGAAGGAGGCATAATCGCCCCCGCTCACTTTCAACTTAACCTAACCTAACGGAGGCTGGAGACAATATACAGGATGGTGATTTCATTGCCATCCGACATCGCAAAAAGCGAACTAACATGGACGAATTTCCTCTACCACAGTACAGATACCCCAACGACGCATCTTCAATCAATATAATATCGCTTGTGTCTGTTCTTTTCATTTCTGCTAATCAGCCAATGGGCGTACCAGCCCTATTCCCAAAACAGGCAGACATGCCTATGTCACGATCTTCGGCTACTCCATCGGCTGGCAGCAACATGGTTTCTTTGCGATCTCAAGCTGCTATTCATACACAGGGTAACATATTCGCCAAGGCTGAGTTACTCTTGTTGTATGGAGGGATGCTACGAGATGGTACCGTTAATTACTTCTTTATTAGCCTTGTCTTAAAGGTTGTTTGTGCAATAACGGTTGTCGCTGGAATATGCATTGTACCCAAAACCGAGGACTATTATCGGAAGATAATTCACCTTTCTATTCGTCATCATACATATATTTCTTCTGCCCTGTGAACGAAACATTCACGCGATCACTAGAAGCATCCCAGCATTAACTACCGAGTGAGAAGTCAAAGCGGAGCTCGAACAGAAGGCCCCACTACATAACTTGCCTGAAGCGCAATGGCGGCGTGCCCATCCTTTTGGTAGTGGTTCTACCAAAGACTGAAAAGTCTTAGTTAGTGTTTAATTAATATGAACTTCTGGTACTGTCCATCAGAGTCGATGGTCAAAGGAAGTCTCGATTGACAGAACGGTGTCATCGCTGTCAGAAGTATGGACACGCTCAGTCCTATTGTACTGCTTCACCGAAGTGCCTGAAATGTCCCAACGCCAAATGACACATCAGAACAGAACAAGAGGTGCTCAAATGGCTCTTTTGGTTAGAACCAAATTTCAAGCTAGACCCTCCATTCGACGAACTCCTTCCTATATGCCTTTCTCCGTTCTTCCTTTCACTTTTTTCTTTACTTCTCCATGATATCGTATAGTCTCTGAGTAATCAGACCTGACAGACTGATCGACCGGCACGACCGCAACTAGGAGCAAAGGTCCACCGGACCGCTTTGAGAAGAATTCACGAATTGTAGGTTTAAAAAGGTTTTGCAAATAAGCTTTTATTCCGCAACCTAATAGTCAGAAAATGCTACTACTTATTGGGTCAAAAATATTTCGAATGAAAGAAGAGCCTTGCGATTGTATTGTGCTGAAACGTATGTAGGCAGGGACATACAAAGTCTTAAACCTTGAACTAACGGTTGAGTTCTTGAGGTCATTTTGATTCAGTATATTTAGAACTTCGAGTTGCATTTGGATTTGACTTGCGGTATCAATATGTAAACAAAAAATTTATCAATCCCGAATAATACGTGTAATAGGTCTCGTTTTTGTCAAATTGGCTAGTGGGTCTGTTAAACGGGGTTTCCACATGCAAGGATTACTAGCGCTACTCAACTGACGCCAGTTTTATTGTATGTGGAAACCTGTAAAATCGACTGGCACAAGTTTAATGGCTCCACTAATTCATGTGCCAGTAAAGTTCAGCGTTGTGTGTAAACAATACAGTGAGTATCTCTAGTCATAAAAATTTCGTTTTTTCAAAAAAGTGATCTATTGAATTGATTGATAATAAAGTACTTGAAAATCTACAAACAAAACCCTTGCTTATGGCATAGTAAAACATGAGTCTTTGATTTCCATATTTTCTTAGATGTATGATTCAACAAAAATGTGTTCTTAGGTGATTACAAAACGATTCCTGGTTTTCATCAGCTAACTCACGAATTAACCTATGCGATGCTCTTAGCGTACTTCTTTGCGCAATCCAATCACGGATCCAATACCTAAGCTTACGTTTTTCATTTCGTTTTAATTGCTTATACAATTTTAAACACAAAATTTGCACCACAATATTAAACTAGCATGAAGAGTTGTAGGTGCTGACGCGATTTTGATTGATTTTGATAACGTAATCACATGTCAGTTCTGAATTATTACTACCTCAGAGTAACAACTGAGCATAGAGGTAGTAAACAACTAATTCTAGTAGGCCGACATCTTTTCTTACGTTGTCATATTGACCATCATATACGGCAATCATAGTTATTTACTAACGTCTTAGTTGTATAATATCCAGAAATATTCCAATCTACGTTAAAAAAGACAGTATTTTGATGGTTTAGGAATGATTCCAGCAAAATCAATAGATATAACAATAACAATAACAATAATATTTATTTACTCGCAAAGTACATAAAAAACAAAATTGTTGAAAAAAAGGAGTAAATAAATATGTTAACATCCATAGAAGGACTAGGCCTGTGCATGGACAAATTAGTGTTACAATGTACATATTATACACACATAAATATTACAAATACTTACGCATGTATAAGATATAAATGTTACATATAAGATAAATAGGGTTATGAGTAATATGTTGACCTTCACTGCGTTACTGCATATTTCTTCATCATAAACGCAAATTCTGTCTTACATAAATTTTGACGAGCTGGCAACGCCTATATAATTTTCCTGCGATTTGTTTACGGTAAAACCCGACTGTCAACCTTTTGTTTTGTTTGTGCGTCTTTTATGCTTTGTGAGTAAAATCGAATTCGCTATTTGTTGGTAACTGTAGTGAAGCTTTACGGAGTTGCTATGTTATATTCGAGTGTAGTTTAACAGTTTTTCAAGATGGGACAGTGCAGTGCAGTGTTTGTAACATGGGTTGCATTGGAAGAATTTTCAGGTTAGTTGGCAGTGTTTGGAGGCTGAAGTGTCAAACGATGATGGCTTTGAGCTATGCTGAAATGGTTTGTTTACCAGTGGAAGAGCGTAATGGCGCCATTTAGTTGTGGCGCCAGTGAACTGACGAATGCTGCGCTGCGCCAATAATGCATGCATCCAATATTTTGGAGTTAGAAGATCATTCACGGACTGGACATGATAAGCGTAGAGTTGATGTTTTCCGTTATTTGCTTGTACATAATTGCAATGGAATTTTGTAGCCTACCGTTTAATCTGCCACAGTTGCACCTATACGATCCAATAGTATTTTCACACGTATCCTGACAAGGTCCATGACCATTTCGAAGAATGCATTCGTTTACATCCTCACAACTGCGTTTGTTCTCTGACAGACGAAATCCTTTCGAACACTTGCATGTATAAGAGCCCAATGTATTAATGCAAGTTCCTTCACACTGTCCGTTGTTAAGCTTGCACTCATCAATATCTGGAAAATATTTGACTGTAAATCATAGGTGGTCTAACAAAAAAGGTATTTTTTGATTCTTTAATTAATATTCAACTAGGTTACTTGTTGCACACCTGTGTTAAACAAGGAAGGTGTATTGCAATTAGTGTTTAAAGCTAACGTAAAGAATAACAGAAATAAAAAAAGAAAACGTAAAATGAGAAACTGATTATTGATAAAGCAGTACGGTGGCAAAGAAGATCTTGGTGACGGAAACAAAGTACTCCTAACATAAGTCCTCAGACATGCTAATCAGGAAGAAAATGAATTGGCTTCTCTTTTGTAAAGAAGTAGAGCAGGCATATAAGCGCTACAAAGGTGGTTGAGACGGGAGATTACAACAGGAGTACTCATACCGGATCTACCTGAGACACTAGTAGCTTAAGTTAGTCAAGAAAACCTTAGTCCTCAAGTAGTATTAAATATTACTCATTGCACACGGCGAAACAAGATATGAATACAGACTAGGTATATCTGGACATCGAAACCGCGTAGTGTATATGCAGACGCACATGTTTGCAATAGAGCGATACCGTCTGTTTGGCTTAATGAGAGATCGGAAGCTATTCTTCAAAAAAGTTTATCGATTTCCGTATTGCTGCGGAATCATCAGAAGAATCGTGATCAGGTTTGAGCCTTCATTGATCAGAGAGTCCTATGCCTATAGAAATACCAATGACTAACCTTTAGCTATACCTAACCTATACTTATACCTAACCGATCCCTAACTTATACCTATACCTATATCTATACCTACACCTATACATACACCTACACCCACACCTATACCTATACCACAGTATATCCAATTATACAGTAGCGCAACTCTCCAGAATTTTGGTGGTTCGCGCATAGCATCCCGCGCATCGTTCGCAGGATGTTTAGCACGGCGATCGCCTGAGTCGTGTTCAGTCTATGAGAGTGAAGGTAGTGTCTTTTACAGAACCGGATTAAGGAATTTGGTGATACGCTGATATGTATATCGGGACGCGTGAAGTCAAATGTTGCGCCGCTGTAGGCTGTATTAACAATTCCAAAAACTGTGACTATAGTTTTTTAAGCTTCCTAGATGCTGCCAGGTATGCGATTCCTCAAATGTTTAATATGCTCCTTTATTATCTAATAATATTAAAGTGTGATAGCATAGCTCCATTTGTCTCTAACAAAGTCTGCCGGGTATTAGGGTAGCTGTATGTTTTTTTTTCAGTTTTTAGAAAATTTAGACGTTACGGAAAGTCGTTCTTTAATTATGAGCCTAAAGTCAGAATAATAATTTCTCACTGTTTCCTCACAGCACCACAACGTTCAAAAGATCTTTCGCGACATATAACAATGTGATTATGCATTCCAACATTATGAAATTTTAAGCAGGAAGTGAAGTCCATTTTAATGGATGCTTAAATAGAAAGTTCACAATGAAAAGAATCAACATGTTAGTTTCAAAAATATATCATTTTCCTCTATAAACATGGATTCTTTTCTTGAATATGCCTATTCATATGTAATATACAAATACAGAACGAAGGGTAGTCTTGTTTAACTAGATAAAAAACAGTTTTGCAATTTTTTTATGAATAACGACAAGTTTAGTATATTTTATCGTTGTTATAAACATATGGATCATTATTTTTTATGTACACCTAACAAGTTTTCATCGGTTTTGCTGTTTACCACGTTTTCGTACCTTACACGTTTTTCTATGATGATTGATGAAGATAAATTTAAAGGTTGTGGGATAACTAGAAATAAATGTTATTTTGGATGCTATGTCGTTACATATACCCATATTTGAATATTTAAGGTTAAGTAAGATAAGATAAAATAAAGTTGAATAAATCTCGCATTTTTGTAATTTACTTACAAACAATAAAGCCACCTATTTTCTCGGAGTGGGGTTATGAGAGGCCAGTTTTTCGGAGACAAATTGTCTGCATGATTTCTAGGGAGTTGCACTACTGTATAATTGGATATACTGTGCCTATACTATACCATAACTATGCCTACTTTTTTGATGTCACAAAAAATATGATACTGAGCACTTTAAATAAAATTATTATTGCTTTTACAAATCTGAGTGCAAAAACAAACACCTAGCTTCAAAAAAGATTAATAACACTAACGGATTCCTGTAATGCTGAATGGCGTGACTTAGTGATAGGACTCACCTATGCAGGTCTTGTTATTATTCGTTAAACGAAATCCTTTCAAACAAGAAGTTATTTGTGTGCCATTTTGATTACATACGAGGGAATATCCAGCTTTATTCAGTTTGCATAGATTTTCAGCATCTGATATGGTTGTAGTAAGTTTTTTGGCATTTCCTACTATAGTAGAAGTCTTTTTTCTAAATTTTCGTCTCAATTTCCTCCTTCTGACTTTTTTCCTCTTTAAGGGCTTCTTGTATTTCTCTGTGATCAGCCCACTGGCACTTTTATCTAAAAAGATTTAAAAATGAATTGGGTAGATACTTGATACACTACAAAGACTGCTGTGATTAACATTTACGTTAGTTTGTTTTAGTGGCGGATACAAGGGGGGGGGATGGGGGCGATTGCCCCTCTCAGCAGCCATATCGGCGCGTAAGATGTCTCATTGATATATTTAAATGAAAAATGTGGACGTTAAACGAGGTAGACCTCGTTCTAGTGGTTGTTGTTCATCCTCTGTCATTGTTTCACCATAACCTTGTTACAGCAGTTATTGAAATTTATACATTTCACCCTATTTAATCTTTTTAGCCGCTATTTTGAGAAAAAAACGACATGTGATTACCGTTTATAGCATAAAAATACGTCGTCTTTTGGTGGGATTAGATGTACCAAGTTTGTGCAACCCCCACTTCCTTTAACCCTTGAGAGTCCATTCCAATAGTAATATTATTTTGAGGCAGACATCTTTAAGTTATTTACGACTGTCTAATATCAAACAATTAATACAAACAACATAACATAATAACAACAACAACAAGTAACGTGGTAAAATAATGAAATTTGAGCATTTCAATTTATTTAATTTCTTTTTAATCTCAGTAACATAATAAAATGATGACATTTGAGCGTTTCATTTTATTTAATTTTTTTTAGTCTCCATTTCAGAAAAAAGTAACATGTGATATATCGTTTTAGACATAAAAACATACTCTCTTTCAAGTGGTGCTAGTAAATTTATGATTACATTTTTTTGCCACCATTACAACGCACTCTAGTGCAACTGTCTCAACCTCAAGTTTTCAATCTTGTGCACCGTGAGTCGTGATGGCGTTTAGGCAAATAGGCAAATAGCTCTAATTCTCATGCACACCATAACACGCAACTTCTCATAGTTGCAGTTACTAATCACCTCAATCATCCTCAATTTACTAAAGACTGAATCAATAGGCATCATACTGAGATCAAACTAATTTATTACTCTAAAAGACATCTATCAAAAACTTATCACTATTAACAAAATAATTATTAGTCAGTCATCAGTCACTTATTATTAGAACATATTATAACCCTTATCCAATGAATCATTTTATAAGACCTCAATTTTGGAATCGGAACTGATCGCCCACCCTCAACAAGATGTCTGTATCCGACACTGGTTTTTATAGTGAACTATAAAACAAAAACGAAAAAACAGCATATAAAATAGTGTTTAGCATTGAAAAAGATCTAGTTCCTGTCATATGGAGTGGTTTTGTTGAATTCTAAAGCGTTCGTATTTTGACGTTTCACCACTGCGTATACTGCGGGATGCATTAATCAGCTGGGCAATGTGATCAAATACGTGTCAAAGCATTCTATTCATGGACGGTGGGTACATTGGTGCCATCTTTCAAAGAATCTCTGTACACGGATCGAAATTGGCAGTTTTTCTAGAAATTTTCGAAAGCAAGCTATAGAGGATCCCAAAAATAAATATACTGCACATAAGATTATCAGATAATCTGAAAACTGAAATATGTTCGTAGTAAACGAAGGCCATAATTTTGTCTAGAGATTTGACGAACAGAGATAGTGTACCTAGACTTTGTTGAGCTAGTCAGCGCCACCTAAAATAAATGAGTGCGAAATATCGGAAACTCCGGAGAAACTCCTGATATACAGAAAACTGAAGTCACGATGATATTTAACCTTTTTATGGATCCAATAAAGATTTTATTGTATTTGTATTACTTTCGTTGCATGAAAAATTATTACAAATGGTGTAATGGTCAAAAATTACAGTTTCTTTTTAATAAGTCTATCTAAGCACTTTGAAAATATTTGCACTAGTTGAAAAACTGAAACGTGTTGTTACTATAGCATAATTATTTTTCTCTAGATATGGCTTCAGACTCATCAGAATACTGCAAATTCTGAATAAATGATGTTTGATTGTTATTATGATCTCTAAAGAAGACCGTACGTACATCTTCTTTTTCACAGTGGCAGCACAAAAAATTGATTGCGCTCACTAAAATATATAACATGTTTTTCCTCTAAACTAAGGCACATTTTTAGTAAAAGTGCATATAATTGGATAAATATTCCTCTGAAAGTAGTAATTAAAAAGTACGTTAGCGATGTACCTTTATTTATAGTTTCTCGTAGAAAGCAGTATATTTGCTAAAATTTGAGAAAATTAGGAGGAGCTTCCTGAGATTCAGCTATGTTTAAACTGTTGTACTGGATTAGATGCACTAGTTTGGACCCCTTTCGGGGGTATTTAAGCAAAATGTACCATTATGTGAGTGGAAAATACTTTAGGAGAAGACAAAAATCAACTTGAGTCCATTTTTTTTTCTTCATTCTAGCTCTCTGATTTTCTATTTTCGCATTTACAAGACAACAGTTTCAACAAGTATTTAGAGCTGTAGCTTGTGAATCAATTAAATCACCCAAAAGTCATATTAGTCCTCCTCCCAAAAAATAATTACAATAAGGATTCTAACACAATCATTAAGATAACGATGTTAGCTCCCTGAGATCCGATGACTTAACTTTACGTATTTATATTGAAGGTTGCAGGTCAGAGCGTTCTTCGTGCAGATTGAGATGTAGGTAAAATGATAAGAACACTATTTAAGAGTCTAGGGTATAGCGTGCGAAATTGAGAATCAAAGAAAATGCGTATTCCCGTGGCTGCCTGTTCCCTTTCTCCAGTATGTGTGTCTAAGATGAGGGGAGATAAGTCCAAAAGTCCAAAGGTAAGGTCCAAAGGTCGCCATAAAAAATAATTTCGCGCTTCGAAGCTCCTGACGTTATATTTAAGCATACAGTAATGGTTCAAAAAGAAAATGGAAGAAGAAAGTTTGCGCTGTGTCACTTCGGTGTCCTTGTGTTGATATCGTGAGTTCTGTTCGAAATGGGAATCCGTGTTTTAAATGGCAAATACATAATTATGTAAACTGTGTTACCCAGGCCCCTTAATAACAGATATGAACACCTAGGAATCATGGCTGGCGCTGCGCAGTAGAACGTTGCCTCCTTACATCAGTAGGTTACTGTGACGCACAGGGCAAGCTCAATAATTACAGATTTACATGCTTGACAAAATTAACGATAAAAATAAATTTGATATTGCGTCGCTGTCAACGACAGAAGTATTAGCATGGCTATTCTCCGTCTGCACCTACCACGAGGCTCAGCAGCGGTAGGAAGACGAGAAAATGGATTGAAAAAAGTAATCATTCCTGTCAAGTTACTCGAACCCCAACCCCGAAAGCCATCTTGAAATCGATACCAAAAGGGGATTAAAGTACCTATATAAGACAAGTATGAAATTCAGCAGAAATTAAATTCTGGGCAAATTTTTTTAATTCTTCGAATGATATCTGATTTTCATAACGATGACATTATTCGACAGATTTTTCTGTTTTATCTGTTTTCTAAAGCTTTTTCATTTTTACCTTTTTGTAGAATGTTTTGTTGGTTATTAATGTAGGTATCACAAACAATCCAGGTTTTCAACTTTTATCAGTTTTAGACGTTGCTTTTTTACTCTAGACAACAACATTTTTTAGGTAGGACAAAGTTCGCCTTTTTTCGTATTGTGACATCAATGACTAACATATTCGAAGCTTAATGTTGCAGATTCTGAGAAACCTTTACGCGTTCGCATGTTACCAATACCTGGCTGTTTTTGAGTACTAGTCGCTGGAACTGATGTAGTTGATACTGTTATGGTGCTGTTATTATAATGTTCCCCATGTTCATTGTTGCTTGGTATTTGATCAGGTAGTCTGGAAGTTGTGCTGTCAACCCGTTCTGTCGAAGCGAGGAATATTCCTAAAATAAATTTTTGTTAGCTCCAACAAATGTTGAGTAGGTACCATGGCATCAACGTCCTTAATGCAGCGTTTCTTTCCATCGCCTAAGTTTTGTAATAATATAATAATAATAATTATACACACAAAAAAAGGTAGCAACAAATTTGATGATAAGTTATTATAAGCAGATTAGGATAAAATTGAGCTTACGATATACTTCAACTACAACTGCTTGTGCTTCTCTTGAAAATACTTTATTTTATAGTTGTAACTTAAATATTACTCTAATCAAGTAAAGCCTTAGATAGGTTTATCCCAACTAACAATTAATCCTCAGTTACTTTAAAGCTGTAAGAACGTTTACACAGCATTTCTTTCACAGCACTATTTGCTGGAAGAATGTTTGCAAAACGTTCTCATAACAGTTATACAGGCAAAATGGGCACAACTTATAGAGCAGTTCAATCATTTAAGATGTTCTATAAAGATTGCCTGCTACTGTTAAGCAACAGTTGTATAAACGTTCTTGCAGTTGATAAAAATCCTTACATCACCACTACATGACAGCTCCTTAGGACCTGTATAGTGCTTGTGTAAATGTTCTGGTTAAATCAATAATGTGAGAACAAAACCCCTTCTTTTCAGCATCCATACGATTGTTTTGTTGCATGAATCAATTTTAATGCAATTAAATGATTCTCTAAATACTGCATAAATGAAGTAGAAATATTTTATTTTTCTTGCCACTGTAGGAACTTTGGCTGTGACCTTGACTGGAATTTCTACTATCAAGTTTGAGCATATTATTTTCTCAACTACGTTTTTCCATGGAATGCGGAAATTCTTTTCATTTTTGTCACTTCGTAAAATCAGACATTGTAACTATTGATTCACAAATGCGTGCTTATAACCTTAAATACTCCAGAAAATAAAACGTTATTTCTAGAAACATTAAACAACAAAATATACCAGGCTAAGATTTTCTGCTCGGTAATCGCTCCAATATGTATAGCTGCCATTATTAGCCTCTATAACAGCTATTAAACAACAGTTGCATAAAAGCTACTGCTGAGAACAGTGTGCTGATTAGAACACACATTTAGCATACTAAAGCAATAAGATAAAGATTTATTGCATAAATACTAATAAACGAACTGACCCGTTCGGAGAGTCATTCTTACAGAGCTCTTATGTAGCCATTCTATGTAGGCAGGAAATCTGTTGTATATAGATGCTTTAATAAGCGTTTATACAGCAGTTTCAAACTTATCGCATAATATGTTGTATAAACTTGTTACAAGAACATTCTAAACATTTCGTTAAAGAACAAATATGGTGCAAGGAGCAGAATGTCATTTTGGACAGCTTTAAGCAACAAATTGGTGTTTTCAACAGTACAACAACCTTACAATTGAACAGTCCTTTTGCTCGCGGCTTGTAGTGCATCTTTGCTAGTTGTAACAATAAAAGCGCCGATTGGTGATGAGCCACCAACCAACATATTCCCCATAGCAACCATCACCTCAATCAGATTGCATGAAACAAGGGCCTGTGGGTGCGTGCGTGTGTGCGTGAGTCTAGCTAGCCGTCAAGAAATGAAAACAGAACAACAATGGTTTAATAAAGATTTATTTCATATAATTATATGAATGCAGTACATATGTATATTTTATCTATTTTTCCAAAAACAAGAACTTAGCTTCGGTGGGAAGTCCATGGTGTAGTTCTCGTGGTGCCCTTCCAAGAGAAGGTGGTGCCCCAAAGAAGTGTGGTGATGGCATTCCAAAGAAGAATGATTATCCGGAGAAGTGCTGGTGGCACCCCAAAGAAGGGTGATGCCCCGGAGAAGCGGTGGTGTTCACATGGTGGCACCCCAAATAGGGCTGGCTTTCTTCAAAAGGAGTTTTGGTGGTGTTACCCCAAAGAAGGGTGATGCCCCGGAGAAGTAGTGATGCTCCAGTGGTCTTGATGGTGGCACCCCGAAAAAGTGTGGTGCCCCTCCAAAGAAGTGTCACAGGACTTCACGATTTGTTTCTGAAATATGGATCTTCATGCGTTCGTACATTTTGACAAATTGCGTTCATGTACTTCAAAAACAAATACATGAAGTAGCATGGGCATATTAAAAAGCCAAAAAGCAGACAACTTTCATATGTTCACATGGTAAAGATTAAAAAAAATTACATATATTTACAACAGCGAACAGATAGAACAATAGTTTAAAAAAAATTCATAAATACTTTACATTTACAGTCCTACCAGATCTTTTCAGATATATGGTCATAAATAAAAAAAGTATATATAAAATATGTTCGAAAATTTACAACTTTTTCCTCGTCCCTCGTAAAACAAAATCACACAAATTAATGTACAACAGATCTTTTCATTGGGCTCTTAATTAGCCAATCTGACTGCTAGGTATTCTTACGTAAGGAATGTTATAAAAAAAATGTGAAACATTAAATACACACAAAATAAGGCATTTTAGAACAAAAATATATGGCTAGAAACAAAAAATGATGTTAGCATAATATTAATAAATATACAGTCCATGATTGGCTTGATATTTAAGGATTAAAATGTTCTCCATCACATGTTCATGGAAAAAAAATTACAAGTCGGAAAAATCACACTCCTACACATAGCTGTAAAATAAAAGCAGAAGCAATAAAAATATGCGAAACCATAGTAATCAAATCATTATGATTTTGCATTGGGAATATAAATTCCTTACCTCGGTTACAACATAATTTGCACACACACAAAAATTGTCTTAGAGGCAGAGCTGTTTGAGGTGTTGACTGATCGAGTTCAGAAATGAAAAAGGGAAGAGGTACGTGTTTCGATATAAAAGGTAAGATTGCCAGAGAGAGAGCATACCCCCCACTCATTAGATTTTCCCAAAATGTGTGCGCAGATTGTATAATATGTAATAATATTTCCAGCTGAAAGAAATAGAGATGGGAAAAGAAAAAAGTAAAAAAACAGACAGTTATGAAAATGTTACTAGTATAATTAGGAGATAGTTGCTAAAAATGGAAGTTGTAAACTATTTGTATATGGTAGCCAAGTAAATAATATACAAATAATTTTGAAAACGGGTGAACCGTTACATAGTTAGGATATCAATCATATTGTACTTCAATAAGTAGACTATATCTGACACTACAATATAATCGAAATAGTTAGATACATGACTAATTTGAGAATATTTTAGGTTTATATAGAGGATATTACAAAATACTAAGCATTGATCTAACCTTCCTATTCTTTGAGTATAACGTATTTGTATGATATCTCGGTTATAAACAACCCAGCTTCAACTCTATAAAAACAATTAAATTTATTCTATATATGAGTATACACTACCCGCCATGCATACGATGCGACGATTTGATTCTCGACAATCTCAGTATGTGAATAACAACATGACAGGTAATGAGACCTGGATGTGCTATTACGATGTGCTGATCAACGCGCAAAACAAAGTTTGTTGTGAATTGTGGAACCTGTCGTTTTGATTTAACAGCAGACGTTCTCAGTTAAATGGTACACAGAACAGTGTCTGCCTAAAGTCATGGTATGTATAATAATATGAAGAACCTGCGGCTAAAGTTAAGAATGGACACCTGATTCCTCAATCCCAATAATGCTCCAGCTCTCCGGACCAAAGCCTGTACCGAGTATTTGACCACGACAGGACTCAAACTGCTCGCGCACCCTCACTGCAATTCAGACCTTGCTTCCTGCGGCTTTGTTTAGTTTCTGCATGTGAAAATGAAGCTAAAACGGATGCTGTTTTCTAGTGATGAGGACCTTCTGCGGGCTTGAGACCACAGCTGTGCTTTAATTTCTAAACGACTTTTAGCAGAGCCAGTTTAAATGGTGATTTTGGATAACGATCACGTCTGAGGTGTATTTATTAAGTGCAGATGTAGAATGTACTCCAAAAGAACAAAATAAATGAAGCTGTATTACCAAACTTTCATAATGATATTATTATAATGAATTCAAAACACGCAAGATCAAATAACCGATCAAGTGATTTGGCACAGATTTAAGATTACTACCATCTGTTTAAGCGTAGCTCCATCATTATTTAGATGAGAATCGGTAGTTTCACCCTGATAGTCGCTTTACTGATAATGATGCTTTTGTACAGAGTGGCCTACTAAGAATGGACACCGCCAACATTTTGGTAACCGTTAATCATATGACTTTGAGCAAAAAAAATATGCAAATAAATGTACATCATAAATTCTACCATCATGTAGACTGGAAAATTTTCGATTTTGTTTTTGTTAAGCGATTTTTGCTCTATCTTGTGAGATGTAGTGGTGGGGAACGTCAAAAGAGTTTCTATTTAAATGGCAATAACTTTGACATAACAGAATTAAACAGGCTAGGTCTTATTTGAAAGAGCTTTTCTTCTCTAATAATCTTTTACATAAAAATTATCAATTTATCTTGACTTTGTACCACAGGGCGGTATTTGGCATCATAATAATTATTACGCATTATTATGAAAATTTCAAATGGTATGCTATTTTTTTAACATCGACAGAGGACGAAATTTAAAAAAACACCAACACAGGATTCAACTTCCTAGCTATTTTCAAACCGGAGATATCAATAGAACAAGTATTATGACAAGTATGCTGTGAGTTTCAGAAACACTTGGTGCCTCCGTCTCAACGTTTTGGTGGATATGAGTAAGCATGGAATGTGTCAGCTTAGGTTAGACGGACAAAATTGCATTGTGTTTGACTTTGTATAAGGTTGTGAATATCAGTCTGTGGTAGTTTTCTTTTCATACCTATTGTCGCCGCAGCGTGTACGATTCTTACTTACATCCAAATAGGTGAAGCTGTTACTGGAATTATGTTGTGAAAAAGACACCGACTGATAAAGGAAACGAACCATATGAATCTTCATGATAAAACATCATAATATGTACGTTCAAAAACATAATATTACCCCATATTATAAAACTTGTGTTTTCAGTTCCACAATGGTTCTCTATCTTACGCATGGGAAATAAAGAAGAGTGTAAGTGAAATAGTATTATGCCGAGCAAAAAAATTAATGTATCTAATTTTTAAGTAAAATACACATTAAGTTCACTCACCTAAAATAGACACTAATACAGCACATAAAATAATGGACTTCACACTCATTGCGTATCTTTGCCATTAAGCAGAGCATTCGATGTATGCTAATAAAACTAGCACAATTAATCAGCCAATATTATAATAACCCTCATAATAGATTTGTAACATATTTTAGAATACAGTGGGTGACAAAATGTGAGCTCTTGGATTTAGCAGGCTCTAAAAGCAAAATAGACTTAAATGTTGTTAGAAACTAATTTACTTTCTGATGGAACCTGTGTCTGATTTACGTAAAAGGTCGAGCTTTCATCTATGATTTCAGGGCACTACGACGAATGAGACTACCCGTGGCACCTTCCTGACCTGTATACAGGGTGAGTTTTTAGTACCGGCTCGGTCGATAACTCCACCACTGTAGAAGATAACAAAAAACCTTGTATATAAAAGTTGTAGCCACGGATATGCTCCTTGCTCAAAAAATATTTAGATTTATACAGGGTGATCCATAACTACTTGGTGATGCAAACATACATTTTTTTAAATGAGACACCCTATATATTAGTCCTAATTCGAATTCTACTAATGATTTCCGTTCTTCCAATATAGGGTATTGTTACATTGTACAGGGCATTTCAAAAGTTATGACCATTTTTATATCCAAATCGCTGTCAAATGTACCGTAAAATAATGAATCAAAAATAATTTTTTTAACACGAATGGATAAAAAATATCCTATAGTTTGAAAATCGGCTATAAAAAAAGACCGCGACGTATATTCCTATACAGGGTTATGTAGAATGCAAAATCTAGATTTTCTCTCTTTTCTTAAATGTCACCCCCCATATCTTATTATACCAAAGAATTGCTTTTATCTCTTTCATCTTTGTATAACACTTGTTATTGCTGCATTCATTAGTTTCTGAGATATTTCGATTTTTCTACAAATTTTAAATACATATACGTTCGATTCGTTTACTAAAATTTATTTACTTTAAGAAAAAGGAAAAACACAGTATTTGCATTTTATACATATATTGAGGTTTTGACGAATTTGTACATACTGGGCCATGATCTATCTATTTAAACAGTCAAAACTTCAATATATACCAGAATAACGGAGATTTTGACTGAGAAAACCCAGTATCTACAGAACAACAATAATTATCAAAATTCCAAAACACAGTATCTGCGTGTCTACTAGAAGTTAAAACACAGTAAATGCACCAACCAATCAGGTATCATCATTTTCTAACGGCCATTGTAGATGACGTGTTTTGACATTTGTTTTAGTAGGGTTTTAGTTTGTTTTGGCGGTTTAAGGGGTAGTGTTTTGCCATTCTTATTTTTCGTTTTTGGGAGGCTAACTTGGACAAAATAGATAATTAAAGGTGCCTACCGCGGTATAATAGATGCAGAGAAAAAATCTGCTATAATCAGGAATCTAGTACCTAAAATGAAAAACATTAATCATCGTGCGTTTTAGCTAAATTTTCCTGAAAATGAGCTCAGTCGCGTGATCTGAAGTCTTTTTTTTATAGAATAGAGAAATCAGGCCAGCCAGCATTAGAATTTAATTTTTGTTAATTTTTAGTTCAGAACGTATTGTTTCATAATTTGTATTTTATCAAAAACCATGTTCTAACAAACTGCTCTCGTCACCAGTTTTTATTTCCTGCACCATTACTAAAATTATTCTAAAGGTGATTATTATGTTTTGTAACTGCCTGTGACAATACTAACTTTCCATGAATGCATACCTGTGATATAGTAAAACACAGTATGTACTTGCTGTCTTCGTTGATTAAAGTATCTAAAACATTACTAAGATCAAAACACAATATATGCATTTCTTCCTAAAAACCTGTTTATTTTCTCTTTGAATCCCATTCATATTGGTGCTCTAATATAACTAAATGAAGGCATTACCCTTTTATTTCTCTTGAATGAATATAAGTAACTTAATTGTGATCATTATAAGGAAGGAACTTTCACACCCACTAGGGCGACCGTAGTTGTTATAGTCATACTGCATCTTTGTCACCCAATATTTACCAGATAAAGAAAATAAATCGAAGTGTGTCAGTTATTTTGTATTAATAAGATGCATATGTGAGTAGCTGTCACAGTCGTAATTATTATTGAAAATATTAGAATATGTTCCCCTTCCTACTAGTACTTTGTTTATTGCATTTTCATCACTCATCGGTTAACTTTCTTCTATTTTTCATTTTTGTTAAGAATATGGATTATTTCGGTTTATTTCAGAATATCAGATGGAAGTGAATAACTACTTTAAGCAACTGAGCAAAACCTAGATATAATTACATTATGTCACTTGTTCCAGAAACTAATCATTTAGGTTATCTCAAAAGATTGATGTTTTAATTGACACATTCCTTGTACTTGCCTATACATACACATAAAACTAGCCACTCCTGTACAACAGCATCCAGAGTTAGCGCACCCAAATTCCACCAAAGGTTGGTCATTGCAACGAACTACTTCACAAATAAAATTTCAAGTAAAGAAATACGTTTACTTCGAGTATCAAGTGACAAAGATGCAGTATGCCTATAACAACTGGTGGTTATGGTGAATGTGATAACTGTAATTTTCGAATAAATGTTTTTTTCTTTGCTGTTTTCAATATGCATTCAAGTTTTCATCATGCGTTGTTTCATAAATTACATGATTTTAATTGACAGATATGCTCACCTGCCAAAAAAGGTTTCTTGAAAAACACGGCATGACAACAATTAGGGTAAAAATGTCAAAAAACTGTAAAAAAACACAAATAAGTTCTCAAGTTTACATGACGGTATATGGAAAACAAGCAATGTTTGTCCAATATCAGCTGATCATGACAACACGCCTCGTCATCATGGAATTGCTTTATAAGCATCTACCAATGCTGCAAAGGTGGTTATGAAACGTCAAAGTGGTTATAGACAGAGTTCGTTTCTTTCAATACACGTTAATTTTTTTGGGACATTAGGGCACTAAATGTCGGGTTTCTTTAGGGCTCGGTCTTTGGGCCAATCCTCAATTCGCTATTTATTCATGATGTCCCTTGTCACCGCAACTGTCTATCTCTACGCTGACGACACTGCCATTGTAGCTATGTCGATGACTGGAGATCTAGTTCAGGACGGGCTGCTGCTTGCGGTGGACGAAGTGTTACAGTGGGCGAAAAAAACATCTTGGTGCCCCGATGGAGGTCTCAGTGAATGGTGCTCGGATTCCATGGGAAACCTCTACCAATTACATAAGAGCTACCCTCGACAAGGCTATGACTTGGCAGGACCACGTTAAAAATAAAATTCGCAATGACGCTTTGTCAACTCTACCCTATGCTATGTAGAACTTCAAAATTATGTTTGGTGAATAAAGTTCGTCTGCACAAGATAAGTATTAGACCATCAATTACCTACGCTTATGCGGCTTGGTCTTTCCTCGCCAAAACGCACATGCGAAGCCTGCGCACAATCCCTTAAAACTGAAAAACCAAAAACTGGATAACATACATCAAATTTTGATGGTTATCAAGAAGAAAAATGTCGGGCTTATTTACGTATGTATATCGAATTTTGGTGCTAATGAAAAGAAGGATGTCGAGCTTATTTACTCAAAATAGTTCGAGAATATTGAAGGGGTAGATCCCGCCAGCACAGCATTTCTTCCTCCACAAGGAATTCTATATCATCTGGAGCATATTCCAGCAATAGTGCAGGTATCACCTATATAGTATGAGTTATTAAACAAAATTTTGGATAACTTACAAAATTCGACATGCGCAATTCGTTGCAAAAAAAAAAATGAATACGGCATTCGATTTAAAATAACTAAACTATGACGTGTGGCGTAAAAGCTGTAAATTCAGAAGCATTCCTATTAGCATTTTTGAATTGTGCATATTCAAAAAGCCCCAGATATGGAATTATTCTATTGTTCCAGCTATGACAGTTTTGGAGATTTAAGCGCTCCGGTAGTTTTTACTAACACTGTGTACTCGAATTTGACAATCATTGTAATCTGTCTTACTGTTCGGAGTGCTTAAGACAACGTCCTAAACTCTAAACTGTTTGGGCACCCAACTTTTGTTTATTAAATTATTGATTAGTAATATATTCGTATATTCATTTAAACAATATTTTGCTGATTTATTGTACAATGTGTAGTGATATCAACTTTTGCTTGATCCACTGAGGCGGATGGAAAGGTCTGCAGTACAGCTAGACATCACGCACAGATTCTCCCTAAGAAATTATGATGTATGAATGTTTTACAATTCAGAACACATCGATGTACCATTATTTGCAACCATAGGACAATCCCTTACCAAAAAAAAGTTCAAGAAGATATCTGTTATAGGGGATCTTATATAATGCTTTTATCATAAGGGCGTAGATACCTGTTACCTAATGCTAGGAAAATATTTTCATTTCAAGTAATAAGTCTCTCTCGTGCGTCATTTCAATATTTATCACACAACTTGGGCACGGTAAAGGCGAGCTATATATAGTATAACATTATATCAAACGTCGTCCTACGAATAAGGCGGAAACTCGCACCGGACGCATACGGCCTTTAACCCTTCTAGTTGGTGGATGACAGTTAGATGGTTTCATTAGAAGTCGAAAGAGGTTTCCTCAGAGCCCACAGAAGCAAAATCATGCTGATTGTGTTTTATGCTGCTATTTAAGGGACAGGGACGGGTTACCTACAAACATGTTAATAGTAGTAGGGCTGCTTTTAATAATAATAACCACAATTATGCGACAGGAACTTAGAAAGTATGATAATAATAATCGAATAATCGAAAACACAGATTCATATTATAATTAAACACCGACAACAATTAATACAAACTATAATCTGACGTCGAAATACACACAGAAAAAACTATCCCAGCTCCGGACGTACTGGTCTATTGTAGACCAGTACTTCCGGAGGCAGGGATATGTTCGTGCTCCAGCTCCGCCTGCCCCTTCGGCGGACGGGAGGCCTGTTAGCTAGGCTGAAAGATCGCCGATAAGGCTGAGAGGGAAATCGACGAAGTCGTCTCACCTGGGGATTTCAGCGACCGAAGGGCCTTGCATAACAACAAGAGGTCCTTCAAGCTGGCAGATTTGAAGAGAGTGGATGAGGCTGTGGGTGAACGTTTATCGAAGGCCTCTGACATTTGGAGCATCAATTGCGAAATTTACGCTGCGGCTCTGAGGCTAGCTAGACAGGGGAATGAGAGACTCTCCTGTTGAGAGGCACAGAGACCGGTGCGCCAAATGGAAGCGAAAACCCAGTTGGCTCGCCAGGAAGCATCCCGTATCAAGTGTGTGATGGAATATAGAGCGGCTGGGAAGCCTTTTACGCGCCGAGTGCGCCAGATAGCCTACGGGTTGAGGCGCGATCATCATACACTCATTCAAGCGGTATTGGTTGTTGTCAAGCAACATTGTCTTGACAGGATACGGATGCTAATCGCTGCTAAACGATCGTTGGCGGCTCAAGCGAGGGGTCTGGAGGAGAACAGAATGTTCTACGAAAGACCTTCTCGCCTCTTCCAACAGCCACCACCAGCCATAGAGGAGCCGCCGACTGCTGATCGCGTGGAGGCCTTTTGGAGAGGGACATCTACGTATAGCCGAAACCTCTCTTAGCAGACACTCCGGCCTTGGCGCAGTTCGAGCCCGTTTGTAGGAGGAGTCCTACCTTGAATGTACTGCGTCATCTCATAAACAGGGAAGAAACTCTTAGCGCCTTACGAGGTGCAAAAAATTTCGCAGCTCCTGGCCCGGATGGCATGAACACCTGGAGGAAAAAATTTTTTAGTTGCCATCGGCATTTAGCTAGAGTTTTTAACTCGTGGCTAAATCAGGAGCAGCCAATTCCGGCTTTGTCTGTCAAGCGTCGAACCGTGCTTCTCCCGAAGACTGAAGATTTGTCTGATACCAAAAGCTACAGGCCAATAACATGTCTGAACGCATGTTATAGGCTCTTCACCAGAATCTTGTACATGCGTATCCTTCAAGCTGTGACAACTGTATTTCTTGATGTGTATGAACAGAGAGGGTCAAAGAAAGGAGTAGCTGGCTGCAAGGAGAACCTGTTCATTGACCGATGTGACACGCAGGACTATGTGCAGTAAAACCTTTCTATGGCCTGGATTGACTATCGCAAGGCATTCGATACCACGTCTCATGAGCTCATTGTGCGGCTGTTGGAATATATTTCGGTGGATAATCGGATAGTGGGATGCATCAAACAACTGATGCCACTCTGGAAGAGCCGGTTCACTATAACATCAGGTGAAACTCGAGTTCACAGACAGATTTGGTGTCATTCAAAAGAGGTGTCTTCGAAGGAGACTCCTTGAGTCCCTTACTCTTTTGCATCTCACTTTTGCCTCTGTCCATAGCGCTGAGAAATACTAAAGGATACAGCTGTGGCACGCCCAATAGCCGGAGGCAGAAGATCACCCATTTGTTTTATATGGATGACCTAAAACTTTATGCCTCCGGCCAACGCGAACTACAACATTCGCTGAGGGTGGTGCAGGATTACAGCCATGCGATTGGATGGAGTTCGGAACAGACAAATGTGCATTGGTCGATCTCAAAAAAGGTCGAAGCGGAGGTAGTGGAGATGAGGAACAGCTCGTTGATGGGAGCATCTTGCGAGAACTGCATGGCGGAGATACCTATACCTATCTTGGAGTAGCGCAGCGTCATGTCCATGAGGCAGAATTGGTCAAAGAGTGTCTCCGCCGCAAGTATTTGCACCGACTCCGGCAGATCTGGTCATCAGAACTGTCCGGCAAGAACAAAGTCGCTGCCACAAACATGCTTGCGGTCCCATTGTTATTATACACCTTTGGTGCTATACACTGGAAAGTGAACGAGCTGAAGGAAATCGACACGAAGACCCGCAAAAGGATGAATATGGAGAGAAGTCTACATCCTAAGTCCTCTGTCCCGCGAATATACCTCCTGCGACACCTGGGAGGGCGTGGACTATTGAGTTTGGAGCGTCTGCACAACAGGGTAGTATTGGCCACTGCCTGCTATGTAACGAACAGCACCAATCCCCTGATCCGCTTTGTGCGAGAGCACGAGAATGCGGGTGAAGGAGCCTTTCTTTTTAGCGCAGCGAAACGAGCAGCCGAGGAGCTCAGCCTCACACTCGACTTAAAGCGGAGGTGTCAGCAGTCCATTACGGAACTCGCTCCCGCAGAATTAAAATCCCACATTAAAACTGCCGAAGTCGACTTCCTTTTCGACTCGGCAGTTTCGACTTCATAAAGATAAGCCAATGCATGGAATCTTCTACAAACATCTGGAAGAGCATGGCTTGTCTGAGCAGTTGACCTTCTCTTTCCTAAGGTCTAGTGGGTTGAAGTCGGAGACTGAGGGCTTTATAATGGCTTGCCAAGACGGTGTCTTCAACACCTTGGTGTACCGTAAAAGGGTTATGGGTGTAGATGTACCCGACACCCTTTGTAGAGCTTGCCGACAGGCGCCAGAGACGCTTATGCATCTCTTGTCGGCGTGTAAGACGTGTGCTGGGACGGCTTACGTCCATCGGCACAACGCGGCTCTACGAGTGCTCTATTATCATTTAAGGCACTCATACGGTATCGATGAGGCACCGGTGCTGCCATACGCTCCAGGGGATATAGAGTCCGTTGTGGAGAACGAGAGATGCCGGATTTACTGGAACTACTCGTTCCCCACGCTCGAGCTTGTACAGGCAAACAAGCCCGACATAGTCCTTCTCGACCACCAACAGAAGACGATGTTCGTTATTGAGTTTTCGGCGCCTGCCGAGGTGAACATCGTCTCTAAGGAGGAGGAAAAGTGGACCAAATATCAGGAGTTGCTGGGTCAACTTCGCAGGCTCTGGCCAGACTACACTGTAAGTCTGCTGGTTATGGTCATTGCATCCCTAGGTGGAATGAGGAATACGCTGCTCTCTGCACTGCGCAAAATACCGGTGTGCCGTGCGGCGGCGCACATCTTAGCCGCCAGAATGCAGAAGGCAGTCATCCTTGGGTCCCTTCGTCTACTTAGGGCGCACGATTCGCGGACCCAGTGATTGCTCACCTCACGGTGTGAGGAGTAGTCATTGGGTAATGGAACAGCAGCTCGGTGTGTCGGAGCCCGGGCTGCACTTTTTTGTTTAAAACATAATAATAATAGGTTAATAATGGGTTTCAAAATCAGACACCAGAAAGTAAATCAACACAGAATTAATCATCTTCTCTACATGGATGATATAAAACTATATGCCGCCACTGAAGTGCAACTGAGATAATTGCTCAAAATAACAGAAGTTTAGTAGTAGTTAGACGTCAGGATGGAGTTCGGAATGAGCAAATGCAAAGCGCTCCACATCAATAAAGGCCAATGGAAGAACCATTCCGAACAGGAAATAGTAACTGACCAGACCTTGGATAACATGGGCAAGGACGAAACGTACAAGTACCTGGGTTTCAGTCAAAATCTTAAAATAGACCACATACAAGTCAAGGCGCAACTTAGGCTGACCGTAGACAAAAAACAAGGGGACATAGGAATTATAGACATACAGTCTCTTCACACAAGGCAAATAAAAACACTGAGACATTTTTTCCAAATTAAACAAACAAACTTACATGGAGCAATTCTAAAAGCAGACAAAAGCTATACATCACTATCACCTCTCTAGTCCAGATCACGTAGCAGACACATACAATTACATCCAATCACAACAAGAAAAAATAAACGTCTGGTCGCAGAAAGCACTCCACGGCGAACATAGATACCGTGTCACAAAAGACCACATTAACGAAAAACAGTCATACACCGGGTTGCAGGGTAGCCAGCTGTTCCCAGAAACGGAGGGTTTCTTGCTTGCCAAGCAGGACCAAAAGATTGCAACACGTAACTACAAAAAATACGCATTTAAAGATCCATCCATAATAGACGATAGTTGCAGCAAATGCCACCAACAAAAAGAAACAATAGGTCACATAAAAAGCGGGTGCAGAACTCTTGCCGGCACCGAATACACAGCCAGACATAACTACTCTGCGGCCAAAGTCACACACCTAGCCACAACAAACAAACTAATAGAAAAAACAGATCCATATTACAATTACACTCCGACATCAGTACTCGAGAACGATCCATACAAACTATACTGTGACGTTGAAATACATACAGACAAGACTATCTCAGCCAATAGACCAGATATAGTTTTCCAGTCAAAGGCCGACAACATTACCTATTTGATAGATATATCGATTCCCAATGATGTGAATATCCAAAACACCTACGCTGGGAAGATATCTAAATACACGGATCTTGCTATGGAAATAAAAAGACTTTGGAAACAAAACTCCAGTATTGCCCCTCTCATTATGTCGGTCTTAGGCCTTACACCAAACACCTTTACACAACACCTTCAACAGTTGGGCCTGAACGAAAAGTTACACAAAGCATTCCAAAAGTCTGTAATCCTGAAGACCTGTAATATTGTGCGATCCTTCCTAAATTCCTATCAATAATAGTCCGGGTGTTGACTTGGCACAGCCCCTCAACACTTGTTGCTACCGCAATTATACGAGAGGAACTTGGAAAGTCAGATAATAATAATAAAAAGTCTTTATTTGATTAACGTGGCGGGAAACTAGCTCAGATGCTGTTTTACATTCCAACCAGGAGAAAAACAAAACAGCAAAATTACATAATTATACAGGGTGGTCCAATAAGCGCGCAGTGCTCTCTAGCGGCCTACCGTTTAAATTAGAGAAATTGGCTTCAACAAAAAAAGTTTCTTTTCAAATGGTCTACTTGCAGAAAATAATTTCAAAGATGGCGGATATCCAGATAACCGGAATTAGGTATCAATAGTAGATATCAGGTAGGTAGGTATCATAGTTTATGTCTACGAAGCCTATTTTCAGAGTTATTCAGCAATCTTGAGAAAATTTGACTTTGTGGTGCTTTATAAAAAATACTAGTATCTCGGCAACAAAGCGCGACAGAAGATGCTGAATATTTGGGTGGGTGTTAATGGGCAAGTTGGGTGGTGTTTCCGCTAATAATGTGCTGAATTTTCTAACTTCTGTGGGGGAATTGGATTGTACATTGAAGAAATTTTGGGAAATTAAAAGTATCCGTAAGTGCGTTGCATTGTCTGAGGAGGATCAACATGCTGAGTAGTTATTTACGTCATCTTGTTGTCGTTTGGACTCGGGAAGATATGTGGTGAAGCTTCCCTTTTCTAAATTCCCCCCAGTTCTGGGTGATTCCTATTCATAGGCTTTACATAGATTTAAGCTGTTAGAAGGACGTTTTCGTCGTGATTCCGTTTTACATGAAGCATATTGTAATTTTATGGCTGACTATTTGGAGCAAGGCCACATGTCTGAAGTTGGGAACCAAGTGGTTTCTAATAGTCATTCCTTATCATGCGGTCGTGAAAAGGAATGTGAATGGTCAAATAAAGCTTCGGCCTGTCTTTGATGCTTCATCTAAAACTAAAAAGATGGAAAGTCCTTGAATGATCAGGAATGAGCAGGTCCCAAGTTACAAAAATGATATCGTCTCAATATTGTTTTTTGTTTGTGTTTACCGCGGATATATGGCAAATTTATCGACAGATTTTAGTTGAGGAGTCTCACACTAGTATGAAACTAATTTGTGGAGACCTAACGGTGACGAGCCTATAAAGAAATATCAGTTGAAGACTGTTACCTACGGAATAACGTCCAGTTCTTTTCTAGCTATCAGGACGTTGCTGCAGCTGTGTAAGGATGAGGGTGAAAGGTTTCCGTTAGCTGTAAACATTTTGGAGAATTTCTGTTATGTTGATGATGCCATTGGAGTAGCAAACTCCAAGGAAATTGCCTTGGATACTCAAAAACAGTTGATTCAATTACTGGCGTTGGGAAAGCTTGAACTGAGGAAGTGGGCTAGTAATTGTTCTGAAGTGCTTGCTTAGGTACCTGTAGTTCATTAGCAGCCACTTATATTTGATAAGGATTTTCTTGGAATAAAAACGTTGGGTTTGTAGTGGCGTGCCACTACGGATTGTTTTTCTTATTCAGTATATCCTCAGATACGGTCCTATACAAAGGATATTTTGTCAGAAATAGCAAAGCTGTATGATCCTCTAGGATTTTTAGCTCCAGTAATCATTGTTCCCTAGCAAATACTTCAGCAATTGTGGGCTTTAGGGATAGTAGAAAACTTTCATGACTGAGTTACCTGCGTTATCTTCCTTGAAAATTCTTAGACATATACTTCATATGGAGGCAAAGTTTACAGAGATTCATGCTTTTTGCCATGCTTCGGAGAAGTCGTATGCAGCTGTAGTTTATCTTATACAGGTTTCCATGGAGGACAATATTTTTGTGCATTTGATATATGACAAAACTCGAGTGGTGCCATTTAAAAATTATTGTCGATTCCACGACTGGACTTGTGTGCAGCCTTATCAGCCGCAGAGCTGACTGATTGTGTATCCCAGACAATGGTAAAACATAGAATAGAAAATGTTTATGCTTGGACGTATTCGAAGGTAGTTGTGAGTGGGTCAAATCTTCTCCGCATAGGTAGTGGTGCTTTGTAGCCAATCGTGTAGCTATAATCCAAGAGAAGATAGCTCCTGATTCATTGTATCATGTGGCTGGGAAAGCAAATCCCAGTGACTGTGCTTCCAGGAGGAGACTCTTCCTCGCCAATTTCTAGAACAACACTTGTGGTGGTAGGGCCCAACTTGGCTTAAGCTTCCTCGAGATCATTGGCCTGTACCTTGCGTAGGTGAGCCTTCCCGTATAGATGTACAAGAAGAAGCAAAGGTTGTCTGTATTACTACCTACGACTCTAGTATTGATTCAGAGTTGTTGGATAGATATTATTCCTTACGTCTTCGGGGGCCCCCCGCAATTTTTTTCACGGGGCCTCCTCTACCTAAAAAATTAACTGCCTATACTTGGTGAAAACGAAACTACTGTCTACGATAACACTTCAAATCGGTTTATATACTAAAAAAAAATTGGTGTGAACTCAACTTCATATTTTGATTTATTCTCTTTCGAGTTTTTGAAGATTAAGAATTCATAGACCTTGCATACAATATGATTATATATCGATTGACGGCACAGATACGCGTCGCGTCAATGTAACATTGCTGCTTGTTCTAGCCGTTTTGGATTCTACGTTCGACCACGTTGTCGTGTTGTCAAATTGTGCCATAAGGTATAGGTACTACTGATAAGGCAAAATATGCTTAATTTGATTACGGACAACTATGAGGTATAGACATGTTCCGTTGCTATAAAATTAAGTATAAGTATTATAGTAATTGCTATGTAAAAAGCTTGTTTGAAGTAGTCAAGGCTGAGGGGGCCGTCGGATGCCCGGGGCCCCCGACGCCGTGGGCCAAGCGGGCCCTTTTAGCATGCCACTGGCAATACACTTAGAAGGTGTGTAACTAGTAAAGCTGTTCTGGCAGCACTTAGGCATTTTGTGGGGCGGCGAGGACGTAGCAGTGATCTTTATAGTGATTAAGGTATAAATGTTGTTCGTGCTTATAAAACTTTACAGTTGCTCGGTGCTAAAGGTTCTGAAGTTTTGCAAATTCAATGGCATTTTAATCCTCCAGATAGTCCTTAATTAAATATCTAAAAGGCGGGGTCGAGAAAGCCTTGGTGGTTTGCTTGGTATACCTTCCTTATGATTCAAGGGATCCTCCCCCGTCAAGGGAACTGGACGACCTTGTGACATTTTGTGGAGTATCAGGGCTTGATCTTTTAGTCGGGTGTGACAGCAATGCCCATCACAATCTGTGGGGCAGCTCTGACACCAACCGACGAGGTGAAGATCTCATGGATTTCGTGAGTTCCACTAATTTGGAAATTCTGAATATTGCTGACACTACGACTTTTTGTAATAATGTGCAAGGGAAGGTCATCGATCTAACATTGGGTACACTCGATATTTGCAATGAAGTGGGAGACTGGAGGGTTTCTTTGGAACCATCCTTGTCTGACCATAGGCACATCCTGTTCAAGATAAACGGAGAGAGAACAGATATCCTTATCAGAAATACAAGTCACACTAATTGGGCCTTATTCAAACAGAATTTGGCCAACAGGCCGGGATCTACTGACCATAACCTCAGTGGCGGAGTTGATATCGAGGCAGCGGTGGTGTCCCTCTGTAGGGACCTCACGGAGTCTTTTGAAACTTGCCGTCCCCTGCGTCAGCTCAATGCAGGAGTCAATCCAAACTTTTGGACCAATAATTTGGAAAACAAAAGGAAGGCGGTGCAAAGACTACTAAGAAAGGTTAGGCATAGGAAAGACTTTCCGGAATGGGAGAGGTACAAAAAAGTACTGCAGGAGTACAAGAAGGAGATCAGAAAGGCCTCTAGAGAGTTATGGAGGAATTTCTGTAGATCCATTAACGACATTCCTGCAACTGCGAGAATGCATAGACACATATGCAAGGACAATAAGTCTAAGATAGGGTCCTTGACCAACTCCTCTGGTCATATTACAACCAATGAGGAAGAGTCGTTGAAGCTGCTTATGGAAACACATTTCCCTGGATCGGTACCAGCACAACCACAAGGAGGGCAAATGCCAACACGTCGTCGCTCTAGAGAGGACTGGATGATGGCACGGGACATTGTAACATACGACAGAATAGTATGGGCAATAAATACATTTGCACCATATAAAAGCCCTGGTCTGGACGGTGTGATTCCAGCGATGTTACAACAAGGGCAGGAATAAATATTTCCACGACTTGTGAGGATATTTCGAGCTTGAGTGGCCGTCAGATTCACACCTGGAAGCTGGCTACTGGCCAAGATCGTTTTTATACCAAAACCAGGTAGAGGTAGTTATACACACCCGAAGGACTTCAGACTGATTACCCTTTCTTCATTCTTGCTGAAGACTTTGGAAAGGCTAATTGATAGACACCTAAGAGATGGACATCTGGAAGGGTGCGCCATTCATGCTTGTTAGTTTGCTTATCAAGCTGGTAAGTCAGCTGAACTTGCCCTTCACCAGCCAGTTTGTAGACAGGAGAAGATGTTGGAATAAAAGGAAGTAGCCTTGGTAGCTTTCCTAGATATTGAGGGTGCATTTAATTGCACCACTTCCGATTCAATAAGGTCTGCCTTGGAGAGGCATGGGGTGAGAACCTCCCTCGTGGAATGGTTCCTCTCCACCATAGAGGGTCGAGTGGCTACTGCCATGATGAATGACATTACGTATAGCGTTGAAGTAGCGCGGGGCTGCCCGGAGGGCGGAGTCTTATCTCCCTTGTTGTGGTGTCTAGTGATGAATGAACTTCTGGTCAGGCTGAACAATATAGGTGTTTACGTGCAGGCCTATGCAGATGATCTTAGTATAGTAGTCAGGGGTCGATTCGTGGCTACTGTTTCGAAGATAATGCAAGGCGCTCTGCGCATTGTAGAATCGTGGTGCAACGAGGTAGATCTGTCGGTCAATGCTGAGAAGACCGAGCTAGTTATGTTCACTAGAAGAAGGAAACTGGATAGATACATCCGACCAACCTTCTTTGGAACATCACTTGAACTTTCCCAATGAGTAAAATATCTAGGCATAATTCTAGACTCGAAGCTGAATTGGAAACAACATGTAGAACATAAAGTCATAAGGCACGTAATTCGTTATGGGCATGCAGAAGGGTTGTAGGAGTGAATTGGGGCTTGACTCCTAAGGTGATGTTCTGGCTCTATACTACAATCGTTAGGCCGTACTTATTGTATGGATCACTGGTGTGGTGGCCATGTGTGAGGATAGAGACAATCAAAGCAAAGCTAAATAAAATTCAACGCTTGGCTTGTGTTAGTATAACAAGTGCAGTACGCACGACTCCGTTGAGCGCGTTAGAAGCACTGCGGAATCTCCCTCCACTTGACTTGGTAGCTCGTGGGGAGGCAAGGGTGTCTGCGTTCAGATTGCGGAGTCAAGGCAGTTGGTCCTTTGTGAATCCTGGGAGGAGACACTCTGCCATACTCTCGGTACTGCTTAGGGATCACCCTATCCTACATATGAAGAGTGATATAATTCCTCCTACATATCGCTTCGACTGCAAATTTACCGTGAGGTATCCTACAAGGGAAGAGTGGGGGCTAAGCGGTAGGCGGCCTTTTGAGGGGAGAGGACCAGTATGGTACCCACGGCTCACTTCGGCTCACCGACAACGAAGGCTCCGGGCCAAAAATAAAGCTCTCCCTCTCTCTTGGGGGAAACACCACGGTATTCCAAGCAGAGATATATGCGATTTTAGCTTATGCCTTTCGTATTTACGAAATTCAGGGGCCCAGCAGGCGGATCACATCTGCTCTGACAGCCAGGCAGCATTAAAAGCATTAAGCGCTTGCAGGTTTACATCAAGGTCCGTTCTGCAATGTAGAAAGGTCTTGGATGACATTTCGGCGAGACATCCGGTGTCACTTATGTGGGTGCCGAGTCATAACACCTTCAAACGCCATTTGTATGTGATGGGGATGGTAAATGATTCGACGTGGCGAGGAGGAAGAATCCTCGGCACACATTCTTTGTCGTTGTGAAGCCCTTGGGTATCACAGGCAGACTATACTCGGTTCAAGGGTTCTTGAACCTGAGGATATAAGATGGGCAGGAACCAAGGCCATGCTCACCTTTGCGATGAGGGCTGGACTTGGGAACTAGGGTGAAGAGAGGTGAAAAGGGCCCGTTGGTAGGCCTATGCACTGGTGGTTTCAGCCACCAGATAGCCTCTCTCCCTCTTTCATCCATTCATTCATTCAGTCCTTCCTTTGGAGGTATATGGAGTGAAATCTGTGAAAACTCACTTGCGGCGGGTGATAGGTGCACAACTGTTGACTCATGAGGAATTGAGCACCACTTTGATCCAAATCAAGGCAATGTTAAATTCGAGACCCTTGTGTAGTTTGAGTTCTGATCCTAACGATGTAGGCAGCTTGACTCCGGGTCATTCCTTGACATTAGAGCCCTTAAATGCTCCGCCTGACGAAGATTTTCCGTGTGTGAAACGTAGTCGGTTGAATAGGTGGCGGTTAGTGCAAGAGATGCCGCAACATTTTTGGCGGCGTTGGCATATGGAATACCTTCACACCCTCCAGCAACGACAGAAGTGGAATGCACCACATAATCTTCCCTCTGTCGACCAGTTGGTTCTTCTCAAGGATGAAAATACCCGTCCTTTACAGTGGCCATTAGGTAGAATCGTAAACTTGTACCCCGGCACGGGAAACAGTTCGATAGTCGCCCAACTTAAGACTAGTAAGGAGCCGTTAGACCGTCCTTTATTGAAACTGTGCCCTTTGCCGGTACAATAGGCCATAACTTGCTTGTATATAATTAATTTGTTTTTTTTTCGTGTCGTGTTATGGAAGGGATAATTTCCACTAATTGTCTTTGTAGGTAATATTACTATGATTGGGAAAAAGTATTTTTTTTTATATCTTTTGGTGGGCGGAAAATGTTTACGATTGATATTTAGCATTTAATCTCCCGCGTTTTGACTTGCGTGTTTTTGAAGTCTAACGGTTGACGCAGAAGAAGAGTCGTTGTCGTACTTCAACTACCGAGGTGAACGGACGTGTGCGTGATATCCTTCACCCCGTGTGTAGCGTGTACCGCCGATTTAGGGCGACTACCGCTCACATCGCTCAGCTAACTCTGGAATCTGGATAGATCAACGCAGTACCCAGCTGGGAAAGACATCCGGCGCCAACTAACAAGAGGTGAATCAACCGATTTATGATTAACTTCTATACACTTGGCTACAATATTATTATTATAATTGTAACCAATATGCAAATATTGAAATAACCTTGAAATGTTACCGTACTTGTGGCAGTTGAAAAGGTAAAAATTCTGAATATATCATTTAACAAAAAATGTTTGCTTTTATGTTTCGGAGACGGGTAACGATTTACTTTAGGGTACAGCCGCTAGGTGGCGCCCCTATATGTCAATCGAAAGGGCTCGAGGTGGGGAGCAATAATGTCCATGGGCACAACACCCGGAAACGAAAGACAAAAAAGTTATGGAGGAAACAATTTCCCATGTTAAGTCTATGGGAATTTTTCGAATTTTTTTTCTCATTAACAGTCATTGGAATCAAAAGGAACATGATTATTTTATTTATTAAGTAAGAAAAAAGCAAGAATAAAGTCAGTCAGTCATAAAGGTGACTAGTCAGCCTAACCTAACCTAACATAACCTAACCTAACCTAACCTAACCTAACTTAGCCTAGACTAGCTTAACCTAACCTACGTGGAAGATTTCATTCACTTTTAACGAGAAAGAAAAATTCTCATAGACTTAACATGGGGATTAGTTTCCTCCATAGCTTTTTTGTCCTTCGTTTCCGGGTGTTGTGCCCATGGACAATATTGCTCCGCACCTCGAGCCCTTTCGATTGACATATAGGCGCGCCACCTCTAACGGCTGTACCCTAAAGTAAATCGTAGCCATCTATTATTTATCAGATAAAAAAAGCATTTGTTTCTCGGTTTTGCAACTTTTTCAAAGTTACTAATTCATATTTTTGAAAGTCACGAAAATTGGCCCACCCTACTCTCTAGTATGTATAACTAAGCGTATTTCACAACGCATCTGTATGAACGTTTATAAAAGAGCACTCGCTCCCTACGCCGACCCTGTCCGGAAAATTGATTGGCCAGATTTCCTATTACGACATGATTGATTATAAACTGATAATAGCCCACGCAGCGCATGCGTTTTCCCCCTCGCGACCGTGGTCGCGGCCGTCTAGATACTCGCGGCGTTCTGGCACGTTTGACGTTGTTTTGTTTTCTCGTACCGGGCGCGAGGCGCAACTGAAATCGCGGTACTACTCGGCGTACTTCGAGCGGAATTTTCCCCGATAGAAAAATAAATATGGTTTACGTATTGTGAACGATGCGCGAAGTGTGTCGCTGTGCTGGTGGATTTTTATATAGTTGTGTTGGTGTGTGTGTAGTACTTCATAGTCGGCAATATGCGACGGATGATGCTCAAAGGATTCCTTTGCTGGAAGCGTAAATTGAAGATACTATCATGTCGAGTATAAAAAGAAGTTCCACCAGGCGCTCTGAGTAAGTATTGGTTAATCTACTACTAGGGAGTACCGCTGGTACTACCAAAACCATAGGGGCAAAATCTAAGCATGGGGAGTGCGAAGTCCGGGCCCCCATATTCGACTAACCCATAAAAAAGATAATTTTCTGGACAGCTCAGGGATAGCTAGTGCAAAAAGTTTGTATTTGTTACACGATACACAAAACTTGCACACCGAGAGGTAGTCTAGTTTCAATCGTGTGGTGTGTATCAGCAAATATATGCACATATAGCAAACACAATTTTTATTGTCTAGGTTCGAATCAAATTATCTCTATTCCAATTTTGCTAAGCACATTTTTGCAATATACAGGTTGTCCCGTAACTAATGATACAGAGCAAAACTTCAGATTCTTTGGGCAAAAATATTGAGATTTAACCAAATTTCTTACATCAGTGAAAAAATTAATAACAACCGAAATACAGCGTGTCAAATTTATTTGTAATTAACATTCCATTTTTGGTTAATAATTCTTCAACAGGATGACATAATGGCACGAAACTAGGAACTAGGGGTTTCTTGGAAGAGGCTGCCAGTTAAGCCTATTTAAAAAGATGTAACTTTTTTACGTCACGATATATTAGTGTAAATGTTGAAGAATAATTATGTTTATTCCTTATATGTACACCTTATAAATGTCGCTCCGAGTACCTAACCGTTTTCCAGATATCTGCTAATCAATTAGTCAGTTCAGTACACAGTCAAATTTCCAAATGAATTTCTTATTGAAGTAGGCTGCAGTAGAGTGCCAAGGTCTTCGGAGGCCCCTCCGCAAATTTGGTTCACGCCCCCCCCCCCTTCTTAATAAAAAAATAATATTTCAAATCGGTTTATATTATATGTATGGCCACTATGAAAGCAACAAATGTATCAAATATTTGGTCTAAATCTATGCCGTCTGCCTTTTCATTTTCGATAAAAATTAATGCCAAAGAACTTTTTATTAGTTTTTTGTTTCGAAAATGAGCTTGCTTGAGCCGATGTAACAGGCAGTACTAGAAAGAACTGAAATGCTGTGCAAATCTCAGGTAACTAATCAAAAATTGATCTTTTTCGAAAATAAAATCAGAAAATTCTGTAATACTGTTAAGATTTTTCTGGATTACAGATAGAAGAGTTTTTATTTAAATTAGTTCCGATGCAAGATTTTGTGTGAGATCGTCTGGATATTTTTCAACTAGTTCTTTTACTTTATTGATAATTTCCACTTCTTGCACTTCAATAAGTGTTTTGGGGTTTAAAATATCGGATTTTGAATAGACATTTGTGAATGCCTCACACTTATTTTTAGTTGTACTAAAATAGTTCTCGGTATGTGTTAAATACTGAAATTCTTAAACGATTTTTAGGGTCCACAATTGGTTTATCAATCGCCATTTCATCAAAAAACTTTTTAGTAGTACGAATTCTTTTGCCTGTAAATTGTGGCTCAATACAAATTTGCCATTGTTAATGAAGTTTTAAAGATATTTTCAAAATTATTTCTTAAATTTCCGAATTGATCTGAAACATATGCAATCTGTGGATTGTCCAATATCTATCTATATGACTTTTTTGCAAACATGTTGAAAGTAAATTGACGTTTTCACGTATTTTTCCTTGAAATATTTATAAAAATCCAGATTCAAAATTCTCTATTTTATTTTGTAGGACCTTTATCTCATCCCTATCAGATTTTTCTTTGTTCTTATAGCTAGATTCAACAAACATTCAACGACGACTAAATAGTTACTTTTTAATGAAATTATCGATTCGATACTGGATGACCATCTGGTGGGGCATGGTTTTTTTTAAGGTGGATCACACAGTTTTACTGCTTTTTAATTCAGTGTTTAAAGCTTGCCAACGAGGCAGACTTTCGCTAAAAAAATAAAAAGATTGAATGGTGTCAAAGGGGGCCCCTCGGATGCTCGGGACTCCCCCGCACCACGGGCCCTGCGGGCCCTTTCGGCACGCCACTGGTAGGCTGTGATTAAATTAAATGTCAGTTGCAACAGCAAACGCTACACAATTAGTTACTGTCAATCTTCATTGGTCATTGACATTTGGCGTGTTACTGATGGTTCTTTTATATATTAAAAAATCTTTCAAGAACCATGAGTAACATCCAAAACGTCCGGTTAGATTCGGTTCGGTTAGATTCGATTCGAAGCACTAACAAATTTTGACAGTAACTAAGTATGGTATGCCGAGTTTGTTATTGCAACTGACATCTGACAGCCTACTTCGATAAATAATTTACATTTTTTGAGAATTTGGCTGTATACCGACTAATTGATATGCAGATATCTGGGAAACGGTCACTCGGAGTGACATTTACAAAGTACGAGTATACCTTTTTCACATAAAGAAGCTTGAAGAAACACAGTCTTCCTGACAATCTTCAACTAATATATTGTAGTGATATAAAAAAAGTTACATCATTTTAAAGAGGTGTTATTGTATAGTAAGTGGTGGTCCCTACAAAGGGTATCCGAACTAAGAACATATAAGAATTTCTTGCCTCAAAAAAAAACCCGAGTTCCTAATTTCGCGCCGTTACGCCATCCTAAAAACGAAATGATAATTAAAACTTTGACACCATGTATTTCGGTTATTATCAACATTTGCAACTGAGGTAAGTTTAGTTAAATCTCAGTATGTTTATCCACAGAATCTGCAGTTTTTCTGTGTAATATTAATTAGGGGATAACCTGTATAGTATTTCTGATCTTTTTTATTCGTTAGGAGGACGTTTTAAACTTCCAACATATGTAACAAAACTCTTGTATGGTTTCTTAGATTTATGGGATAAGGAATTTGCTGTAGCTTCATAAATATGTTTCAATTATATTTAGATGCCGAACAAAGGCAAATAAATAGTTACCCTTGCTATCCGAACTCTTCTACTTACTAGGTATTACAACTGTTACTTCCAAAGCCATGGAGAGAAATACTAGACCCGTGAAGTGCATGGTTTCAGCTCCTATACATATATCTACAATATATAACCAACACAGTTTTCTAAATAGCATTAGCAAGAAGTCTTGACTCAGTATACAGTTCTTCTATCCCTACTCCATCCTTATCAAAACAATAGACAATGATCAGGAATCTTTGAAACATCGAGAAACGAAGTTTGAGCGGTTTTAAAATTTTTCGCTTTTTGTTTCTCCTCCGCCACCAGGGCCGCGCCAAGTGTTTCTGCCGCCCGTGTGCAAATGATAAGTGGCCGCCCCTATTACCCCAAGCACAATGAGAGACGGTAATCAAATTTCAGAGACGTTTACTTTTAAGTTTTGTTAAAAATTTAATATCTTTTTACACAAATACCACATAAATAAAAATCCTTAAAACTAAGCAACAAAAAAACGAAACATACAATTATGTACTTTAACCTTAAAAACAAAAACTTCTAGCTCCTACAAAATAATATAAAATATTTTTTAAAAACTTAAGTTTAATCTTTTAAACATAAACAAAAAACAAACATAACAGATAATTATGTACTTTAAACTTAAAAACAAAAGGTCCTAGAAAATAAAATATGATGCACCTATCTTTTTATAAAATGTACAGAAAAGACACTTGCCCTGCTTTAAGTGCTGCAAAATCCTTTATAATTTGGTCTGTATTTAGTTTTTCACATAATTCAGAATCAATGGAAATGAATGCCAAATTATTGAGTCTTTCTTGGTTCATCAAGTATCTTAAGTAATTTTTAATGAGCTTTAGCTTTGAAAATGATCTTTCTCCGCTTGCAACTGATATTGGAAGTGTTAAAAGGATTCTAAGAGCAATCGAAATATTGGGGAATGTATTAAATAAATAATTTTTAAATATGTGGGGCGGTACTTCGCAAAATAATGGAGTCTAAAGAAGAGTTATCCAGATGAAGGAAATATCATGGGTACCGCGCCGCCGCCCTTTTAGGCTTGCCGCCCGTGTGCGGTGCACACCGTGCACATGGGGTTGGCTCGGCCCTGTCCGCCACTGATAACACCGATACCCTGTTACCATTTCCTCCACTGTAGTAATACGGTGCTACAATTCCATCACAATCAAGATTGTCGTTTCCAAGTTACACGTTATAGGACTATAATATGTATGTATCAAATTATTCCACAGATAAAATTGAAAGACGACATTCGGATAGGTCTAAAAAGTACCTACACGATATCACCAAACTCAATTTTTTCTGTGCAATGAATATGTATACAGCAAATTTTGGAGTTTTCAAACCCTCTACGTTCCCAATTTCACCTCCTCCTGGAAAATGATCAGGAACCCCTGCAGTGTCTAAAAACGAAGTTTGGAAGCGTTCTGATAATTTTTAGTTTTTTACCCATTTTTCCGCCTCCAATGCATCGACCTACTACGACCCCACAGCATATCGTTACCCAAGTTTCCTCAGGATACAAGCAGCGGTTAGTAGACAGACAGGCCGACGGAAATAGGTAACGTGGATGTTTGTTAGGTATATACTATAAAATCGAAAAATTTTTCAATCACAATACTCCTCTCACAATCGGTGTGGGAAGTAAAAGGAACATTTTATAGATGGAACAGAAATAGGTATTAATTTGCGTTGCTGGTGCAAAAAGTTGATATTTGTTAAGCCGAGCAAATAAACTGAATGAGCACTTCGCGCCGAATGAGCATTGATTCGGGCAATTTTTTATTGTCCCGCACAGAACCACATGAGCATGCATTCGGAGGCGCTCTATCAGTTCGCCGAATTGTTTTATTGACCACGTACTGGAAAATCTAGGTACAGCTAGTGCCGCATTTATAATTATTTATGAGCTGCTGAAGAAGAAGAAGAGGCGATGCCGTCACAATTATTTCTTCAAAGAAGTCGAGATTGGAGCCTTAACAGTTCTTTTATTTTGCATGATATCCGAAGTGACAGCGATGGAAGGCGACTCAAAAACATTACCAGAATGTCGGAAAGTGATTTCTCATTTCCGCTCAATGCAATTAATGATAAAATATCCATAAATTCTTTAATTAACGGCAAACACGTCTCTTGCGAAAAGTCCATTTTGTACGGAGAGTTTCGGTTTTATGTTCACAGGTCGCTAAAACCCGTCCAGATAGCACGAACTTCCTTTGATGGACCGACAACTTTAGCATCGGCTGGCGCACCGCATTGGCCTGTTCAGCGCGGTGCGTGCATACGTCCACACCTAAATGCTCGTTCGGCGCAAAGTGCTCATTCGGTTCATTTGCTCAGATCTGTACGCGGCTTTATATGATGCACAATATCTGCAGATCGCCACGGAATCAAGATATTTTAATAAATTTATGGTTTCTCGATGTTTGGGCCGGCATCGTCGTTTTATTTCTAAAGCGAGATCTGTGTATTTAGATATCTTCCCAGCTTAGGTGTTTTGGATGTTCATATGTTCAGTAGCAAACGTCATGGCGAGCGGAACGTGTACGCTCTGCTCCGACAATTTTATCGTTAATAACAAGTATGTCGTGTGTAATTTTTGTGAAAAGCAGTATCACCCTCACTGTGTCAAAGTGAAAGACAGTGTATGCAAGTTATTGCAAGAATTTGAAAACCTCAAGTGGTTCTGTGACACCTGTTTGCCACTGGTAAACACAAAAATGAAATCAAGTACCTGCCAGAGCAATCTTCAAGTGGATATGCAGTTAATCATGAAGGAAAATCAGCATTTACTTCGTGAAATTGACTTACTGAAGAAAAGAACATCCGACCAAGATTACATAATTGAATTGCAGAAGGCGTCAATGAGTAATGTAAATCCACCTACAGTAAGTAAAAACACGTCAACATTACCGCCGGCCGGGATTTCCTATAGCGATGCCATAAAAAGGTGTATGCAAAATACCAGACAAAAAGAAACACCAGCAATTATAATTAAAGGTGATTCCAAAGTTAACCCTGCCGATATATCGAAAGAAATTAGATCCAAGATTAATCCAGCAAATTCAAATATTAACATAGCAAACACTAAATTCATCAAAAATGGATTTTTAATTAACTGTTGTGATGCAGAGTCATTGCAACGTTTGAAAAATAGGCTGGGAAAAGAGGTCGGAAATAAATATTCTATATCTGAAGCAACAAAATTTAATCCGCGAATTATTGTGCGAGACGTTGAAGAAGATTCCGTTAATGAAGATGTTTTTTTGCGTGAACTGGTAGACCAAAATAAACTGGAATGTACGAGAGCTGATCTAAAAGTAGTCAAATGTATCAAGACAGGCAAGAGAAACTACGACGTTATAGCCGAGGTGACTCCTGCCATGCGTAAAAGACTTATTGATGGGGTGTCGGTATATATAGGCTGGAAACGGTGTTCAGTTGAAGACTATATTCATATTACTCAGTGTTATAACTGCGGGAAATATAATCACCTTAGAAAAGACTGTAAAAGTAATCTAGCTTGCTTGAAGTGTTCCGAAAATCATGAAACGAAGAGCTGCCAAGCTACTTCAGAAAAATGTACAAATTGTGTTTTCTATAATAGTAAGAATAAGTTGCAATATGATGTTAATCATTCAGCTGGTAGTAAAGTCTGCCCAATACGTTGCCAAAAAATTGAGTATTTGATTCAGTCGATTAATTATGACTTGTAAAGTATCTAATGTTTTATCAATAGCACACTTGAATGTCCGCTCATTATTTACAAACTTTGACAATTTCATTGACTTAGCTCAAAAAGGTGATTATGATGTGCTGGGTACCTCTGAGTCATGGTTGAATGTAAATATACCTTCAGATACTGTTAACATTCCGGGTTATAAGCTTTTCAGACAGGATCGTGAGGGGAGAGGTGGTGGAGTAGCAGTTTATGTTAAAAGTCATTTTTGCTGTCGTAAAATTGAAATTGAACTATCTAAGGAAGAACTGGAGTATCTGTTTTTAGAAATCAAGATAGGGCGATTTGTTATGGCTATCGGCGTGTTATATAGACCTCCTAGGCTTTCTGCCTATCAGTGTATTGATACATTAGATTCCATATTGTCTTGTGTTATGTCGAAATATGATAATGTGGCTATTCTAGGGGATGTCAATGTTGATATGTTGAACACACAAAATATAATTTCTGAATGTTTTAACTCGTACAGTTTTACACAGTTAATCACCGAGCTTACTAGGGTAACAGATCATTCTGCGACCTTGATTGATCCAATTTTCGTCACTGAACCAGTTTCCGTGATTAGCTCAGGTTTGATAAATGCCGACATGATTTCCGATCACCATTTAGTTTTTTGTAAATTACGTGTCCCGAAGCACAAGTTCAAGCAAAAGTATATCACATATAGAGACTTTAAAAATTTTGATGAGGAGAAATTTTCTGCAGATTTATTGTTGATCCCCTGGTATAATATTATTTATCTTCAGAATATTGATGAAAAGATTGCTGTATTTACTGAATATATCCATCTGCTCTTCAATAAGCATGCGCCTATTAAAAGAGTCAGGGTGAGCAAACCGCATTGCCCTTGGCTAACGGATGTAGTCAAAATAATAATGAATCTGAGAGATATGGCATTGCGAGATTTTAAACTACATCGTACTGAAGAAAAATATAATTATTACAAGAAAATGAGAAATTTGGCACTAACTTCTTTAAGACGAGAAAAACAAGCCTACTTGGAGACGATGTACCGTCAAAAAAATCAAAGCAAGTTTTGGAAAACCCTCAAGAGGTTAAACATTCAGAAATGTGGAGACACCCAACTTCCTGAGCACCTCAAAGACGTAAATGCGGTAAATATTTTATAAGTGTTTACAAACAATCCCTCGGTGAGACTGAGGCTACTAGGTTTTATTCTGCAAACGCCTTCAGTAATAATCAAAAATTTCAATTTTCGATGGCACATCCTAATGACATTAATAACGCGTTACTATCAATTAAATCTGAGTCAGTTGGGACTGACGATATTTCATTAACTATGGTTAAAATGTGCTTGCCTACTATACTACCTTATATAACCCACATTATAAATAGTTGCCTGGAGTTTGGATACTTTCCCAAGAGGTGGAAAGAAGCTATAGTTATTCCTGTTCCCAAAAACTCATCTCCCTCAACTTTTAATGATCTGCGTCCTATCAGCTTGCTGCCTCTTTTTTCTAAGTTGCTCGAAAAAATAGTTCAAACTCAGTTAGGCAACTACTGCAATGAATTGTCAATCATTCCATCACATCAATCTGGTTTTCGTGCTGGCCACAGTACTAATACTGCATTACTTGACATCACTGACAATATATTCAGAGCTTTGGATAAAAGGTTGGCTACAGTACTAATTTCCCTTGACTTCTCTAAGGCATTTGACACCATTGACCATGGCTTACTATGTGCGAAGCTCCAATATTATGGTCTTGATGAGACGTCCATAAATTTTTTTAGATCTTATTTGTCGGACCGTGTTCAAAAGGTGAAAATTGAGGAAAATCTATCCTATAATAAACATATTTCATCGGGAGTTCCCCAGGGTTCGATTCTGGGACCATTACTGTTTATTATATATACGGCTGATCTTCATACTACCTTATCGCATTCATTTATATCGAGCTATGCAGACGACACACAGCTAATTCACCACTTCGATCCTGAGAATCTGACGCCTGCTGTTGATATGTTAAACGTAGATATTGAAAGTTTAGTCACATACACTAAAAACCATAACCTTTCATTAAATCCAGCTAAATGCAGTGCGATGTTGTTCTGTTCGAAAAAGTTGTGTGATAACCTTACAGCCAATTTAAATATAAAAATCATAAACAACGATTTACATTTTGTAGACAGCTTAAAAATACTTGGAGTCACACTTGATCAAAATTTGAGGTTCAGATCGCATGTTTGTAATGTTTTAAAAAAATCATACTTCAGGCTGAAAATCTTATATTCCAGCAAGTATATATTAAGTTTTAATGTTAAGAGGGCCCTCTGTGAATCTTTAGTTATGTCAGTGGTTCGCTATTGTGATATTCTATATTACCCTTGTTTAGACAGTTTAACCAAATTGCGTCTACAAAAAATCCAAAACTCATGCTGCAGATTTGTTTGTGGTTTGAGGAAGTTTGATCATATCTCGGCTAAAATCAGGGAAATTGGTTGGCTGACTGTAGAAAAAACTGTGAAGCTACACTACATTATTTTTATACACAAATTAGTTGCTACGTCCACCCCTTGTTATTTGTTTGAGAAGCTTATACCTCGTAGACATGCGCACGACTTGAATCTAAGGCACAGAGATAATTTTACCATTCCACGCTTCTTCTTCTCTCAGTGCCTTATCAGTTATCTGACGTTGGCAACCACTTGGGCGAATGCATCTCGGTCTTCTGCCAGTCTAAAGAGGTCATTTGCGGCTCGGTATCCCGTCCAGTCGCGTATGTTACGTAACCAAGACATCTGTTTCCTGCCGACCCCCCGTTTGCCCTCTATCTTGCCTTCCATGATTATTCTGAGGAGATGATATTTTTCACCTCTAATCACATGTCCCAAATATGCTACCTTTCTTCGCTTGACAGTTGTGAGGAGTTCACGATGTGTTTGCGCTCTTCTCAGGACCTCCTCGTTGGTCACTCTTGCCGTCCAAGGAATCTTTAGAATTCGTCGAAGCGTCCACATCTCAAATGCTTCCACGCTACTTCACAGCATTATTTACGAGATCATTCTCGTATAATGCTGCGCAACTGTATAATCAAGTAAATAATGAGTTTAAGAGATATTCACTCCTTATGTTGAAAAAAAAGATAATAATAATAATAATAATAATAATAATAATCGTCTTTATTCAACTTGTATTAAGGTATACAGGAAGTGTAGCAGAAAGTGGCGAAGTTTAGCAACATGCTACTCTTACACTTAACCACCCCTGCATAAGATTATGTTGTTCAGTAGCAGATTCAAACAGATATGAAATTATACACATTCAAGACAAAAAAAACAAATCCTTACAAGAAACTAGTGCATAAACAAAGGCTATAAAGGGTTATAATAGGTTAATCAACATTTTAACTGCTTTTTTGAATTGCTGCATAGACATGTTTTTATATTTAATCCCAATGGCGTTGTACAAAGTCGCAGCGTTATATGAAAAGGACCTCTGAAATAAGGCTGTAGAATGAACAGGAATAGTTAAAGCATAACTAAACCTTATACGCCTGTCGTGTACGTCTTTCCTAAAAATTAACTTTTCTCTTAGATATATGGGCTTGCCGGAAGATATTAGCCTATGGATAAAAACAAGGTAATGATATTTGACGACATTTTTAACATTCATCCACTTGAGTCCAGCTAGACTATTAGAAACATGGTCAAAACGTTTAAGTCCACAAACAAATCTGACACAGTTATTTTGCACAATTTGGATACGATTTTTTGAATACACATCAAGACAAGGAAAATATAAAATATCACAGTAGCTGAAGATAGACAAGATCAAAGATGAGCACAATTTTTTTCTTAATTTGAAATTGAAGACAGATTTGTTTGCGTACAGTGATCTCAGTCTCAAGTAGGTTTTCTTTAAAAGGTTTTTGATATGACTTGTAAATCTGAGTTTGATGTCAATGATTACTCCAAGAACCTTGACCTCGTCAGCGGGATGCACTCTTTCAGAACCAATTTTTACTGACAGCTGTGATTCGATTACTTCTCTTTTATGGTCTGGACAAAAAAATAAAAGACTAGATTTACTTGCATTGATTGAAAGGTTGTGGTTATTGGAAAATTGGCAAATCATGTGAATATCGTTGTTGATCGACGTCTGCGCTTGTTCTAGGTCACTAATATCAAAATAGTGAATGAGTTGAGTATCATCTGCAAAAGACTGAAGCTCACACTCACTCACACATTTATTTAGATCTGAGACATAAATCAAAAATAACAGAGGACCCAAAACGGAGCCTTGGGGTACCCCAGAAGAAATACTTAGAAAACTGGATGCACTGTTATCAAGAGATACACACTGAGAACGATTAGAAACATAATGACGGAAGAAATTCAATGCGATAGGGTCTACACCATAATGTTTTAACTTTGCTAACAGTAACTCATGGTTTAATTTATCAAAGGCCTTTGAGTAATCGATTGACACCACTGCTACACCCATTTTTTTGTCAAGTGCTCTAATAATGTTATCAGTTAAATTTAAGAGAGAGGTCGTAGTACTGAATGATTTCCGGAAAGCTGATTGATTTGATGGAATTATATTTTCTTCAGCATATTGCATTAGTTGGATGTGCACAGCTTTTTCTAGTATTTTTGACAGAATAGGTAACAAACTTATTGGTCTGAGATCAGTAAATTCATCTGGATTAGACTTTTTTGGGACTGGTATCACAATGGCACGCCTCCACGATTCTGGAAAATAACCCCTTTCAAGGCAACTGTTTACAATATGTGTGATATATATTAGCGTCACCGGCAAACTTAACCTTATCATAGATAAACTTAACCCATCAGTGCCTTTAGCCTCAGACTTGAAAATAGATATTATTTTAAGTATTTCATGAGGTTCTAAAAGTCTGAATGAAAATTTGTTTGTTCGTGGCACAATTTCGTTGTAATACTTTAATATGTTATATGGAGCGGCAGAAGAATCATACACTGAAACGAAATAATTATTAATTAGGGACGGGTTAGCAAGATGCTTTGGAAGACATCGTTTATTATTTGCCTGCAGTTTCATTTTTCTCAACTCAGACCATAACTTTTTCTGATCACGCCCTTTTTCTAAGTGCGCCAGGTACGCCAATTTTTCTTGCCTAATACATGAAAGTGTAAAGTTACGGAGTTCTTTGAAGTAGCGCAAACTTTCTGGGCTACTGTCCGTCTTTAACTTGCTGTAAGCAGATCTTTTTTCAGCTAGCAACAACTTTAATGTATGTGTCATCCAAGGTGCTCTAGGTTTACTTACACGTACAGTCCTAAGAGGACAGTGGCAATTAAACGTATTAATCAGTTTGCTAGTAAACAAATGAACTTTATCATCAATATCCCGTATATAACACAATTCCATGAAGTTCGCAGTGTTCAAATCATGAATAAAAGACTGTTCATCAAATTGCGAAAAATCTCTAAAGGTAATAAATTTTTGCCGCGATTCAACATGGGTTATGTTAAGCGTGCAGCAAACAATTTTGTGATCTGAAATCAAATCAGCATCTAAGGTCAGACAGTTATTGACAGTGATATCTGTGTTAATTAAAATGGGATCAAGTAGCTTAGCTGAATTATCAGTTACCCTAGTGGGAGAGGTAACTATTTGTTTGAAGCCATGTATATCTAAGCACTGCTGTAAAGGATTTATTGCTGTGAAATCTATATTTAAGTCTCCTACGATAAAAATGTTTTTATGCTTACTTAATAGCATTGGCAAAAGATTATCAAACGCATTTATACATTCGTTAATACTATGTGACGGGGGCCGATATAAGATACCAACAACTAAATCATGACGATCAACCCTAATTTTCACCCACAGTTGCTCTAAAAAGGGCGTAGTGTTTATAACTGAATCAATATCAATAATCTCAGCACGTAAATTTCATTTAAAATATACACCACAACCACCACCGCGAGATAATCTATCTTTTCGAAGAAAACTGAAATTTTCAATATTTACTACCTCAGTGGAGATGTCCGGGCTCAACCATGTTTCTGTAACCGCAAGAATGTCAAAACTGTCCTCTTCTATCATGTCCACAAAAGTGTCAAAGCTAGACATCAAAGACCGTACATTCAAGTGACCTAACTTAAGTTTTCTAATATTAGTATTCTCCATCACGATATACATTTTAAAGCTGCATGATTAAACCTATTTCTATCCAAAGTTAATTCTACTTTTTAGACTATTTACATAATTTACATAAGCTGGACAGTTAGTATCATTTGCAGCATGATTAATTTGGACAGGGAATTTGGATTTAGAGCTATGGTTAACACAATTTATACATTTGACTTGATCATCAGTAGCCTTACACTGTTTCAATGAATGGCCTTCTGAACATTTGACACAAACAGTCGCAGAAGATTTGCACGTTTTTGCAATATGACCATACATACAACATTTAAAGCACTGAATTATTCGCAAGTTGTCACTAATAGGACACTTTTTCCAATCCAACCAAATAAAACCTCTCGCTAGCAGCAATTTCCGTATGTCGGGTGACACTTCCAGGACAATTTGATGCAACTTTTCGATTTTGGTGACTACTTTTACATCAGCGCCTTCATCAATCCCGTTCAGTGTCATGATGCTCTCGATGATCAGGTTGTCATCCTTCATGTTGTCATTGAATTTAACGTTACTAATCAAAAGACGGGGGTTGAACTTCTTTAGTTCATTAGCAGTTAAGCGACCACTCAGTTGTGTATTTACCGCATTTCTGAGTTTCAACATATCATCCTCCGCCTTGCAGTAAACAGCTATCCCTTCCTTAAGTTTCCTTGTGCCGCTAATGCGTACGTTTAGACGAGAAGGAATAATCGTCTTTGAGAGTACTTGCAAAACATCATCACTATTATTCTTATCAGCTGATTTTACCAGCAAAACAGACGAGTCTTCATTTTTTGTTGTATTGTTTCCATTCTGCTTCAATACCTCGCTATATTTACTTACGAGCCCAACATTTTTTGCTACAGCCAGACCATTTCTTGCCTCATTTAGCTCTTTTTCTAACGCATTGGATTTAAATTTCTGTAACTCCATGGAATTTTCGAGTTCAGTAATTAACTTTTCCTGCAAATTTTTCTCTCTAGTTAGGCAATCGATTTCCTTCTGAAGTATTGGGATGCGTGACTTAAAGTCATCATCAAAATTCTGCTGGGATTTAGATATCATCCCATTTCCGGCTTGTTTACATTTATCACAGAACCATATTAAATTATCAGACTCACTCAGGTACTTGCAGATTATATCCTTTAATCCAACACACACAGGATGAAATGACTTCACACACAATTTGCACTTAATTTCTTTACTACTAACAATAAAATTGTCAGCACATTTCGGACATACGTCCACATCGTCTGCCATCTCGATGCGGAAAGATGAGACTTTTACTACTGGTTGAATAAGAAGGTACATTTTTCTTTATTTTTTATATTACTTTTACCTGTCACACCTTAAATACTTTTTGTATGTTTGAATATAATTTTTTTTTTGTTAGTATTATAGGTACATACACTGTATTATGGTTATAGGTAAAGGGTTAAATGTAAGAATAGCCTGTGGCTAAATTTCGCCCTAATAAAAGACGTTTATTATGTTTAAAACAAAAAAGTGCAGCCCGGGCTCCGACACACCGGGCTGCTGTTCCATTACCCAATGACTACTCCTCACACCGTGAGGTGAGCAATCACTGGGTCCGCGAATCGTGCGCCCTAAGTAGACGAAGGGACCCAAGGATGACTGCCTTCTGCATTCTGGCGGCTAAGATGTGCGCCGCCGCACGACACACCGGTATTTTGCGCAGTGCAGAGAGCAGCGTATTCCTCATTCCACCTAGGGATCCAATGACCATAACCAGCAGACTTACAGTGTAGTCTGGCCAGAGCCTGCGAAGTTGTCCGAGCAACTCCTGATATTTGGTCCGCATTTCCTCCTCCTTAGAGACGATGTTCACCTCGGCAGGCGCCGAAAACTCAATAACGAACATCGTCTTCTGTTGGTGGTCGAGAAGGACTATGTCGGGCTTGTTTGCCTGTACAAGCTCGAGCGTGGGGAACGAGTAGTTCCAGTAAATCCGGCATCTCTCGTTCTCCACAACGGACTCTATATCCCCTGGAGCGTATGGCAGCACCGGTGTCTCATCGATACCGTATGAGTGCCTCAAATGATAGTAGAGCACTCGTAGAGCCGCATTGTGCCGATGGACGTAAGCCGTCCCAGCGTACGTCTTACACGCCGACAAGAGATGCATAAGCGTCTCTGGCGCCTGTCGGCAAGCTCTACAATGGGTGTCGGGTACATCTACACCCATAACCCTTTTACGGTACACCAAGGTGTTGAAGACACCGTCTTGGCAAGCCATTATAAAGCCCTCAGTCTCCGACTTCAACCCACTAGACCTTAGGAAAGAGAAGGTCAACTGCTCAGACAAGCCATGCTCTTCCAGATGTTTGTAGAGGATTCCATGCATTGGCTTATCTTTATGAAGTCTTAAAAGGAAGTCGACTTCGGCAGTTTTAAGGTGGGATTTTAATTCTGCGGGAGCAAGTTCCGTAATGGACTGCTGACACCTCCGCTTGAAGTCGAGTGTGAGGCTGAGCTCCTCGGCTGCTCGTTTCGCTGCGCTAAAAAGAAAGGCTCCTTTTCCCGCATTCTCGTGCTCTCGCACAAAGCGGATCAGGGGATCGGTGCTGTTCGTTACATAGCAGGCAGTGGCCAGTACTACTCTGTTGTGCAGACGCTCCAAACTCAATAGTCCACGCCCTCCCAGGTGTCGCAGGAGGTATATTCGCGGGACAGAGGACTTAGGATGCAGGCTTCTCTCCATATTCATCCTTTTGCGGGTCTTCGTGTCGATTTCCTTCAGCTCGTTCACTTTCCAGTGTATAGCACCAAAGGTGTATAATAACAATGGGACCGCAAGCATGTTTGTGGCAGCGACTTTGTTCTTGCCGGACAGTTCTGACGACCAGATCTGCCGGAGTCGGTGCAAATACTTGCGGCGGAGACACTCTTTAACCAATGCTGCCTCTTGGACATGACGCTGCGCCACTCCAAGGTAGGTATAAGTATCTCCGGCATGCAGTTGTCGCAAGATGCTCCCATCAACGAGCTGTTCCTCATCTCCACTATCTCCGCTTCGTCCTTTCTTGAGATGAACCAATGCACATTTGTCTGTCCCGAACTCCATTCCGATAGCATGACTGTACTCCTGCACCACCCTCAGCGATTGTTGTAGTTCGCGTTGGCCGGAGGCATAGAGTTTTAGGTCATCCATATAAAACAGATGGGTGACCTTGTGCCTCCGGTTATTGGGCGTGCCACAGCTGTATCCTTTAGTATTTCTCAGCGCTATGGACAGAGGCAAAAGTGAGATGCAAAAGAGCAAGGGACTCAAGGAGTCTCCTTGGAAGACACCTCTTTTCAATGACACCAACTCTGTCTGAACCCGAGTTTCACCTGATATTATAGTGAACCGGGTCTTCCAGAGTGGCATCAGTTGTTTGATGCATCCCACTATCTGATTATCCACCGAGAGGCATTCCAACAGCCGCACAATGAGCTCATGAGACGTGCTGTCGAATGCCTTGCGATAGTCAATCCAGGCCATAGAAAGGTTTCGCTTGTAATGCACGGAGTCCTGCGTGACACATCGGTCAATCAACAAGTTCTCCTTGCAGCCAGCTACTCCTTTCTTTGACCCTCTCTGTTCATACACGTCGAGAAATACAGGATTCACAGTTTGAAGGAGACGCTTGTACAAGATTCTGGTGAAGAGCTTGTAACATGCGTTCAGACATGTTATTGGCCTGTAGTTTTTGGGATCAGACAAATCTCCGGTCTTCGGGAGAAGCACGGTTCGACCCTCGACAAACCAAGCCGGAATTGGCTGCTCCTGATTTAGCCACGAGTTAAAAACTCTAGCTAAATGCCGGTGGCAACTGGGCAATTTTTTCCACCAGTAGGTGTTTATGCCATCCGGGCCAGGAGCTGCGAAATTCTTTGCGCCTCGTAAGGCGTCAAGAATTTCTTCCGTGTTTATCGGGTGACGCAGTACATTCAAGTTAGGAGTCCTCCTACAAACGGACTCGAACTGCGCCAAGGCCGGAGTGTCTGCTGAGAGAGGTTTGGGCTGTTCGTAAATGTCCCTCCAAAAGGCCTCCACGCGATCAGCAGTTGGCGGCTGCTCTATGGCTGGAGGCGGCTGTTGGAAAAGGCGAGAAGGTCTTTCGTAGAACATTCTGTTCTGTTCCAGACCTCTCGCCCGCGCCACCAACGATCGCTTAGCAGCGATTAGCATCCGTATCCTGTCAAGACAGTGTTGCTTGACAACAACCAGTACCGCTTGACTGAGTGTATGATAGTCGCGCCTCAACCCGTAGGCTACCTGGCGCACTCGGCGCGTAAATGGCTTCCCAGCCGCTCTATATTCCATCACACACCGGATACGGGATGCTTCCTGGCGAGCCAACTGGATTTTCGCTTCCATTTGGCGCACCCGTCTCTGTGCTCTCTCAACAGGAGAGTCTCTCACTCTCTCCTGTCTAGCTAGCCTCAGAGCCGCAGCGTAAATTTCGCAATTGATGCTCCAAATGTCAGAGGCCTCCGATAGACGTTCACCAACAACCTCATCCTCTCTCTTTAAATCTGCCAGCTTCAAGGACCTTCCGTTGTTATGCAAGGCCCTTCGGTCTCTGAAATCCCCAGGTGAGACGATTTGGTCGATTTCCCTCTCAGCGGGCCTTACCGGCGAACTTTCAGCCTGGTTAACAGGCCTTCCGTCCGCCGAAGGGGCAGGCTGAGCTGGAGCACGAACATATCCCTGCCTCCGGAGGTATGATACATAATCTCGCAAATTCTGAGAGGTAAGCGTGCTATGCTCTGGGTGCATTTCACACCACCTCTCATACATGCGGGACATGTATCCCCTACGGCGCGGGCTACTGCTCTCGTAGCAGCTCAGCAGGTCATCCTTGAGCTCCGTCGTCCACCTAAAACGGTCCATGTCATTGCGGGGGTCGTCATCAGGGCAAATCGAAGCACCGCCACCTTGCCCAACGCCGGCTTCCGAAACCGGCTCGGTGTGGGTGCTTTTCCTTCGAGGTGGTCGAACCCGAAGATAGGGCCCGTCAGGTGGTTAGCCTTAGGGCCCGCAGCCGACATTTCCGGAGGCAGCCGTCCAAATTGCCTCCAGAGGATGGACCTGTGAAGGTTGCCGACCGACTTACATCCTTTGGCTTCGGTATACCCCTCGGTGTCGCCACGCACCGAATAGCCTGTTGATGTTGGGCGGCTTCCTGGGGGTTTATGAAAACAGCCGCTTCTAACATGAAGAACAGACGCTGTCGGAGTACCGCTCCTCACATGGAGATCCGTCGTGTCCTATTAATTGTGGAATAGCCGATCCTCTGGATGCTGACGCTATTCCACTGTGCTAGTTTTGGTCCGCCCCGGGTATTTCATTTCCCCGGTACCACCCATATCTGGGAGGCATTCCCCTATCCGCCACCTTGGGGAGGCGCCACTGAGAGGATCTAGCAACCCCTCGCGGCAAAGACGTTTATTATTATTATTATGTTTTTTCCAAGCTTCTCTCGCATGACTGCGGTAGCAACAGATGCTGACGGGTCGTGCCAAGTCAACACCTGATCTATTACTGATCGGAATTTAAGAAGGATCGTACTATATTACAGGTCTTAAGAATTACAGACTTTTGGAATATTTTGTGTAGCTTTTTGTCCAGGCCTAGTTGGTGCAGGTGTGGTGTGAATGTGTTAGGTGTGAGGCCTGAGACCGACATAATTAGGGGTACAATAACAACTTTGTTTTGTTTCCAGAGTCGTTTTACTTCTATGGCAAGGTCTGTGTATTTAGATATCTTCCCAGCGTAGGCGGTTTGAACATTCGTATCATTAGGGATAGCAATATCTATTAAATAGGTGACTTTGTCTGCCTTCGACTGAAAAACTATATCTGGTCTATTGGCTGGGATAGTTTTGTCTGTGTGTATTTCGACGTCCCAGTATAGTTTGTATTGATTGTTGTCAAGTACTGAGGTCGGTGTATAATTATAATATGGAGCTGTGTTTTCGATTAGTTTGTTAGTTGTGGCTAGGGCTTGGTGTATGATTTTGGCTGCAGAGTTATGTCTGGCCGTGTACTCGGTTCCAGCGAGGGTTTTGCATGCACTTGTTATATGATCTATTGTTTCCTTCTGTTGGTGGCATTTTCTGCAATTATCGTTGGTTACGGATGGATCTTTAATTATGTATTTTTTGTAGTTCCTCGTCGCAATTACTTGGTCCTGAATAGCAAGCATAAAACCCTCCGTTTCTGGAAAGAGCTGGCCATCCTGCAGCCAAGTGTGTGACTGTTTTTCATTATTATCATTATTATTATTATTTCATCTGACTTTTTAAGTTCCTCTCGCATAATTGCGGTAGCAACAAGTGTTGACGGGCTGTGCCAAGTCAACACTCGGACTATTATTGATCGGAATTTAGGAAAGATCGCACAATATTACAGGTCTTCAGGATTACAGACTTTTGGAATACTTTGTGTAACTTTTCGTCCAGGCCCAACTGTTGAAGGTGTTGTGTAAACGTGTTTGGTGTGAGGCCTGAGACAGACATAATGAGGGGGACAATAGTGACTTTGTTTTGTTTCCAAAGTCGTTTTATTTCCATGGCAAGGTCCGTGTATTTAGATATCTTCCCAGCGTAGGTGTTTTGGATGTTCACATCATTGGGAATGGCAATATCTATCAAATAGGTAATTTTGTCGGCCTTTGACTGGAAAACTATATCTGGTCTATTGGCTGGGATAGTCTTGTCTGTATGTATTTCAACATCCCAGTATAGTTTGTATTGATCGTTTTCGAGTACTGATGTCGGAGTGTAATTGTAATACGGATCTGTGTTTTCTATTAGTTTGTTTGTTGTGGCTAATGCTTGGTGTATGACCTTGGCCGCAGAGTTATGTCTGGCTGTGTATTCGGTACCGGCAAGAGTTTTGCACCCGCTTGTTATGTGATCTACTGTTTCTTTTTGTTGTTGACATTTTCTGCAATTATCGTCTGTTATGGATGGATCTTTAATTATATATTTTTTGTAGTTTCGTGTTGCAATCACTTGGTCCTGGATAGCAAGCATGAAACCCTCCGTTTCTGGGAACAGCTGGCCATCCTGCAACCAGGTGTATGACTGCTTTTGGTTAATGTGGTCTTGGGTGACACGGTATCTATGTTTGCCGTGCAGTGCTTTCTGCGACCAGGTGTTTATTTTTTCTTGTTGTGATTGGATATGATTGTATTTGTCTGCGACGTGATCTGGACTAGAGAGGTTAAGTGGTGTATAGTTTTTGTCTGCTTTTACTATTGCCTTATGTAAGTTAGTTTGTTTGGTGTGGAAGAAATGTCTGAGTGTTTGTATTTGTGTTGTGCGAAGTGACTGTATGTCTATAAATCCTCTGCCCCCTAGCTTTCTGTCTATGGTAAGCCTCTCCTTGCACGTGTTCGGATGTGACATTCTGTGTTTTGTGAGTTCTGTTCTTATAAGTATATGGATGTTTTCTATGTCCGTGTGTGACCACTTGATGATGCCAAAGGAGTATGTGAGTACCGGTATTGCAAATGTATTAATGGCTTTTGTGAGATTCTTAGAATTCAATTTTGTTTTTAATAGTTTCATGAGGCGGTCTTTAAACTCTTGTGTTAGTTGTGCCTTGACTTGTGTATGGTCTATCTTAACGTTCTGATTGAAGCCCAGGTACTTGTACGTTTCGTCTTTATCCATGTTGTCCAGCGGTTGGCCAGTTACTACTTCCTTTTCGGGTTGGTTTTTCCATTGGCCTTTATTGATGTGGAGCACCTTGCATTTACTCATTCCGAATTCCATCCTGATGTCTGATGTATAAGCTTCTGTTATTTTGAGTAATTCTTATTTATTATTATTATTATTATTATTATATCATTGAGAATCACAATACCTATCTATTAAATATGCCTCGAGTACTGAGGTCGGTGTGTAGTTATAATGTGGATCTGTGTTTCCGATTAGCTTATCTGTTGTGGCTAGTGCTTGTTGTATGACTTTAGCTGCACAGTTATGTCTGGCTGTATACTCAATTCCAGCGAGAGTTTTGCATGCACTTGTTATGTTTCTATTGTTTCCTTCTGTTGGTGGCATTTTCTGCAATTATCATCAGTGATGGATGGATCTTCAATTATGTACTTCTTGTAACTTCGTGTCGCAATGACTTGGTTCTAGATAGCAAGCATAAAACCCTCCGTTTCCGGAAAGAGCTGGCCATCCTGGTGTCATTGAAAAGAGGTGTCTTCCAAGGAGACTCCTTGAGTTCCTTGCTCTTTTGCGTCTCGCTTTTGCCTCTGTCCATAGCGCTGAAAAATACTAAAGGATACAGCTGTGGCACGCCCAATAACCGGAGGCACAAGGTCACCCATATGTTTTATATGGATGACCTAAAACTTTATGCCTCCGGCCAACGCGAACTACAACAATCGCTGAGGGTGGTGCAGGTGGTGCAGGAGTACAGTCATGCTATCGGAATGGAGTTCGGGACAGACAAATGTGCATTGGTTCATCTCAAGAAAGGACGAAGCGGAGATAGTGGAGATGAGGAACAGCTCGTTGATGGGAGCATCTTGCGACAGCTGCATACCGGAGATACCTATACCTACCTTGGAGTGGCGCAACGTCATGTCCAAGAGGCAGAATTGGTTAAAGAGTGTCTCCGCCGCAAGTATTTGCACAGACTCCGGCAGATCTGGTCGTCAGAACTGTCCGGCAAGAACAAAGTCGCTGCCACAAACATGCTTGCGGTCCCATTGTTATTATACACCTTTGGTGCTATACACTGGAAAGTGAACGAGCTGAAGGAAATCGACACGAAGACCCGCAAAAGGATGAATATGGAGAGAAGCCTGCATCCTAAGTCCTCTGTCCCGCGAATATACCTCCCGCGACACCTGGGAGGGCGTGGACTATTGAGTTTGGAGCGTCTGCACAACAGAGTAGTACTGGCCACTGCCTGCTATGTAACGAACAGCACCGATCCCCTGATCCGCTTTGTGCGAGAGCACGAGAATGCGGGAAAAGGAGCCTTTCTTTTTAGCGCAGTAAAACGAGCAGCCAAGGAGCTCAGCCTCACACTCGACTTCAAGCGGAGGTGTCAGCAGTCCATTACGGAACTTGCTCCCGCAGAATTAAAATCCCACATTAAAAACTACCGAAGTCGACTTCCTCTTAAGACTTCATAAAGATAAGCCAATGCATGGAATCTTCTACAAACATCTGGAAGAGCATGGTTTGTCTGAGCAGTTGACCTTCTCTTTCCTAAGGTCTAGTGGGTTGAAGTCGGAGACTGAGGGCTTTATAATGGCTTGCCAAGACGGTGTCTTCAACACCTTGGTGTACCGTAAAAGGGTTATGGGTGTAGATGTACCCGACACCCATTGTAGAGCTTGCCGACAGGCGCCAGAGACGCTTATGCATCTCTTGTCGGCGTGTAAGACGTACGCTGGGACGGCTTACGTCCATCGACACAACGCGGCTCTACGAGTGCTCTACTATCATTTAGGGCACTCATACGGTATCGATGAGACACCGGTGCTGGCTTATGCTCCAGGGGATATAGAGTCCGTTGTCGAGAACGAGAGATGCCGGATTTACTGGAACTACTCATTCTCCACGCTCGAGCTTGTACAGGCAAACAAGCCCGACATAGTCCTTCTCGACCACCAACAGAAGACGATGTTCGTTATAGAGTTTTCGGCGCCTGCCGAGGTGAACATCGTCTCTAAGGAGGAGGAAAAGCGGACCAAATATCAGGAGTTGCTCGGACAACTTCGCAGGCTCTGACCAGACTACACTGTAAGTCTGCTGGTTATGGTCATTGGATCCCTAGGTGGAATGAGGAATACGCTGCTCGCTGCACTGCGCAAAATACCGGTGTGCCGTGCGGCGGCGCACATCTTAGCCGCCAGAATGCAGAAGGCAGTCATCCTTGGGTCCCTTCGTCTACTTAGGGCGCACGATTCGCGGACCCAGTGATTGCCCACCTCACGGTGTGAGGAGTAGTCATTGGGTAATGGAACAGCAGCTCGGTGTGTCGGAGCCCGGGCTGCACTTTTTCGTTTTTAAAATAAATAATAATAATAATTTATTAACCATTGCATGCTCAGACATCATTGGCACGTCACTGTAAATTTACAATTACATAGTTTACAGAAGAACAAGCATGAGTATATGACGAATACATGAGACATTCACATATATTATAATAACACACATAAGTATATACAGGGTTACTGGTAACTCGACCACTTTCCTGCAAGAGGTGATAGAGGGACTCAAATGTAATAGATTTAACCCCCCATATGTAATTCCGAAAACCGATAGTTTTCGAGATAATTAACATTTAATGTTTTTCAACCAAATGTCCAAATTTCCACACTAGATCCTAAACTAAGAAGAAAACCTGTTGTTGATTCTGGTAATTTGTATTTTAGTATTTAACTGACACATACACAAAGCTAACTTAGTATTAAAATGTTTCAAAATACTAAACAGTTCCAAACTAAATACAAATGTTTAAAAAATAATGAACAAAATTTTTACATTCACCGTGAAAGAAAATTATCTAGCTCAAAAAAATTATACAAACTGTTAAATAAATCGCTCAAAAATCTTTCCCACCTAATAACCTTTTGATTAAATCCACTCAAAGTTTCTAGAGATCTTGCTCAATGTGTTGCCCTTGATTTCGGATACAAGTACGGATCCGCTTCCTCACTTCGGTTTCTTAACTCGTGTTGAAAGAGTTCGTTTCATCTCCTCCGCCGCATTGATATTCTTTTGCCTTAGTTCGTCAGCAGTATTGACTGGAGCCTCGTAAACCAATGCCTTCTGTGACCCCAGACGTAAAAATCAAGAGGTGTTAGATCTGGGCTACGCGCAGGCCATGGGATGGGTTCACCCCTCCCTATCCATTTGTTCGGGTATGTGTTGTCCAACAACTGCCGAATTGTGATACGGTAATGGGCTGGACAACCATCATGCTGGAATATCCTGTTGTTGATGATTCTGTATTATGTTGACTAATTTAAAATAATTTGTTTGACTGGTTGTGTATCTTTTTTTGAGGTAGACAATTTTATTTCGCGGTGAATGTAAAAATGTTGTTCTTTATTTTTTTAATAATTGTATGTAGTTTGAAACCGTTTAGTATTTTTACACATTTAAATACTAAACTGGATTTGCGTATGTGTCAGTAAAAAACTAAATTGAAAATTACTAAAATCGACAGCAGGGTTTTTTCTAAATTTGGGATGTAGTGTGGAAATTTGGTCATATCGTTGAAAAACATTAAATGTTAATTATCTCGAAAACTATCGGCTTTCGGAATTACATATGGGGGGTTAAATCTATTGCATTTGAGTCCCTCTAGCACCCCTTGCAGGAAAGTGGTCGAGTTACCAGTAACCCTGTATATATAGAGGCGTCGTAAACAACATCCTTCATAGTAGCGGTAGTGACAAGTATTGACAGGCTGTGCCAAGTCAACACCTGACCTATTATGATTCTGAATCAGGAAGGACCGTACAATGCTGCAGGTCTTGAGGACTACGGACTTTTGGAAGGTTTCATGTAACTTTTCATTCAGGTCCAATTGTTGTAGGTGTGTTGTAAATGTATCTGGAGTAAGGCCTGATACCAACATAATGAGGGGACAATAACAACTTGTGTATTCATATGTCTTCCCAGCGTAGGTGTTTTGGATGTGCCTATCATTGTGAATCGCAATATCTATTAAATAGGTCACTTTGTCTTTGACTGGAAAACTATATCTGGTCTATTTGCTGGGATGGTTTTGTCTGTATGTATTTCAATGTCTTAGTATAGTTTGAATTGATTGTTCTCGAGTACTGAGGTCGGTGTGTAGTGTTATAATATGGATATGTGTTTTCGATTAGCTTGTTTGTTGTGGCTAGTGCTTGGTGTATGACTTTGGCTGCAGAGTTATGTCTGGCTGTATACTCAGTTCCAGCGAGAGTTTTGCATGCACTAGTTATGTGTTCTATTGTTTCCTTCTGTTGGTGTCATTTTCTGCAATTATCATCAGAGATGGATGGATCTTTAATTATATACTTCTTGTAATTTCGTGTCGCAATCACTTGGTCCTGGATAGCAAGCATAAAGCCTTCCGTTTCCGGAAAGAGCTGGCCATCCTGCAGCCAAGTGTATGACTGCTTTTCATTAATGTGGTCTTGTGAAACACGGTATCTATATTTGCCGTGGAGTGCCTTCTGTGACCAGGTGTTTATTTTTTCTTGTTGTGCTTGTATGTGGTTGTGTGCGCCTGCTGCGTGGTCTAAACAAGAAAGGGCGAGTGGTATGTAGTTTTTGTCTGCTTTTACTATTGCTTTATGCACGTTTGTTTGTTTACTGTGGAAAAAATGTCTGAGTGATTTTATTTGTTTTGTACGAAGTGACTGTATGTCTATAATTCCTCTGTCCCATTGTTTTCTGTCTATAGTGAGCCTTTCCTTGCACGTGTTGGGATGTGACATTTCGTGAGTTCTGGTCAGATGAGTATATGGATGTTTTCTATGTCAATGTGCGACCACTTGATGATGCTAAATTAATTCGAGAGGATTGATATAGCAAATGTGCTTTTGTAAGATTTCTGGAATTCAATTTTGTTTTTAACAGTCTGATGAGGCGGTCTTTAAACTATTGTGTTAGTTGTGCTTTAATTTTCGTGCGGTCTATCTTAATGTTTTGATTGATACCCAGTACTTGTATGTTTCGTCCTTGTCCATGTTGTCCAGCGCTTGTCCAGTTACTACTTCCTGTTCGGGATGATTTTTCCATTTGCCTTTATTGATGCGAAGAATCACCTTGCATTTACTCATGCCAAATTCCATCCTAACATCTAGCGTACAAACTTCTGTTATTCTGAGTAATTTTCTCAGTTGTACTTGTGTGATGGCGGCATATAGTTTTATATCAACCATGTAGAGGAGATGATTGATTTTGTGTTGATTGGCTTTCTGGTGCCTGATGGTGAAACCACGGTTTGTGCTGTTAAGTGTGTTGGAGAGCGGATAGAGACAGAAACAGAGGCAGAACCATAGTAAACTGAGAGAGTCACTCTAAAAGATACCGCGCCGTATATGCAGCTCATCCGTTTGGATATGGCCGTCCTGGGTTTGAAGGTGTATATTTGTTCGCCATGTCTCCATGGTTCTTGTAAGAAACTGACGAAGCCCTGGGTTGATTTTATTTTATATTATGAAAAATTATATATGTATATTATTATATATTAATTCATTATTATTATTACAACAAAATATGAGTTAAGCTAACAGCTATAAACTCGGAGATAATGGCTTTGTTCTAGCATCACATTTCCAACTGTTTCCAACGGTTTCAAATCGTGTGAGTGTACGCAGTAACAAAATTATCTGACGGTTTCGTCAATGCGCACACTCAAACGGTCTGAAGCCGTTGGAAATCTGATGCTAGAACATTACTATTACAAGTAACATTGACAGTATTGAGCCCTAAACTCCTGGGGCATTTTCTTGTATCCAACTATCGTACTGGTTCTTAAAGTTCTTGACTGAAGATGCGTTAACTGTCTCCAAGGGGAGTCCATTCCACGAGTCGAATATCCTGTTTTATAAGAAGGAACTGGCGGGGAGTGGTTTTGAACTTCTCTTTATTCAGCGTAAGGTTGTGGCCACGTAGATGATTGATATTCAGGGAGAAAATGGAAGAAAGGTCAGTTCCAAAAAGTACATGCAGGGATTGATATACAATTATAAGGTCCCCTCATAGACGCCAATCAGAGAAATTAGTCAAGTGGAACTGGCTCAGCCTTTCGTCGTAACTGGGACGTGCGATACCGTAGGGGTTGCATGTAGCCCGCCTGTGTAAATTTCCCAGTAGATCAAGGTCACGTTGTAGTACTGGAAACCAAACTGGTCCAGCAAATTCTATAATTGGTCTCCCGTGAACCTGGTACAGAATAGCAGCAGTCGAAGTATGGCAGCCTCTAAAGGATCTCTCAATCAGGTACAGACATTTTTTATGTGATCATACCAAGATAAATTGTCAGTAACAGTAACTCCCAAGTCACAATGACTAGACACCGAAGATTTTTCTTGATCCCCAATACAGTAACTAACTCGGTAACTAATCATTGGGTTACGCTTACCCACATGAAGAACGTGACACTTCCCTTAATTAAGGGATAGTAGCCATTTTTTAGACCTCTGGTGGATTTTGTTGATGTCCTGCTGCAACGCGTCCTCGTTGACCTGGGCAATTTTGTAGATCTTCGTGTCATCAGCGTAGGAGGAGCAAGTGGACTGTACAGCGCAAGGCAGATCAGACGCATCAAAACGAAGTTTGAGGAGTATTTGAATTTTTTTGTTTTTTATTATTCCTGTATGTGCGTATTTTTTGTTTTTTGTTAATTACTCCGCCGCACATGCACCGATTCCCAAAATTATAGGAGCATTACCTACTACAACCCCACAGCATATCGGTACCCAAATTTCATCACAATCCATCCAACTAATGCTAAAACATTAATTTTGTTTTACGATGTAAAAAAATACAGATTGCGGCAGTTCTAAAATAACAGTTGTGGGCAAACTTCATATTTCAACTATAAGAAATAACGTAATAAGTGAGATGGTATTATGGCACTTAACCGACTAATAATTCTGGCGGTTCACATAGTTACATAGTGTGCCTATCATGTATGGAGCATATCTCCGTAAATATCAGAAATATATCTAATTATCTGACATTGTCGTCAACCGAATCAACCATTGTTGCACTAAACCAAAAAATAATCATTTTTCTTCATCAAAAACTAACGTTTTGAGGAAGAACTAACGTTTTACCACGTTTGTTCAAATCTTATCTTTAAACTAAACTGGTAATCAGTAATCACAATACTTCTCACACATAATTCTGATACCATTTTATAGTTTTCGCATTGCATGACGCTATAGTGTCAGATTCCCTTGCAACTGAACGATCTTACGCCCGCCCGCAAAAAAACCAACACAAAAACTCTCGTAAATAGTTTCTTGCATCTCTCTCCGTAGGAACTAGGACGACACAGTTTTTATTCTGCAAGCTTTAACTGTACGAAACGAACCCCATATCCCCTAAAAACTAAGTTTGAGCTGTTTTTATAAATATAGTTCTTTTATCATTGCTGCGCCGCCATTTTTCTTCCACATTTCTAAAAACCATACACGTTTTCCATCCTCGCCACCGTAATAATACCGTGTCGAAGTTTCATTGAAATCAAATCAATAGTTTCCAACTTACCCAATACAGTACGATTTAAACAATACTCGTATGTATACATCAGAAAATTCTAAGTCCCTTGGTTTCTGTAATAGGCAAGGCAACGTACGGATGGACCCAAAAAAGTGTATTACACCGCTAGGCCTTTTTTACAGGTCAAAGTACCGCCTGTTATGAATATAATACCTCTTTCAGTTTTACAACTCCCCACCCCTCAATCACCCAATTCCACTCCCACCAAAAAAAAAAAAAGTAGAAAATGATCAGGAACCCCTAAGACGCATCAAAACGAAGTTTGGGGGTATTTGAATTTTTTTGTTTTTTGTTATTGCTGCGTGTGTGAATTTTTTGTTTTTTGTTAATTACTTCCGAGCGACCGACAGACAGACAGACCGACAGACAGACCGACAGACAGACCGACAGACAGACCGACAGACAGACCGACAGACAGACCGACAGACAGACCGACAGACAGACCGACAGACAGACCGACAGACAGACCGACAGACAGACCGACAGACAGACCGACAGACAGACCGACAGACAGACCGACAGACAGACCGACAGACAGACCGACAGACGGACCGACAGACAGACCGACAGACAGACCGACAGACAGACCGACAGACAGACCGACAGACAGACCGACAGACAGACCGACAGACAGACCGACAGACAGACCGACAGACGGACCGACAGACAGACCGACAGACAGACCGACAGACAGACCGACAGACAGACCGACAGACAGACCGACAGACAGACCGACAGACAGACCGACAGACAGACCGACAGACAGACCGACAGACAGACCGACAGACAGACCGACAGACAGACCGACAGACCGACAGACCGACAGACAGACAGACCGACAGACCGACAGACCGACAGACCGACAGACCGACAGACCGACAGACCGACAGACCGACAGACCGACAGACCGACAGACCGACAGACCGACAGACCGACAGACCGACAGACCGACAGACAGACCGACAGACCGACAGACCGACAGACCGACAGACCGACAGACCGACAGACCGACAGACAGACCGACAGACAGACCGACAGACAGACCGACAGACAGACCGACAGACAGACCGACAGACAGACCGACAGACAGACCGACAGACAGACCGACAGACAGACCGACAGACAGACCGACAGACAGACCGACAGACAGACCGACAGACAGACCGACAGACAGACCGACCGACAGACAGACCGACAGACAGACCGACAGACAGACCGACAGACAGACCGACAGACAGACCGACAGACAGACCGACAGACAGACAGACCGACAGACAGACCGACAGACAGACCGACAGACAGACCGACAGACATACCGACAGACAGACCGACAGACCGACAGACAGACCGACAGACAGACCGACAGACAGACCTACAGACAGACAGACCGACAGACAGACCGACAGACAGACCGACAGACAGACCGACAGACAGATCGACAGACAGACCGACAGACAGACCGACAGACAGACCGACAGACAGACCGACAGACAGACCGACAGACAGACCGACAGACCGACAGACAGACCGACAGACAGACCGACAGACAGACCGACAGACAGACCGACAGACAGACCGACAGACAGACCGACAGACAGACCGACAGACAGACCGACAGACAGACCGACAGACAGACCGACAGACAGACCGACAGACAGACCGACAGACAGACCGACAGACAGACCGACAGACAGACCGACAGACAGACCGACAGACAGACCGACAGACAGACCGACAGACAGACCGACAGACAGACCGACAGACAGACCGACAGACAGACCGACAGACAGACCGACAGACAGACCGACAGACAGACCGACAGACAGACCGACAGACAGACCGACAGACAGACCGACAGACAGACCGACAGACAGACCGACAGACAGACCGACAGACCGACAGACAGACCGACAGACAGACCGACAGACAGACCGACAGACAGACCGACAGACAGACCGACAGACAGACCGACAGACAGACCGACAGACAGACCGACAGACAGACCGACAGACAGACCGACAGACAGACCGACAGACAGACCGACAGACAGACCGACAGACAGACCGACAGACAGACCGACAGACAGACCGACAGACAGACCGACAGACAGACCGACAGACAGACCGACAAACAGACCGACAGACCGACAGACGGACCGACAGACAGACCGACAGACAGACCGAAAACAGACCGAAAAGAGACCGACAACAGACCGACAGACAGATCGACAGACCGATAGAAATGAGTGAGGTGGATTTTAGTTGTGTGGATATCGTAAAACGCCCAAAAAGCTTATCGTCTCAAAATCGAAAATTTTTGCGATCACAATACCCCCCTCACTTATCGGTGTGGGAAGTAAAAGGAGTTTTGGTTTTCCATTTCAAAGCAAAAATAAAGTTTGTCTACGGTTTTTTTTTTAAGAACAAATAAAGCTCATCCATTCCATATATTTTTCCTTCTAATGGCGAAGTACAATGCGAAATACGAGATGTGGAACATTTACCCCTTCCTACTAGTCAAGATATTTATTTAACTCTAAACTGTATCTAGAGTTCCCTTCCCAATGCGTCAATATATTTCTGTCGCAGCGGAGCGATCATGTTTGATTATGTAAACTATAAACTAAAAGCCAAATAGGTTAGTTATATATGGATATTTTTAAAATTACCCTCCAATAATGCGCGGAAATTCCATTAAGTTTCAAAACCGACGCATGCAGCACTACTAATGTCGTAATTCATTAAACAATAAACGTAAAACAATTAATTACAAAATAAATAAATAGATCTTTCAACGAGAATGTTTTGTAAATTCCAAGTTCACCTCTGTTATAAGTCATAAAACTTCCCCACAAAATAATATCGCAAGTATGACCGGCGGTCTATAGGTAATACAATAAATAATAAATAGTAGTCGCAACAGGTTTCGATTTGAGTAGGAACTTCTGCAACTGATGCAAGTTTCATGAAACCTTGAGTCGATTCAGGAATCGCAGCTTACATCAACGTCTGTAGGCCGCTTTAGTGATACGTCCTCCAACAAAGTTGGTAAATTTTATCGTAAAAAATGTAGGTAATTCATGCCATTCAAATTCTCAGGCAGCTAAAAAGGCCCAACAATTTTACCGTTTAAAATTCCGGTCCACAGGCTTACTTTAAAGCGATACTGGGATCCGTCTTCTCGCATTAAATGTGCCTGGCTAATAAGTAGATCTTTTTCAAGAAAATGTAGGACGTGTATTGAGGCTGACGGTACACAATTTGAACCTTTATTGTAATAAAAACCTAAACCTAAACTAAGCTAGGTCAACATTTTTCATTATTTTATTGATTTTACTTATTTTTGTTGACTTTGCTGAAAGTGGCGTCACTATCTGTCTTGCTCACTCATGGCAAACATGTCCACTATCCACCTCTCTCATCATTTTGCCGTAAAATTTAGAACCTACCACAAGCTTGTGCAAATAAAGGACATCTGACCTGAGTGAAATGGATTAGCAAAAATCGGGTTACTTGAGGTTCCAATTTACACAGTTACAGAATTATGAATTGCGATATGTATAAAACATTCTAAGGTTTTCAAAGTTCAGAATATTACCTACCAAAGTAATGGAGAGTCCTTAATGAATTCAAAACAATGATATCAAAACCAAAATTTTTGCGCTCATAATACAGCTCTCACCTACATGGAAGTAGAAGTTTGAAGTCCATGCAGATTAAAACAAATTGGGGTCACTGATATTTCAGGAGGTTTGGTATCTAAAAACCTTTCTGCATTTTGTTATTGAATTTAATATTGCTGATGATTTCAATTTTTCAAAACGAAACCAATATTATAATAAATATACAGGGCGAGGTCTAAGCTGATACTTTTTTTAACCTGCGAACAGAAGTCGTTAAAATAAACAACTTTTTCAAATAACATTTTTTGCAGACAACTGAAAAATCAGGAAGATGCAGAATAAGAAAAGTAAATCTGAGCTTGTTTATTAAGACGTAGTTAGTCTGTTTATGTTTAGATTCTTGCTTGTACTTTTGTCTATAGATACGTCTTCATACACAAGGTTAGATTCACTTTTTTTAATTCTGTATATCGCTTATTTTTTCGTTTTCGGAATAAAGCTATTTGAAAAAGTTGGTTATTTTAACGACTTCTATACACACAGTTAAAAAAGGTATCAACCTAGAACTCACCCTGTATAGGTATTCATACAAAGAAAAAATAATTTACAGTAGCTGTTAACTCATTATTGGTAAGTACGCATTAGAAAATATATCGAAACGGTATTACCAAAAATTTATTAAGTATATTTTAACATATCATTACTCTTGTGGCGGGGACAGTTTTTGAGTGTCATTGCATTGGAGGAAGAGTAAATCATAGACGAATAAACAAATGTGTTGTGTGAAAGACTTTCACGCTCATCGTCAGTTAACTGCTGATTCTTGGGTTATTAGGCCAGCATCGACACGCTCCGCGACTTGTCGTCGGCGCACTTGGTTGCTTGACGTTTCGCCATCACGGGATCCTCAGAAGTTGTTACCTTGTCGGCGACTCTCAAGAAACTAAGGTCTGGCTCAGTCGATGGAAATAAGCAACACAAATGATCGCTTTACCGTGATAACTCTTCTATACTACCTAAAAACAGTACTCCCCGTAGAAGAAATATAAGTCTACAGATCTTTTCAAAGACAATGTTCGGATAGGTCTGTAAATTACAGGACATTATCATGTGCAGAATGTTTTAGATAATGGAAAGTTCTTTATAACTACAGAAAATTTTGGAATTCTCCAATCCCTTATTTTTCCCTTCATGCTAATTTCCACCCCACCAGGAGAAAATGGAAGGTGATCAAATATTTCATGGAGACATAAAAAAAGCTTCCTTAAAATTGTGTATTTGCGCTACCGCTTTGTTATCAAAACTTAGCCCAATACGCATTTCAAAATAGTGAAGCCGATACCGAATGCCCATTACTTAGGTGCTGATAGCTTGGCTTATGTCCGATCAAAATAAAAATGAAATCAAGTTGATTGACTCAGTACTTCCCACATATTGCGATGATGCCAGTTTATTATTTTCCTATACCATGAAGCTATAGTCTGAGATCCCCTTCCAATCAAAGCACCGCTCGCCCACCCGCAAAAAGGTGTGTTATTCCGCTAGGCCATCGTAGCCGCAATATCTTAATAGACATGTTGTGAACCCGTGAAATGCACTAAGTAGGAGCTAGAGTATTGTCGACACGAATATTATCAACAGTTGTGAGAACTGTAGCTCGCCATCGTTCGCGATTTACTGTCAGTTTATTGACGCTCTTGATACTCATATCCAGCAACTGTTTTGTCGTATCTACCCAGCGTGTAGGGGAACGAGCACAGCGCCGCCCATTCGGGGCATGACCCTGAACTACAGGTTTTTCCATATTATCGCTTCTGTGAATATGTCCGAATAATGTAAGCATTCTCGTCGACACATTGGAGGATAGTGTCTTTGGATTACCGATTAGGTAAAAAAACTGTGTCCCAATTTCATTAAAATCAATGCAATAGTTTCCACGTTACATAATACAGAACGATCAAAGAATTCATACTCGTATGTATATGTTACGGTCAAAGATGATATTTCGGTCTTTAACGATATTGGCCGGTCATTGTCGTGAATGTCCTATTACAGCGGGACGTCCTGATAATGACCGGCCAATAGCGTGAATATCCATGTAAACTGGGCACTGTTGATAAACTGGGAATGGATTTACGTTTTTACGACTTTGCCCGGGCAATCTCGTTAATGTCCGCTCAAGAGTGGGCTGTCTAGGTTTGAATAAAATATAGGTTATGTTATTCCCATTTTGCCATGTTTGGAAAAGTTCATATTGTTGGAAAATCTCAGTGACGATATCAAACGGAAAGAAATTTCCCTTAGAGAAGCTGTAACACAAAATACAATTTTTGGAAGCCAAGGATATAAGCGTTGTTATTGTAAGGGCGGCTGCAAAAACAAAAAATGTGAGTGCCGTGCCAATGACAAAATCTGCAATTCAAAGTGCCATGGCTCATTACCATGTTGTAATAAAAATGCTTAATCGATGCTTTGATCTTGTTTTTATAGACATGTTTTAATATTTTAATTTGTCATATTTAACGATTAGGTATTTTAAGTTTCCTTCCAATTTTTTTGTGAAGCGATGAAAATATATATATTTTTTAAAATATTCCTCATATTTTATCAAACAGCTGCCCTAATCTGTAATATCAACTTTGGCCATGCATTGATGGTCGATGCCGTGAATGGCCGGACAAAGATGCAAAAACTAAAATACTTTCAACCTTGTCCACGACAGACGGGCATTCTCGTTATAGCCTGGGCAATAACGATATTGGCCTGCATATTTGGCTTCTAACGTTAATGCCCGGCCAATGTCATCAATGCCCAATTTACAACAGTGGCCGTAACATATACATCATAAAATTACAAGTCCCTTGGTTTTTGTAATAGGCAAGGCAATATTCGGATGGACCTAAAAAAGTGAACTATGCCGCTAGATTTTTCCTTCACAGGTCAATGGATAGCATATTATGAATACAACAAATTTTTCAGTTTTACAACCCCGCACCGAGCCCCGCACCCCCCAATCATCCCAATTTACCCAATTTAAGTGCACTATGCCGCTATAGATCTTTCCATCACAGGGCAATGGATAGCCTTTTATTAATACAACAAATGTTTCAGTTTTACAACCCGCAGCACCCCCCAACCATCCCAATTTACCCTCCCCCCATCCAAAAAGCAAAACATCAGGAACCCCTAAAACGCCTAAAACGAAGTTTGAGCTGTTTTTATATTTTTAGTTTTTTTTATTATTGGCGCGCCCCCACTGACGCGATTTCTAAAAAATCGCGTTTACCATCCTCGCCACGGTGATAATACTGTGTCAAAAGTTCATTACAATCAATTTAATAATTTCCATGATACACAATACTGAACAATCTAAATCAATAGTCGTATGTATACAAACATTAAAAAAGTCTTATGGTTTCTATAATAGGCAAGGCAATGTTCGAATGGACCTAAAAAAGTGTATTATGCTGCTAAGTTTTGTACAGGTCAATAGATAGCCTATTATAAATACAATTTTTTCAGTTTTACAACCCCCCACCGCCAACCACCCCAATTTCACGCCACGTAAAAAAAAAGTAGAAAACGATCATCAGAAACCCCTAAAACGCCTAAAAGCGAAGTTTCAGGCATATTCATATTTTTTGTTTTTTTGCTACTTACTCCACCGCTCATACACCGATTTTCAGGAAGGAAAACCGACTGCTATATGGTATGTCTAGATGGTTCATAAGAAAACGTAACATTTGTATCGATGATAGGATTTACTACAGAATTACTACTGAAACTTTCGATTGCTATCAGTATAATATTGTTATGGGGTCATTCACCGAAACGTTTGGACTACGTTAAAAGCTGCAAATGTATATTGGTCAGTTGACCTTGACACTGATTAGTGATAAACAATGTGTACGGTGATGTAAATCATACATATTATTGGTATTATGATGATATGCATCCGTAAGAGCCTAAAATCTCAAAAGTTAATTGTCTCTTGAGAAATTTATCTCAGATCTGTTTCCAGAAACCATACGGTATTTATTTGTTAATATTGAAATAATATATAAAACCCTCATGAGACTTTTTATAAGCATCCTCTGTCACATGTATCTCAGGACTATTGTATAATGAAGTTGAACTTCACACAGTAAGAAAGTACCAGGTACAATACTAAAAAAAAAATATTAAATTCTGCCAATCTACATGATAAGCTCACCCTACATTCCGCTACACTGAAGCAAACTGATACTTGATATGAATAAAAATGTACGTTAAATCAACGAACGTCAACATCAATTTTGGTAAGGTAAAACAATAGTTTTTCAACGACAACTGGTAGGTGTTGTTAATACAATGCAATATCAGTTTTGATTGCTGTACATTCAATATTCAACCAATGACTACCTCGTGCGTATTTATGTTTGCTAGATAGATTCATGTCTGAATTCAATTCAGCCTGAGCTTGTGTAGCAAGTCAGACGTCTGAAAGCGATAAATAAATCAGTATAAGAGTGTGGTAGGAGTTGAAACATGGATTTTGCAAATATAGGTATTTAATTTGGCTTTTGGCTGTTTTCGAGGTTTCTGATTGCTTTTCGGGCTGAGAATGAAATAATTTGCTGTACCACACTTCCTATGAGGTAGATATTTGTTTGTGTAACCACGTATACGTAGTCAAAATAATATTTCGGAAGGAGTCGCAAATATCGTGATGAAGTATTCATCATTGAGTGGTTTCAAATTTACGGACTTCATAACGCGTGGTCGAAAATTTATGAAGGATAACATTTTGAGATCAATAGTTTTTATTGTTTTTATAATCCGAGGTAACCCCGTGATTTGCGCTATTAGCAATAATGCGGAATATATTTATTACGTTTCGCACTTGTTATGAAATTTATCATTTTGTATATGCAGCTAACCATTAAATTCATCATTGTGTGCATATAGTTTGAATGTCATCGAACGTAATACTAACGTAAATCTCAAACGTTTATGGACGATAAACATGCATGATAAATACTAAATTATCGAAGACTTTTCTATTCCAGGAACCAATTACATTAAAAGATTCAAAACACTGCCGCGGTATATTTAAACAGAGTGCTCGTCTTCTCTGGCATTCATTTCACTGCTCACGTTTATCGGAATCAATTTATCAAAGCCATGTACATTATACGAATGAGATCAACTTATCTGTGAAGAGCGGGACTGTAATTGATCAAACTGGTGATATACTAAAACGCGATAATACGTAGGACACTATATATTTTAAGGCACAAAGTAACTACAATGCTTCCTGTTCATTGCATAAATGCTGAACAGAACAATTAACCTTTGATTAGTATCTATATTTATTATTATTTTATGTCCAAACTTGTAACAGTGTGAAGGTACAGTATTTCTAATCCCAACTTAAACCGCATAAAAATCAAGCGGGCCTCGCATTAAAGGTAAATCTACTGTAAACATAACACTTCAAATAATAACTCACCCAGCTGAGGTTTGCAGGACGAGCCGTAGGCGAGTGCTGTAAATCAACAAGTGAGTTATTACCATTTATTGCGAGTTAAGTAGTATGTATAACTACATTATCTACGACCAAAGCTATGAATAGTACGATTTAAATACGTAATAATTACAAACTATTGACAACTTAACCTCATTTCTGTTACTGAAATAACTACTAACATGGTTCGAATTAGTGTTTGACGTTCCATAGCTATATACATACTTTCATAGATGCTACATTTACATCATCAAGATATCAGTACTGGTATTCAGTACACGATGTTCATAACACGCTATTTGCTTATAGGTAGTGTAAACTGACCAGAAGTAATTTGATAATGGCTGTTTAACTTAATTTTTTCACAGGTACCAATATAGCCATTACATCCATAATGTATATCAGTCATGCATTTTAGATCAAACTACGATAGAATTGATACGATTACAGCTTACCGTATACAATTAGAATTTATACTAAATAGCATCTATATTCAGCGATCACATCTATTAGATGATAATTTAAAGCAGATTGTGCACTATCATTTTTATGTTGAAATAAAAAAATTAGATCTTTTTCCAAATACCTATCTTCCGCACAAAAACTCTTAGGCCCGATATTATCAATATGCATATTCTGACGAACGGTCTAACGAATGAATTCTATTGGTCGAGGTTTAATGAAGGCTTTCTATTGGACATTGAGGTCTATAGTTAATAAGTATCATCCAATAGTATTTTATCAATATTGGAAACAAAAGGTCATAGCTGGATGACACTTTTGTCAAAAATATTTTAGAATTCATGTATCAAAATCATACCACAAAATCAGAACAAAGCGATTGATTTGCAAATTAATGCCAGATTTTCCATGTTTACTTTTATAATTATTGTATAATTACTAATTGCGAACTGCGCTGGTTTGTAACACAATCATAAAAGTGGTATCATCACAGCCACCTTAATTAATAATCAATAATACCACCTCACTAGTTACTACTTCAGTCAGTCAGAAATTGATTATAGACACATACATACTTGAAACTTCCAACTACGATGCATTCTTATAAATATAGTCACAAAGTAGGCACAGGTGCTGCTGATATCATTCATCCTATACTTCAGGTTTATATGAAATTATCCCTTCCTCCATGTAAGGTGTAATAATTAATAAATAATTCAATTGCCTCTGCATTTTCTGTAATTATCTGTTCCCTTCAAAACCAGGAATGGTTTTTGGCTTTATCCACATTCCACACTTTTGCCTAGAAAGCTTAATGAAATTAAAAGTTAATACCAATTCCAATAATAAATTCGCATTGTTATTCTTTTATTTAGACATTTCTTTTCACAAAACAGGTACCGAGGTACGTTTCTTGTTTCTTTTTTCACACAAAACAAGTACAGTTATTTTTTCATTTTTGTCTAGTGATGGGATAACTCGAATGAAAATGTACTCGAGTACTAGATTATTGATATAACGGACGTCACTCGATTACGAGTGAACGATGCGAGTATTGCGAGTTACAAGTGAAAGCAGCAACTAAAACGTAACACATTTTTATTCATTCTGAGCTAAACTGAACCAACGGCAAGTGTCGCTCCGTCACCGTTGCGCCGGATCGAGCAACACTCGAATGAAACAGAATCTGCTAGACAGTGATGTAGGAATCGTACTTAGCAAATATGAATTAACAAAGAAGCAAACCAAATAAATATTCTATATAATGTAATTTTATTTAATTTAATTGTAAGTTGTCGAGAAAAAAGTCACCATATTTTTTTTAATTTAACAAAAAAACTTCGACAAACTGGACACAAGTAACATCAAATTAACAATAATTGATAGGGTAAAATAGTAAACATAAATAGAATAATTGAAAACTTACCACAAACTGAACATTTCAAAATAATATCAATAGGATATTATATTTTCGCATTAGTTTGAACAAAATAAAGTACTATAATGATAAAAAATTAAAACTCGTTCTACAAACTAGGTAACTTGGAATAAAATATGAATTATAGAGGAACGAAAGAGGGGTTAAAAAAATTACATTTTTAAGAAAAATTAAAACTCATTCTAAGGCACTAGGTAACATTGAACAGTGACAATAATAGAAACTCACAGAAAAGAATTTGGGAAAATAATAATATCCAGATTTTTTTGTGATAATCTGCTTACTCCATAAATTAGAGAGTTGAGCTGCTCCAGAAAAAACTCTTTTCGATGCTACCGCCGGCGACGTACTTGGCACGCATAAATATTTACTGACAAGTTCATTCAGCTCATATTGAGTGAAATTTAACTCGAGTGATTATAGAAATTGGTTGGTTTTCCCCAACACTATTTCTGTCTAGTTAAAAGCACAGAATAGGTAGTTAAAAGCATCTGTCTAGTTGGCGGTGGGGCACTGGGGCGGTACCCTGACTGCCGTGTTGCCAGATGAATATTTTACTCGTAGGACAGAGGAGTAGTTCTGCCCTGGTGAGTTTCTGAAATGTACGGGATGAAACATGGCCGACTTTACTCACTAGGCCGTAGCATTGAAATATGGCAACACTGAATCGGGGGCCGAGCTTTTATTTGTTGTTATGTCATTAGTGTAACCTTCCAGAGTGAAAAATAAGATTGGAAGGTGATTTTTAATGTGTTTCTAGTTATTTACCTGCACAAACGAAACTATACAGATAAAAAGATGCCTGCAAAGTGTGTAGTACCAGGTTGCAGCTCAATAGAGGACATACCAAACCATGGCCCAATATAACCTTATTCCAGAGTAAAAAGAACATTGCAAGGTGATTTTTAATGTGTTTCTAATTATTTACCTGCACAAACGAAACCATAAAGATAAAACATGCCTGCAAAGTGTGTAGTACCAGGTTGCACTAGCAATTTGTGCTTCCAATAAAGGACATAAACAGAAGTGGGTGAACGGTATTCCTCGTATGGGCTGGTTATATTTATAAGAATAAAGACAATACTTTACAAACATTTCAAAGGATAAGACCTATTTTAAAGCACAATGTGGTACCTACAATGTTTTCTGGACCTCCCAAATATCACAGAAAAATACAGTTAATAGAACTGATCTGGGCATACCTACAAAAAGATTTGATAGTGAAAGCTGTAAATAAGTAACGGGATCTTCAATACCCGTGTATATTCTTTACTTCTCCTTGCAATATTCATTACCAACATTGTGATATATGAATTTGTTTTTTATGACAAATAATACCGTATCATGATTATGTAACTACAAACCTACATAATTATATTCTATGTATAAAATATGAACCACAAATAGGCCTCGACGAACACAAAATATCTTCTGACCGACAACATCCCATCTCTAGGGAAAAAGTAGTGATCTGAGACGTGAGACAAATTGCCTGTTTTGTGCTGACGCGGCGGACCTATTTTGTGGGTGTCTTTGATGTACTCATCTGTAACCGTACCTGCTTTGTGTTCATTTGTTTTGTTGACAAATACCTAGATTCTTAGATGTTCATTATCAATATTTCAATTCTTTTATTACTTACTTTTTCAAATTAAAAGGGTATATAAGTTTTCAGCAGCCCTTTGCACGATTTGCCTATTAAGGTGTCAACACCCTCTCAACATAAATATTATTTTGGATAAAGGTATAAGTAAACTAAGGAATCTGTATACCTATTTACAAAAGGAGGATGATATAGGAAAAACCAACGAGAAAAACGAATCTGGTTAAGTAATTCCATAATATATTTTTTCACTATAATACAAAGGTATTATATCTCACAGGTATTTATAATTATTATAGATAGTAACAGCCCTGTTTTATCAGAATGAGAAATTAGATTTTCTTTTCATCAACATATTCATATCAAAGTGCTGATCAAAGTGGGTTGTGATTGGCGCAATAATGTGTTTTGCTTTGTGGAATGCAAAAAAATGTTATTTTTACCTGTCTTTACTATAATACAAAGGTATATTGCAGGTATTCATAATAATTGTTATAGTTAGTAACTTTTTTTTATCAAAATAATGCAGTTAATTGAATTACTTCTCTTCATTATCATTTTTCAATACATCAACGATCCAGTGATTAGATGGTGGAATCTGATTGGTTTAGATCAAGTGTTCGTTAAAGAGTTCGTTCAACAAGAAAATGCAAGTTTTCACCCATTTAGGATGAAAAATCAGACTGGAAAAGATACTAGATGGTCGATTGCATATTAAGCATGTCATTTTTCACCTTTTTGAGGTAAACTTCAAAAGAAATCAATAATTTTCAGAGAACTTTGACAGATGCCATTTCTTGAATGGGCTGCTTTGATTGGTCAAAGCCCTTGTTAGAATGCATGTGTTGATAAAATCGGGCCTAAGGCCCTCCGCTCACGGGTCGATCTCGTCGATCGTTTACAGTCGCACGAGGCGCCCGTTCTGCTCGAGCCATGGGACTGGCGAGTCTGCCTCCCGTAGACGGGTCGATCTGCAATGTGGTCGATGCGTTCAGATGCGATTATATTCACACACGGGTCGATTCACTCTAAGGGGTCGATGATGTTTTCCTTGGGAGGGGTAATTTCTTACTTAAGAGACAAATTTTTATTCGTCGGGGAGGTGGGGGGGAGGTGAGGGGTGTGCATTTTTATGGATAAGATTTTTAGAGGCATAATGAGCGAAAAACGTTCGTCGGGGGAGGAGGTGCATTTTTGGATTACATTTTCACGGCATTATATTATTTTATAATTATTAAAACATTATGGATTACTATTTTTATTCTTGGATAGGGGTTAATTGCCCCCAGTACCCCCACTTATCGACGCCCTTGATTCACTTCCGTTCAACTCAGATGATTTAACCAACGAAGAGCCAATTTAGATAGTTAAAATATGAGAAGTTCCAGTGATGAAGAGGTGATTATTATGCTTTTGCTTGGTCACACCAACACGTGAGAACGACGTTACCAATTTCATCTATATTTTTTTTATGCGTTTTCTGTTACTTCGTAGAAGTTTCTTACGGGAAGGGATCTAAAAAAGAATTATACAGAATTAGAAAATTTAGAAAAATGTGAGAAAACTTAACTACTACGAAAGGTGCAACATACTGTAATAGTGTTAGTGATTTGTTTGTTATTGTTGTCATATATGACGTGGCTGTCAAAAAGATAGGTTGAACGTTAGACGTGTAAACGTCATGAAATCATCATGTGCGATAGGAACGTGAGGCCCTAAAATGCTTAATTTTCTTGATACAGGGCTTGTTTACTTTTATTTTAGTTTTTTTCTCAATTATTCCTCAATAAAACGACAGAAGGGTCTAAGATTATGTATCGAGATGTATTTTAAGGCGAGAAATCCAAATTTAAGCACGGCTTTGCTTTCATGAATGGAGAGCGCCACCTACGGCACGTCGAACTCTTTTAAATTATCATAATTTTTTTACATTTCAATCATGGCCGTCTCTACTCACTAGGCCGGAGCATTGAAATATGGCAACGTTGGAGATCAGGCCGTGTTTTCATTTGTTGTTATGTCATGTGTATTCTTCCAGGTGCAGAAAATATAGTTGGAAGGTGATTATTAATTTGTTTCTAATTATTTACCTGCACAAACGAAACTATAAAGATAACAAGATGCCTGCAAAGCGTGTAGTACCAGGTTGCAGCCCAGTAGAGGACTACCAAACCATGGCCCAACATCACCTTATTCCAGATTAAAAAGAACGTTGCAAGGTGATTTTTAATGGGTTTCTACTTATTTACCTGCACAAACGAAACCATAAAGATAAAAAGATGCCTGCAAAGCGTGTAGTACCAGGTTGCAGCCCAGTAGAGGCATGAGTAGAGGACTACCAAACCATGGCCCAACATAATCTTATTCCAGATTAAAAAGAACGTTGCAAGGTGATTTTGAATGGGTTTCTACTTATTTACCTGCACAAATGAAACTATAAAGATAAAAAGATGCCTACAAAGTGTGTAGTACCAGGTTGCACTAGCAATTGCATTCGATAAGGGACATAAACAGAAGTGGGTGAAAGGTATTCCTCGGAAGGGCTGGTTATATTTATAAGGATAAAGACAATAATTGACAAACATTTCAAAGGACAAGACCTATTTTAAAGCACAATGTGGTACCTATAATGTTTTCTGGACCTCCCAAATATCACAGAAAAGTACAGTTAATAGAACTCATCTGGGCATGGCCTGGGGCATACCTACGAAAGCATTTGATAGTAAAAGGGAAATCAAGACCAGCAAGAATGGCTTCACAGTGACCTAATAGTGCATTTTTCTAGCTCAAGTGATAATTTACAAAGTAAATTGAGTGTTCATTCAAGTGGAAATGGAAGTGGCGGCAGGAAACAGGTTGCGTTTATTTTTATTTTGTAGTGTCTGACTGTGATGAAACAGACATCAGATGTAAGTGGTATTAGTAGTAGTAGTTCTAAAAAGTATTTTTCTTAATTTATTAACCGAGATGAACTCTAATACATATAAAATGTAATAATTATTCTGAAACTATAGGGCCACTATTTGACAGCTAAGCCACGTTGCCACATCTAAGGCTCCGGCCTAGTGTAGAGTCGGCCATGTCCTATCTCAATGTTCATAAAAACGTGAGTTCTATCACATGTCAAGTGTTGTCGGTCAAATGCCCGGACACTCTGTATATAGCCTTTTGGACGACCGATCTCTGTTTGTTGTAGTCGAAGGCTGTTCATCAGAGGTATTTCCGATAAACGCCGGTGTTCCTCAGGGATCTGTCCTATGCCCTACATTGTTTCTGCTGTACATCGACGAGCTGCTGGAAATACCATCCAATCCAATCTACAGCTTCGCAGACGACAGTACATTAGTATCGTTCATGGAACCAGGCGAGCAACTATCATCCCAGGACACGGTACGTCGGCGACAGCAGCATGCCTTACAGATCAACTTAGTTATCAAAACAATTGTCGAGTGGGGATAAGCAAATAAAATGTAGTTCAACGTACAGAAGCTCAGGCAACAACACTTACAAAGAAGCCTCACGTTGGTTAACCAACTGTGGAAATGGAGGGTCACCCCATAGTCGAGTAACCTTCCGTTAAGCTTTTGGGGATCAACATCAACAATAACATGTCCTGGCACGACCACGTCGTCAGTATTGCTAAAACGGCATCCCAGAAGCTTGAAGTTTTGATCCGCTGTAGGAAGCTATACACACCAGAGCAACTACTGCTGCTCTACAAGGCACAGATCCGACCATCGCTGGAGTATTGCTCCCATGTGTGGGGATACGCTCCAAAGCACCCTCTAGAGCTTCTGGACACTATCCAGAAAAGAGCAATTAGATTAATCGGTACGCCCAACCTCACAAAGGACCTCTACAGCCTGGAATATCGGAAAAAGGTGGCTGACCTATCCCTGTTCTACAGATTCTATCACGGAAAATGTTCGAGTGAGCTCTCCCAGATAATAACACCAAAGGCTGTCCCAATGAGGAACACGAGAGAGGCTTTGCTAGCTCATCCCTACCAGGTCGAGGTCCCTACTCCCCGAACCAGTCTCCTCCAAAATTCCTTCTTTTGAAGAACTTCGACGCTGTGGAATGAGCTACAGGGAATTTGTTACCCGACAGCTACACCCTGCAGCTTTTCAAATCCAACGTGCACCGACACTTATCCTTTCGCAGCGCTTCTACAGCGTCATAGCGCTCCAGCCTTTGCGGAAGGCTGACTATAAAAAAAACATGTGTTTTGATGAGTCTGATTTCAAGATACAGGGTGTCAAAGATTGGAAGTAAAATTTGTTTATTTCTCTGTCCTGAACATTAGCGAGCCGTTTATTTAATTTGTCACTGTTTTTGACTGCATTAGGAATCTGAGTCACCAGTCACTAGAAGTTAATTATCCTTTCCAGTTGCGTGTCGGGGGACAGTTCCACGAAAATATTAGCAAAAAGATGTATTAAATGCTATTCTTTTGATAAAACAGATAAAAATACGTGTTTTTTCTGTTAATTTCTCTTCATATCTCACTTTGTTTTCGGACAAATAAAGAAAACAGACAAAAAGTTGGGTTTTCATCTGAAAAACAATATTTAATTTTCTTAAGATCAGTGGCATACACTCAATATTTTCCAAACTTTGACACCATGTAACCTGAGGACATGACTCTTTAGGACACATTTAAGTGAACTCTTCTACTTGAATTTGGGTCAGAAATGCGCCCTCGCGCCTACGGCCTATGATTAATATTAACGGTCGATGATAACGTTCAGTGATTTTGTATTAAGTAAAGCTCAAATAAAAAATCGAAAAATTGATTAGAAAAACAGGGAAATACAATAGCGAATATATCTTAATTCCACTCATCTATATGATTCTGAACAACATGCCATTTAACTTTAAATGGTTGCAATTTTCAGTACGGCTTGCATTTGTAATGCTGACAGCTAAATCTCAAGGGTAGTGGTTGAACGTTTGTGGGATCAATCTTGATAATAATTCATGTTTTCTAAATGGCCATGTTGCCTGTTCCGTGTTGACAAAATCATCATTATTTATTTACGCGCCCGAAAACAAAACAAAACATGTTGGTTATCAAAAAGTATTTCAATGAACGTTATGCTTTTCAGATAATTAGGTATTATTTATTGAAGACTCAAGTTCAATTTCAATATTCATAGCTAAGACAGGTCTGTCTGGTCAGCTAGTAAGTCATTAACTTCAGTTTACCTTAGAAATGTATCTTATTTGATGGCACGTGGAGTGCCTGAATCCGAAAAGCCTGTTATGTTCTTATAGTACTACCCATAATTACAAAATCAAGACTTATTATGACAGTATAACCTGAAAAATGTAACTACTACTACTACTAATCCGAGTAACTACAAACAAGCGCGATCTGTTTTGCTACGTCACACGCGCTATACGTGTCTCAATTTACGCCTTGCCTTAAGGAAACACCTCAGTACACTAGCTTACTACTCGCAAGTTAAATCCGAGCACTGAGAAAAAAAGGGTTGCGGTAGGACTAAATACAATGCTAAATGAACTCATTTGCCTTAATTAGTTTATAAAAAATACAACAGATTAATAATGGGTGGGCCCTCCATTGACGAATACACTCCTCTAGCCTACACGGCATGCTCGTAATCTGGTTGTTGATAAACTCTAGGGGTACCGCCTCCCAAGCTTCCCAAGCTGCCCTCACAGCATGTTTCAGTTCGTCCAGCGTGGTCGGAGGATTGGGTAAATTGCCTATGTATTGACCCACCCAATCCCATACTTTTTCAGTTGGCGATAAATCGGGTGACCGTGGTGGCCAGAGGAGTACTCTGACTTCAGCTTCCTGTAGGAACCTCATCGATACCCCTGCAATATGAGGACGTGCATTATCTTGTTGGAAGAAACCCAGTTCGAGGCTTCTAGGGGGCATCGTTGCACAACTAATTCATCTCTTTTACACAACGAACTGTTCTCTCGCCACATCTGCAACAGATATCATCGTTTTTGAATCGACGAAAAGCCATGCTTTGTTTTTACACGTCTAGAGTTCTTTTAGAGGTGCCATGTTGGTAAATAGCGTCTAGATCAACAAAAAGCGTTACATGTGTACTAGAGATGGTACTGGCTATGTACAAATTTTCAATAAAAATTTCCCTCTTTTTTGTAGGTGTTCGGATTTCACTTGCGAGCAGTATATTTCAGTAGGATAGAGAAACAGTTGTATTGTAATAAACATGATATGGCTAACTACAGACCAATGTCAGTAATATCAAACATTGCAAAAATAGTGGAAAGGGCTATAACGTGAAACGGGCAATGTGTCGTTAGAGTCTGCGTCAGGAAATAGCATCAGTTGTGGTACCAGTATAATTTGTTATTCCGACTCTCTAAATGTAGATAATATGGTCCCCCGCCACAGGGCTTAGCTTTAGTAACTATTATGTTTATAGAAATATAATGATTATTATACATTTTGTTAGGTACAATGATAAATAAATAAAAAAGGTCACTGATTATCCATTTATCTGGCATTATTCCGAGAGATGCTACTCGTTTTCTCTTACTCCTTTCTTGTTATTGATTTTAACATCCCCTCTTTCCAGCTATCTTTAGGTAGTGATTTGATGTCAGAACCAACCCTGAGTTCATTGCCAACGAAAATTAATTAGTAGTAATCGAAAACAGCACCCTTCACTGTCTTTTTTCCACACATCACTTGATCCATGAATACAAAATAGCGTCTGTTTTGTACAGCCTTGTTGCCAATTTTTTTTATAGGGCGCTGGCATTGGATACCATCGATTGGCTGCAAGATTGTTACTTGTTTTTGAAATATTCAGTTGAATGATGTAATTTCGGAAACTTACCTTGTACTAAGTTGCCTGTCTGTTCCATTGCGGTTCACTGGCCGACATTAATCAGTACCAAGGATCCCAGGACTTGTGAGCATCCAATCCCGAATTTTTCGAGATTGGTTCAAACTATGAGACATCGAATGCAAGGGCATCGACCAGTGTTTTCCGGATTAATTCGCTATTTACAAAATCCGCATGACAAAAGTACCGATGAGATTTTCATAATACCTGACAAGGATATGTATGAGATCAATTTTATACGATGACACCGGTTCGGAGTGCTCAAATATAGATTTATTTAATGAGAATGCTGATATTCAACTTACTGAGCTCGTACAACAGTCTACCAAAATTTCACATTGCTACGTTAAAAACAAAGTCTACAAGAATCTGTGAAGGTGGAAATAAAGGAAGAAATTTACAGTTGGTATATCCTGCTAACTATCCCACCTACACACCTACAAGTGTGGAATCACAGAGCGTTTTTTCAGCTGCAGGAACTGTCTGCACAAAGGATGTCAAGATTATCAGATAGTTTGCTCTTGACGAATTGACCTTCTTGCATTCTTAATTCAAAAACTCTCCTCTGTCAGAATAATTTATTGAATTTTACTATTGGGTCTTATTTTATAGACTTTACTTTTCGAATGTTGTTTTAAGTTGGCGTTCTTTGTACATCATGCCTAACTTCTCAAAAGAATTTTAGGTTTGTATTTCTTCATTGTTGTCTGAAAATGTTTAGTTTCCTTCCGATTAAAAAAAGCTTATCATGGCTTTTGTCGATTTATTTTAATTTCCGAGATCAGTCCTTGGATCCCGGGATTCTTAGAATCTCCAATCCCGAAAATACCGGGATTATCCAATTAGGTGCCTGCCGTCCATGAACTAAGCGAATCTGAGGGAATTCCGAGCTCTACGTCTCTCCCCAATTCAGACGCCAGCCATTCATGTACTAACCACACCCGACGCTGCTTAGTCTCCAACTCGACACCGGGCCGCCTTACCAGTGTTGGCCTTAAGCGGCATTTCCATTGGTATAGTAAATGGGTTAGTTACTTGCACCAGTAACTGTCAAGACAGCTACTAGTTTAGTGTAAACCACATACCCAGTTACTTGTACCATTGGTATAGTAACTGGGTTAGTTACTTGCACCAGTAACTGTCAAGACAGCTACTAGTTCAGTGTAAACCAGATACCCAGTTACTTGTACCAGTGGACAAGCTAGGAAAGTGAATAGATCGCTAGGCTATTTACTTGCCTCTCCGCCTTCCCCCACTCGCCAAAATACCCATAATTCAGTGTTCACGTGTAGTTCACGCTACGTCTTTATTTGAGAATTGACACTAACAATTATTGGACCTATTTGATTTCAACTTAACCTCACATTATGATCGATTTGGTCGTAAATGTCCAAGAAATGTTACGTGCAATAATTAAACACCACAAACAGAAAATAGATCACATCACAAGTAAAATAAAAAATAGGTTATGGAGGATCCCCGAAGCATGACATTTCAGATTTCACTACCATGGTTCAGTTTTGGTTCAGTTCCGTGATGATCACACGCTGTTGCCAGAGACGCCTAACTTTGTAGCTTTTATTGGATAATACTGTCAAATAAAATTGACGGAAGAAAACCTGATCCTTTTGTACAATCATAAACCACAAAATAAGTTAGTTCTATCTCTAGATAGCAGATTATTTGAATTGATTTATGTAAGATTAAATGAAACACTTTTTTATTTATTATACCCTATCCCTATACCCATTATTTCGGAACTGAGGTGGCAACTTCTGCTGGAAGACGCTTGTAAGGAAAGTGTTGTTTCCTCTGCCGCCGAAAATGTGAAAAGTGCAGCTATATTTGCCTTTGTTTGTTATCTGTCTACCTTATACAGGGTGAGTTTTTAGTACCGGCCCGGTGGATAACTCCACTACTGTAGAGAATAGCGAAAAAAGTGTATATAAAAGTTGTAGGCACGTATATGCTCCTTGCTTAGAAAGTATTTTGATTCATACAGGGTGATGCGTAACTACGTGGTGATGCAAACATGCATTTTTATATGAGACACCCTATATGTTATTCCTTATTCAAATTCTACTAATGATTTCCGTTCTTCCAATATAGGGTATTGTTACATTATACAGAGTATTTCAAAATTTATGACCATTTTTATATCCAAAACCCTGTTCGCAATTGCAATTTTAATAAAATTTATTGAATATTCTGCGATATCGTAATTTTAACAAATTCTTTACTTTTACCCTAATGTTTGAGGATGCACTGACACGTCGCACTTCGTGCTTCACTGTTTAGCTTACAGCTGGCAAGGTGACTAGTGTCTGCAGGAGGTTGGGGTAATATTGTCAGATTTTAGGAAATTAGCATTTTGCAGGGTAGCCTCTTAGTTTGATTGATATTATTGTATTTATGACAAATAATATGGTGATCAGCTTTCTCAAGATTAATACTATATTATGAATCGTTCACTGTTACGATGATTTCTGGTTACCAACCTTAAATAATGAAAGCAAGTAATAAAACATTCACTGTCTTCTCTACCAGTTCGAGGTAAACCTACATTGAATTTATATTTCAGGATTAATAAATAATGTATTTTATCTTTGTAACAATGAATATTTCGTCATAGATCCATGAGCATTGAAAAATAATAAGCAGTCATGATTCTTTCAATTGAAACATTGATTTTATAAACCTATTCATCAACAACAGAAAAGGCATCAAAATTAATGATTCTAAACAGTATTTTTTGTGTATATCTTCAATCGAACATCTTTTTCTACACCAAATTCGTCACTTCCGTTAAGGTACAGATACACATGCTCATAAATGGCATGCTTATTAAGCATGCTTATTGAAACTGACACATTTTCATTTAATTGCATGACCGTCGGTTCTTGGACACACTTGAAATTAGCATGCTTATTTTTTTAATTTTTATAATCTTGCCACGTTACTCTAGTTCGTTTCCCTCTTTCTACTAAGTCGGTTAGTTTCTTCCATCTGAATGGGTTTTTGTTTATTTTTCAAAGCCTCCTAGTCTGCTTATACGTTAAAATTGAAAGACACCTATTTAGCTGAAACTTTAAATAAAAACTAAAAAAGATTGATATTGAGAATCCTCTATATCGTTAGAAAGGTAATCAAATTGTACACTTGATCTTATAAACAGAAATAGGCATTCCCATTTGAAAAAATCAAGTTATCTCTGATGGACGTTTCCTTGATTAATGTATTGATTTCTCCAAGTACAAAAACAAGACGAGGAAGATATGAATTATATGGTTAGAAAACTAAAAGAAGAATACGCAAGGGTGGGTCTAGAGATAAACATGAAGAAGACAGAATACCTAGTAATATCGGAAGAGGGCGTAAAAAACTTCGTAATAGAAGATAACGTAGAAATAAAGGGAACGAGGAAATTTAAATACTTGGGCTTCACGATAACAAAAGTTTCAACAACTGAGGAAGAAATAAAAGATAGACTGAGACAAACAAGATCGTGCACAAGGCAACTCCACAGTGTAATATGGAATAAGAACATTAGGGGGAAAACAAAAAACATGATCTATCAAACAATAATCAGAAGTATCATGACATATGTAGCAGAGTTGTGGGTAATAAATAAAAAAAACCAAAGGAGCATTCTAACAACCGAAATGGAATACTGGAGAAGATGTTGTGGCCTTACCAGAAAAGATAGAGTAACAAACGAAGAGATCAGGAGGAGAATGAAGGTGGAAAAAGACGCCCTACAATATACAGAAGAAAGAAGACTAATATGGTAGGGGCACGTAAGTAGTACAGAAAACATATGGATAAACAAGGTTGCAGAATGGAGCCCTAGAGGAAAGAGAAGAAGAAGAAGGAGCGTCGCCCCCACGGCCCCAGGCAGGGAGTTCGGAGTTTGGCAGTTTGGCAGTATTAATTATTCTACCAAACACCGAGCCTAATCTTTCCTTTAACCCTCCTATGTCCTATTCCTCCACTCCTCCTTCACTATAAATACTCCCCCAGGAGTAAACCTCCTATAAAAATCCGTAACCTAAGGTGTTTGCCGTGCTGGAATGTGCATGACTCTACGTGAGTGAGTCGCTAACAGCTACCTCCGGGTACCTGGCGCCCTCCGGCTGTAATTCTAGCTCCTCCGTGATAAGCCTGCTCTGCCACGGTTGAGATTATTCCAGGGCTTACTCGTGAGACAGCAATGAATATATCTCAAAAACAAAAATCGCGCAAGGCACCTATCCATAAAACGGACAGTGCTGGAGAAGCACTTTCAAGTCCTTCAACGGGCGTGGAGACGGTGGGAGAAAACCCCCCGTTCCTCCTTGTTAAGAGAAACGATGGACATTTTGACAATGTGAACTCGTTTGTAATTTCAAAAACAATGTACAGTATTATAGCAGAGGTTAAATCTTTAAGAAAAGTTAAGGAAGGATTGCTAGTTGAAACAAAATCAACATCCCAAGCTAAACGTTTATTCGAAAGCAACAGGTTTGTTAACAAGGAAGTCACTGTTGAACCTCGTAGAAGTCTTAATTACTCTAAAGGAATTATCTTTTGCAGAGATTTGTTACTTCCAACAGTCGAAGAGATTCGTGATGAGCTTAAGACAGAAGGTGTGGTAGAAGTGAGAAAATTAAAATAAAAAAGAATGTTGAACTTGTAGATACTCCTAACCATGTAATTACATTTGCTAAGACTATACTACCCAAAGAAATTAAAGTAGCATACCACAAGCTCATAGACCCTATATGCCCTCCCCCACGAGGTGTTTTACTTGTCAAGCTTTTACACGTGCCGCCTCAAGTTGAACAAAAGAAAAACTTTGCCCATGTGGTAGCCCACCGCATGAGCTAGTGCCTTGTCAGGATCCAAAAACGTGCGTTAAATGTGGCGGGCCCCATTCCTCAGCATATAGGAAATGTCCGAGATATAAAACAGAAGCAACAATATTCAGAACGTCAAAGTAGTCGAACTTATAAGTTATGTTGAGGCCAAAAGAAAAGTTGTTGTTAATACTCGGAAACAAAGTACATCATACGCAACTGCTACGTCTAAAGTGCCTGAAGTCCCTGTAAAAGATATAATAGCCTCATTGATCCGACATATTGAAACAGCTGTAAGAAATGCTGTTGCATCTTTGGTAATGAAACCTTATGAACTTGGTCCTCCATTACCACCACCATCATTACCACTCCAGAACATTAGTTCAGTAAGGGTTCGCTCTGACTCCGCTTTGACCTCAATTTCTGCTGCTTCTGAAAAACGTAAGAAGCAAGATGAATCTACCACCGACGAGGATATACCAGCCATTGGTAAACCTTATGAACTTGGTCCTCCATTACCACCACCATCATTACCACTCCCGAACATTAGTTCAGTAAGGGTTCGCTCTGACTCCGCTTTGACCTCAATTTCTGCTGCTTCTGAAAAACGTAAGAAGCAAGATGAATCTACCACCGACGAGGATATACCAGCCATTGGTAAATCCTCAAAGTCTTCAAAGGGACGAGGTCGTCCCAAAATTCAACGAAATAAATAATAGGTATGCATATTTATCTAAAACTGTGATAATTAAGTGCATGTTATTAGCACTTCCAACTGCCTTCTCGTCATATTTCTTATTTATTCGTTTTGTATCTACATATTTACTGTGTATTTGGATTTGTATATGTCCATCTTCTTGAACTAATTTATTATAAGTACCTATAGCCTTTATATTTGCAACGTTTGTACGTCCATCTTACTATATTACAATAAAAAAAAGTCTGCACAAACAATTGTACAATGAAACTGCAGTGGAATGATGCAGAGGTACTGTATAGTATAGTATAGTATAGTATATTACCACTCTTACATGTTACATGTTTGAGGTTTTAACAGTATTATGATATGGATACAATACACCACCTAGCGTCTAGATATATGTGTGTAAAATTCATTTACAGAGTAAAAACATTCGGTAAGTAAGAACTTTTTGACAAACCTACTGAATTGGTAAACGTTCATAGCATGTATTTCAACAATTCTATGGTATCTCAAAAAGGTATTGTACATATCAACTAGAGGTTTGTTTACAGCTGCCATGCGTATTCGCGATCGGGGTACTGCAAGGTCAGTGGCGTACCTCGTATCGTACGTATGTATATTGGCGTGGGTTGTAAATTTGAAAATGTTTTTGTGTATGTAAAGTAACGTGTCATGTATGAATATGCATGGAAGTGGAAGGATCCTATTTTTCTTAAAGAAAGGACGACAAGGTGTGTTGTAAGGGACACCTTCAATAATCCTAACGGCTGCTTTTTGCATCACAAACGCCCTGTGGGATCTAACTGAATTTCCCCATAATAATGTGCCATACGTTAGATGAGAGTGAACGATACTGAAATAAACCGTCCTTAAAGTACCCCCATCGAGAAATGGTCGTATACGTCTAAGAACGAAAAGTTGCGATGACAGCCTAGCACAGACGTAGTCAACCTGATGAGACCAGTTCAGGCGCGTGTCCAGCACAACTCCTAAAAGCCTCACAGGTTCTGATCTAGCTTCCAACCTGTCGGAGCTGAACAAGACACGCGCCGTCTTGCTCTCATTCAGGACCAATTTGTTAGCATAAAACCATTGTTTGGCCTGCTCCAAGCCCTCAGTATTGTCAGGCGGCCTGCCTCTAGATAGGAGGGTAGTATCATCTGCGAATAGGAGACAGTTGCTGTTTTTAATTGAAGATGGTAAATCATTAATATATATAATAAATAGAATCGGGCCCAAAACCGATCCCTGAGGGACACCGTTATGAATCTGAAGTAGTTCGCTGTTTTCACCGTTGTAGCTAACATACTGTCTCCTATTGTCCAAATACGATTTAAACAAATTAAGTAAGTTACTACGTATCCCATAATATTCTAGCTTCGCTACTAGGATGTCCGTGTCAACGCAGTCAAAGGCCTTGGTGAGGTCACACAATGTTGCCAATGTCTTTTGACCCTCATCAAGACCCTCAACTACGGTTTCCACTAAATCTAACAAAGCTCTCATAGTGGAGAAATGCTTTCTGAAGCCATATTGAGCCTTATTAAACAGAGATTTTTGTTCAAAGTAATCGACTAATCGTTCTTTAAGTATAATTTCGAAGATTTTCCCAAAAATAACGACCATCGCTATGGGCCTGTAATTGTCCACGCAGTCACAGGCACCTTTTTTATGAATTGGGATAATCTTCGATATTTTCATCGCATTTGGCCAAACACCCTCCTCCAAGCACTTATTAAATAAACAAGTCAGTGGTTCAATGATGATTTCAGCAACAGACTTTACCATGCAACTGTTTAAACCGTAGTAATCCATGCTACTGGATTTTTTTAATTTGAGAATGGCTTGGCGCACATCCGTTTCCAGAATGGGAGCCATAAAAAAAGAGAATGATGGTTTGGGAATTTCATGCAAAAACTTAAGAGGGTCGTGAGATGTATTTGAAATGGAGAGTGAAATGATATCAGAGATAGTTGTAAAAAATTTGTTAAATTCACTGACGGTAATACTAGTCATCGGCTGATCAGATTTTTTACTTCGTCTTTCCGAGTTTACGATGTCCCTAATCATTTTACACCTGTTGTTAGCTGAATGGATCAGGCTGCAGAAGTGCTGCTTTTTTGCCTGATACAGATTTCGCCTATATTTACTTCTATGAGATCTATATGCTTCCCAGTCAGCTTGTGCTTTGGTACGCATATAGGTGCTCCTAAGCTGATATAATGTTTTACGCATTACTTTAAGGTCATATGTAAACCATCTCACGGCTGGCTTAAAATTCCGCACCCGCCGTAACGGAAAGGACTCATCGATACAGGCTGTGAAAGTTTCTAGTATTTTTGTGACAGACTCCTCAGCAGAAAGAGCTTCAAATTTCTCAAGTGACCAGTCAAAATTGGCAATAGAGCTAACAAATAGAGCCATACTTTGATTATTTATTGTTCTTTTTAACATATTTTCACTAGATTGTCTCAGTTCTTTATTACGAGGCAAGAAAGCATACAGTCCTAAGTGATCTGATAATGCAGGGTCACATACACCTGTTGCCAAGATATCATTATCAATGTTGGAGAATATATTATCCAGACAAGAACCTCCTGTGACTGTAATTCTTGTCGGCTCATTTATGTAGTGTGTGATTCCAAAACTGTGCATTATGCTCTTTATATTATCCACAATATCATTATCGCTACAGTTAAAATTAATATTAAAATCTCCAACAATCACAATTCTGAGGTTTAACTTATACAAAAAATCTAGCAAGGCATGTAGCATATCACCAAAGATATTAACATCACCAGACGAGGATGATCTATAGACACTAACAATTATCAGATTAGCATTAGTTACTGAAACGGCACAGAATTCGGCGTGGAATGGTGAACAAAACTGACTTACATCAATCTCTCTCACAATTATAGCATTTTTAGCCATTATAGCAACACCACCGTGCCGGTTTCTAGATCTACAATAGAACGAGGCAATATTATAACCCTTCATATTCAAAGTTTTTATTTGTTGTTCGTCTAGCCAGTGTTCAGAAATACATACAAAGTCAAAATCATTATCTACTAGAAAGAGTGCAAGGTCATCAGTTTTGTTCCCCAATCCTTGCGAGTTGAAATAAAACAGAGAAAATGCATCATCTGACAGATAAAACACTTTAGACACCAACGTTATCACCTCTTCCCCCTTTCGGAGGAAAAAATCGATTGACACGAACACCGGCGGGCCAGATTTCACATTTTAAAATGTTGGAAGCCTCACCTTGTAACACTGACACCTTGAATGAGGAATACCTCTGTGGGAATCTTGGAGTTAGTTTCTCCACTTTAACTGATGGTGCAAACTGTTTTAGGTATCCTTCCAATGTATCCACATCGGTAGCGACATCCATGTTTGTAGCGTGGTAGTCTCTAACTTCATTCTTGGTTGCTGCCTTGATGGGACAGTTGACAGCCATCTCCGAGTTGCCTGAAACCATACTTCCAGTAAGTATGTTTCTGGATTTACTGTGAATTAAAATTACTTCTAAGAGACCTCGAACCGTGGTGCCTATATATTTAGGAAAGTCATTTGAGACCGGGAAAGCCATACTCGTTGAAAGGATACTCTATCATCAGAAAAGATGCACCAGCCGTTGTTAGAGCACATGCAGGTGTAGCAATATTACTTCACGATGGTGTTGAATATCAACCTTTGCGTGCGTATATCAATTCCCACGAGGCTAACAGTTTGTAATACATACCTTCCTGATGGTACTTGAAGATATTTCGGCTATTATATCACAACTGCCAACCTCATTTCTGGTAGTCTGTGACTATGCTCATAACCCCTTATGGGGATCCCATACAATGGATGGTCGGGAAAGACTAATTGGTACACTACTTGAAGAACCGGACTTAACGCTACTCAATACAGGAGCACCCACCGATCTTACTGCACTATCCAGTATATTCTCATCAATAGATATAATAATAATAATCAAGTGGTCACGCACCGACATAGAAAACATCCATATACTTACACGAACAGAACTCACAAAACACAGAATGTCACATCCGAACGCGTACAAGGAAAGGCTTACCATAGACAGAAAACTAGGGGGTAGAGGAATTATAGACATACAGTCACTTCGCACAACACAAATAGAAACACTCAGGCATTTCTTCCACACCAAACAAACTAACTTAAATGAGACAATAGTAAAAGCAGACAAAAACTATACACCAGTTAACCTCTCTTGTCCAGATCACGTAGCAGACACGTACAACCACATCCAATCACATCAAGAAAAAATAAACACCTGGTCGCAGAAAGCACTGGACGGCAAATATTGATACCGTGTCACACAAGACCACATCAACGAGAAACACCTGGTTGCAGGATGGCCAGCTACTCCCAGAAACGGAGGGTTTCATGTTTGCTATCCAGGACCAAGTGATTGCAACAAGAAACTACAAAAAATACGGAATTAAAGATCGAGCCATAACAGAAGATAATTGCAGAAGATGTCACCAACAAAAGAAACAATAGATCACATAACAAGCGGGTGCAAAACTCTTGCCGATCCCGAATACACAGCCAGACATAACTCTGCGGCCAAGCTCATATACCAAGCACTAACCACAACAAACAAACTGATAGAAAACACACCTCCATGATCATGGAAAATATCCCTTTTCCAGACAACTGTTCACAATATGAGTTATATAAATTAAAGTAACGCAGACTCAATTTAATCATTGACAAGCTCAAACCATCTACACCCTTGGCTTCAGATTTGAATGATTTTATTATGCGATAAATCTCTGTAGGGTCCAGTAACCTAAATGAAAATGTCTTGTGTGTAAAAGCGTTACTATTATAAAAATCTAGAGATGCATGTGGAACATGATTTCCATCGAAAACCGTTATAAAATAATTATTGATTAGTGATGCATCCATGAGATGAGAGGGGATTTGTGGCTTATTGGATGCCTGGATCTTCATTTGTCTAAGCACAGACCAAATTTTTTTAGGATTACTTTTAGATGCTGTAGACTCTAAATAAGCAGCTTTCTCCCGTCTGATCGCCGATAAAGCAAAATTCCTTCTTTCTTTGTACATCGCCCAATTTTCATTTGTCCTGTTTTTCCAATATGCAGGGAGCGCATCATTTTTAACTTTCAAGATTTGTTTTAAACGTAAGCCAAGGTGCCTTACGTTTATTCATTCTAATAGTTCTTACTGGCGCATGTTTGTTGTAGACGTCAATTAGCTGATGAGTAACAAAGCTTACTTTTGGCGTCTATGTCAGACATAAAACAGATATCATGGAAGGCAATCGAATTTAGGTCATTTAATGAATTTGTGGTTCTTGGATTTTTAGGCCGGCGTCGTTTAGCGTTAAGGCTTGACGTTTCGCCACCACGAGTGGATGGCATCTTCAGAAGCTATTTCACTTCGACGAATTCCAAAGTACTTTGGAACTAAACGACGCCGGCCTAAAAACCCAAGAACCACACATTCATTGGACGAGGGCCGCGAAAGCCTTACACAATACATTAGGTCATTTAAAAACATATGCTTGTCAAAATATGAAAAATCACTGAAATGTGACAAACTTTTGGTTTTTCATGAACAATATTGCAAGTAGCACGAGTCAACTTATGGTCAGATATTGAATCCGCATCTACAGTTATGCAGTCATCAATGATAAAACTTGTATAAGCAAAAATTGGGTCTAAAAGGGTAGCACAATTTTCTGTAATGCGTGTGGGCAAGGTGACTAATTGAACAAATCCGTAGGAATCAAAACAGTGCGACCTAGTATTATAACTTCGCTATTTTCACTGAGTATAAGAGGCGTAATATTATCAAGAGCAAGAGTACAGTCATTCAGATTATTTGAAGGTGGGCGATGTATCACTTCCACAGTTATATCTATTTTATTGACAGTGATTGGTGATGTTTAACCAAATATATTCAAAGGCCGAGTTTACATTGAATTTAGTCTCAAGAGTAGTTGCCTTAAAGCAAGAACGTACATAAATACCACAACCTCCTCCACGACTGCCCCTGTCTTTCCGAACAAAATGTAATTGTGAATGCTTACCACATCTGAAGAAATGTCTTCACTTAACCAGGTGTCATTTAGTGCGAGTATATCAAAATTATCCCCTTTCAGAATATTTATAAAACCATCAAAACTAGATAAAAGTGATCGCACATTCAAATGGCCAATAGTTATGGTTTGTTTTTGCGATCTAGCCATAGCCACAAATACTACTACTTAGGAGGGTACTTAATCATATGTATGGCAGTGACCACTTTCCTTGCGTCACTACAATCAGTACTACTAGATGTAGTGGAGCAACACCAAAATACTGGCTAATGTCTAAAGCTAACTGGGAACACTTTGAAAGTATGCTCTCAACAGAGACAACAATTAATGAAGACACATCAATAGAAAATTTCTCCAACGTAATCAAGCAAGCAGCGATTGAAAGCATTCCTCCTGCTGGTGGCACACCGAAAAATCGCAAATTGCCGTGGTGGAACTCGGAGATATTAAATTTAAAGCGATTAGAATGAAAAAACATGCATTACACGTGTTCAAACGGCACTGCACAATGGAAAACTTAATTACGTTCAAAAAAGTTCGAGCCAAAGCAAGAAGGCTGATGATTAGCGCTAAGAGAGAATCATGGAGGCAATATGTCTCCTCAATCACTTCAGAAGCAACATCTGCAGAGGTGTGGGCCAAAGTAAGGGCAATAAATGGTAGAAGCTCTGTACGTCATATAGCGCACCTTTTAAGAAATAACGGAACGGTAACTGACTCGCCTCAAAATATTTCTGACATCTTAGCTGATAAGTTCGAGAGTGTTAGCAGTACTTTCAACTACAGTGTCAAGTTTGCAGTATCCAAAAATTCGAGAGAAGTGCCACTTGATTTCAATTCAAATATTTCACATCCGTATAACCAGCCTTTCCATATGTATGAACTAGAAAATGCCCTCAGTAAGACAAATACATCTGCATCGAGTATGAACATGTTAAACTATGATATAATAAAGCACCTTCCAATCCATCTTACTTGATATCTATAATAGGATATGGTCTGATGGTTCCTATCCAATCAATGCTGGAAAATAGCTATTGTAGTTTCCATCTTAAAGGAGGACAAGGATCCTTTTAACGCTTCCAGCTATAAACCAATCAGCCTAACGTGCTGCCTTCGCAAAATTCTGGAAAGGATGGTAAATGAACGACTCACTTGGTGCATCGAACCTGTCAAGACGGGTTTAGAAAACATAAAAGCACAACAGATCAGCTGGAGTATGTTGAAAATATACTGCAAGATAGTTTCAAGGAAAGAAAACATACCATAGCAGTATTCTTTGACCTGGAAAAGGCTTTTGATATGACGTGAAGATATGAAGTCTTGCGCCAGCTCCATAACTGGGGATTTAGAGGTAATCACCCTCTCTTTGTGGAGTCTTTCCTATCAAATCGGTCTTTCTGTGTTAGAATCGGAAATAGAGAGTATTAGAAAACGGCATCCCTCAAGGATTAACGCTCAGCTGTGCTCTATTTACTGAAGCAATAAACATGCTCACCGATTCACTCAATGCAAATATCGAGCCATGCTTGTATGTTGACGACTTATGTATCCTGGCATCTGGTAATCAAACGGATGATGTTTCACAGCAAGGACAATCAGCTATTGAAACTAGCTCCACAAACGCAAAACGCACAGAATTTATCCTATCAAGGACAAAAACTAAATTTGTTTATTTCTGTAGATCTCTTGTGAGTCTAATATTAAATTTTTTGGTGTCATACTGGACTCTAAATTAACATGGCGACCACATATTGACAATTTAATTCCCAAGTGCAGATCAATATTAAATATAATAAAACACCTATGCTCGACCCGCTGGGGAGCAGAAACAGAAATCCTGCTGAAAATCTACAGATGCCTCGTTCTGTCTAGAATCGACTATGGCTTCATAGTGTATTTGTCGGCAGGACTCCGGTTTTGAAGAAGATGGAACCTATCCACAATATGGGAATTCGGTATTGTTTAGGTGTATATAGGACAACACCAACTACTAGTTTATACTGTGAATCTGGGATCCATCCATTAAACATCAGGCGAAACAAATTAGGGCTAGCATACAAAACTCACATTATTGCACAAACCAAAAACCGTAATGCAGCTATTTTAGCTGCGGACTATGATGACTACCTGAGAAGAACAACCATCACAAGACTTCTTAGGACAAGACTTCGAGAAACTGCTCAAGAAACAAATGTCATAGAGAGTCCCTTGTACCCCATAACTTATCCAGAAACGCCTCCATGGAATATGCCAAGTTTCGAGATAAATACGGAGCTAAGTGTATATTCCAAGCAAAACACATCACCCATACTGTTAAACACTCTTTTTAAAGAAATAATCCGACGATACTCCGAAGCACACATGCCTTATACCGATGGTTCCAAGACAGCAATAGGTGTGGGTCACTGATGTTCTGTAGTAATAGATGGTGCTCAAAGTTCATGGACTTTGTGTCCTCTCACGTCCCTATTTACAGCAGGGCAATCAATAGAATCATAGTTAGTGTAACTGGCTTTCTGTCTGCGTTAAGGGGCCTGGATACACACATTTATACATACATATTTGCCATTTAAAACACTGACTCACAATTTCTCGCATAACTCACTCTATTTTCAAACTACATATATAATATTTCAGAAGGCGATAACTAAGACCTTAATGAATGACAACTATTTTCGGTTTTCTCAATAAAGTTTTTCAATGTGTAAAAAAATTCGCAATGCAAAATCATACATTCTATAAATGCATGTAATTTAACAACCAAACACGATATCGAAAAAAGGCTGAATAGTTGCACAAGCGCAAGCTTTCTTCTTTAATTTGCTCTTTGAGTCATTACTGTAAGTTTAAAGGTAACGTCAGGAGCTTGGAAATGAGAAATTTATTTTTATGGTGACCTTTGGACCTTGCCTTTGGACCTTTTGACCTTACCTTTGGATTTTTGGACTCATCTCCCGTCATCCTAGACATACACACTGGAGAAAGGAAACAGGCGGCCACGCCTCCTCGCTAACACGAGAATACGTCTTTTCTTGGTTCTCAATTTCGCGCGCTATACCCTAGACCCTTAAGAGCACTCAGTAAAAGGTATTCGCCAGACCCGCTTGTTCAGATGTGCCTCCAAACCCTAGTAGATTTAAAGCAAGCTGGTAAGGAAGTTATTCTACTTTGGGTACCTAGTCACACAGGAATTCGAGGAAATGAGCTAGCTGACGAAGCGGCTAAAATTGCAAGGCTTTTTTTAAACGTAGACGTCCAAACCCCTAGGATTTGTGATCAAAAAATCCACATCTCGCATTGTATAGCAAAGAGAATGGGACAGAACAAGATCAAAATTGAAATGAGTCAAACCCTCTGTAACCCCATAGCATCCAATTCTTAATTTGAGCAGAAGAGATGCCGTAAAACTACATCATCTACATCATCTACATTATCTGAGGATGGGCCATACAATGCTCACACATTTATATCTCTTGAGCAGATCACAACAACCACCTGTCCGGCACTGACTAATCTTCGTGATTGCTACGTGATGAGTGACAAATGGACGCAAAATCTCAACGACCCATTGCGGATAGAGAATACTCTATCATTCCTCAGAAGTAGGGTTCTAGTATAAAATTTAGGTCAGATGATTTAACAACAGTAACATGCAGCTAATGACCCAGCAGTCGATGCTGCCTAATCATACAAAAAAAAAGATCCAATGTCTTTAGGCAGGCACTGTTCTGTATACCACTTAGCTGAGACTGTCTCTGTATAATCAAAACGAAACTTTCCACAATTCAGAACATACTTTGTTTAGAGCGTTGATCAGCATATCGTAATAGTACATCCAAGTCTCATCACCCGTCACTTTTTGGTTCACATGCACTGAAATTGTCGATAATCGAATCGTCGCATCATATAGTTTCATACTATATAACCATGTATAGACTAAATTGAAAGTTTATTATAAAGTTAATGCTAAGTTGTTTATTTCCGAGATATCATACAAAAAGGTTATACTCAAAGTTCTCATAGATCAATGCTCAGTAAAGTATTTCATATGATATCAACTATTTAAACCTAAAGCCTTCTTAAATTCTTAAATTAGGCATGTACCTGGTTATTTCAATTATATTGTATTGTCACATCTAGTCTGCTGTTTGCTGGTGTGGTTGATTTAAACCTATCTTTATTTTACTTTTAGTAGTGTTATACAGTAGGGTGTCCCACGACTATTAAGACAAGCAATATATCGGAATTGGGCAGTAATAGAGCATTATAAATTAGAGGATGTGAATTAGAGCAAATTTTGTGTCTTTTCTTGTTATTGCGTTGTCAAATGAGATATTTGTTTTTGGTCACGTGACATCCGATTCAAAATTATTAATGGGACACCCTATATATTAATGCCTTTTTTTGTTCCTCTCGACGAAACAATTCCACTAAACTAGCACACTTGGGGTATAAACTATAAAGTGATTAATTCAAGAGCTACAGGTACTTAAAGGATTGTACCACTACCATTGATTATAACATGTACCATATACCCCTTAAGGTAGTGTTCGTTTCATTTTTTGTCTTAATGGTAATAGTACAGTCTTTTAAGTATCTGTAGCTCTTGAATTCACTTCAGACTCCCAGGTGTGCTAGTTTGTTGGAATTGTTTCATCGGGTGGAACACAGAAAGGCATTAGTGTACAGGGTGTCCCATTAAAATTTTTGAATCGGACGTCACGTGACCAAAAACAAATACCTTATTGGATAACGCAATAATAAGAAAAGATGCAACATTTGCTCTAATTTACATCCCCAAAACTATAATTCTCTACTACTGCCCAGTTCCAATATATTGCTTGTCTTAATCGTCGCGGGACACCCTGTATTTGAGTTAATGCTATCTTTATAAACTGAAGTATTTTCAAGTGAAGTACAAAAAGTTATAGTTCGTAAGCTCAATTCGGACCTAATTTGCTTATAATGACTGTGTGTACTATTTATTCGCTCATATAAGACAAGAGCGTTGGGATCCTATGAAACCGCAATATTATTGACTCTCATTATGGATTTGTCTAGAATGTAAATACAACGTTGTTTAGTATCTCAGAATCCGACTTAGGACTTAGGAAGCTATTTTTTAGAAAATAAAGTTGCAATCAATGTTCTTCTTGTTCAAGTTCCATCTCCTAGCGGAGGTTGGATATTATCATGGCAATTCTGACTTTGTTTGCTGCTGTTCTAAATAGTTGATTTGATGTCATTCCAAACCAATCCCTCAAGATTTTCAGCCAAGAGGTTCTTCTTCTTCCTTGGCTTCTCTTGGCCTTGATCATCGCTTCCATAATGTTTTATAGTAGAGTATATTTGGGTTCTCTTATAACATGACCAAGGTACTCTAGTTTTGTTGTTTTGAGGGTGTTAATGATTTCTTCCTCTTTTTTCCTTCCAAGAGGAAGAAATCAAAATCAATGTTAATTATCAAAAATTAATATTTCGTCAAACGTTGTGTACTTTAAGATAATCTGAATAAAAAAGATTTGAGTTAAAGCAAGATTACGTATTACGTAGCAGTAATTAGCATACTTCTCTGAAACGGAATTATTTCCTAACGATCATCTCTATAAATGCATCGACTGCATCTTTCAAGCGTTAAAACACACATGCAAGAATGGCCCTTGGAGCTGCACTTGCAGTCGCTTTTTTAAGCTCGATAACGTATTCTGCTGTCACTCTGGATAAAAGTGTGATCTAATGATGATCCTGGGACTAAGGTCTTATATATACATATATACACGTAAATAAAATGCAACAGTACCGTTAACTTTGCGTACATACAGCAGTAAGCATTTGCAATCGAAATGAAATGCAACAGGCCCAAGGAATACCAGAAATGTTTCATGGTTACACAAGGTCGTACTTTCAATTTCTGTAACAGTAATCATTAATTAAGCGCAGTATGTTATATGTGCATGTATTTAACTGCATCGAACCAGAATCGCACTAGGGTTCTAGCTGAGGTATGGCACTATTTCCTGAATAAACGATGTTTTACCCACCCTAACATTCCTTTGCCTCCGACAGATTTTTCGTAACAGACCATCATTAAAAACAATTAAAACTTCGCAACTCAGAAATTATTATTTGGACGTTTATAAAAGGCACCGCTTCTGTTTTATTAGCCTTGATAAGACAAACCCTACAGGATTGCCAACTGTAGTATCCGATTTTCGCTAAAAGGTGGCGAAAATGTTCTGTGTATATAACGGCATTATTGGATTTGGTGTATTTTTGCAAAATGATTCGTAGAATTAGTGCTTAGTATTTGACTATCATCGATTTGCTAAAATATCAATGTCTGTACTATGCCACCCACGCGATCTAAATCATCGCGTATAAAAAATATCAAAATATATCTATCCCGAAAGATTTAGTAAAAACTACCTTTTTTGCGAGTGTTGATGGACATTCTTGATAAAGTAAAATAAATTTCATCACGTAATGTTTATTCGATGGAATCATATACAGGTTTCCAATATTTAAAAAGATTAATCTGAAAAACCAAACTAAGTATCGTAATCAGATTTTAGTTTCGTATATTAATATATACGTTACAATATTTGGTAAATTTCCTATGGCATGATAACAACTGAAATTAGTAAAAAATTCAAACGCAATATGTTAGTTGTTTCTGAATAAAGGTAATAGTAAGAACAAGTTAAACTTAAGACAGATTATTGAAAAAGCCAGAGAGCACTACTTTCCCGTTTTTATCTGCTTTGTGACTATTCTAAGGCGTTTGATAATGTAAAGTGGCCTAAACTGTGGGAAATCCTTATCTCCATGGGAGTCCCTTACCACTTAGTATTTCTCATACAGCAACTCTATGAGTCTAGCTCAGCTCGTGTAAGAATTGGGGAATTGGAATGGCGGTATAGCTATTGGCGGAAGCAAAATATCTAACTTAAGATTTGCTGACGATATAACCCTTATTGCTGCTTCTCAGGAAGAATAGTAGCTCTATTGAACGTTTTAGAACGACACAGTGCAGCATATGGTCTTGATATTAACTACAACAAGACCAAGGTTATTATCGTAGATAGAGAGCATGAAAATCATCGAGAAATAAAGTCAATAGGCCGTTGTGAGGTAGTTCAAAGTTTTTTGTACCTCGGTTCTTTGATCGACAATTCAGGTAGCTGTGAGAATGAGATTCGACGGCGCATTCAACAGGCACGGGTGGCCATGACAAAGCTTACTAAAAACCATAACATCACTAAAGCTACCAAAATGTCACTGGTTCAGTCTCTTGTGTTCTCCATATTTTTGTATGCCTCGGAAACTTGGACTGTTAAAAAGGCAGATCGAGCTCGCATAGATGCTTTTGAAATGTGGACATGGAGGAGAATGCTGAGAATTCCTTATACCGCCCATCGAACTAATGTTTCCATACTGGATGAGCTCGGTAATCCAAAGATACTATCCTCCATTGTGTCGATGAGAATGCTTACATTCTTCGGACATATTCACAGAAGCGATAATATGGAGAAACTTGTAGTTCAGGGTCGCGCCCCGTGTGGGCGACGCCGTGGCCGTTCCCCTACACGCTGGGTGGATTCGACGAAACAGATGCTGGATATGAGTATCAAGAGCGCCACTGAACTGACAGTAAATCGCGAACGATGGCGAGCTACAGTTCTCAAAACTATTGATAATATTCGTGTCGGCAATACTCTAGCTCCGACTTAATGCATTTTACGAGTTCTGTTAAGACATTGTTACTATGATGATGAAGAACAAGTATCATATACCTAATCATTTAAAAATAAGTAAGCAGTTCTAAAATAAATTTGACAAATATGGTATAAATTTGATTGAAATAATGGTTATAGATAAAATAGGTATTTAGGTTAGGCTTTGTTAGCTATAATTTTAAGCTAGGCTGGTGAAAATAATATGACGGTGCTGCCTAACCTATTGCATTTTTTCGTGACCATTTTCTTGCAAATTTTTTGAAAGTCAGTAAACATCTGTTTATTCGGTAGGTCAGGTAGTCAAGTCAAGTGTTTCCAAATGCATAATAAAATATAGCATGTCACATTTGAAAGTTTTAATTCTATGAACCCAGAGAGAATGCGTATATATGTTTTGCTATATGTATATACTTTGCTACCCTAACAGGTGTCGCCTTGTTATGTTATAATACACTGCAATACGGCCCTGTAAAAAAGTGTTGTATAATACCGGTACAATGTAACAGTGCATTACGTAAATGTGTTTTTAAACGAGCGGAGCGATCTTGGCTTAAATGTTAAGTAGACATTAAGGAAAATAGCTTTAAATTTTCAAATCATGTTCTTCTTTATTGAGTTCATAATTAATTTTCAATAATTCTGTATTATCATCGAATACCATATATGTATATATTGTATACTAATATCCTCTGGATTCGCAAGGTCTATAGGAACATTACATTTAATTATTAAACGAAAATTCCAATTTTACAATTATAAATATACAAATATATATATATATGGAACAGCAGCCCGGTGTGTCGGAGCCCGGGTTGCACCTTATTTGTTTTTGTTTTGTATATATATATATATATATATATATATATATATATATATATATATATATATATATATATATAACAAGCTTAACGATTTTTTTCCAATTTATTATCTGTTATAAAAATGGTGCACGATGCATGTTATTATTTTATAGCCGCTTGGGCGCCTGCTATTGACGGTTCAAGTCAAATCAGACAAGCAAGATTCATTTTGTTCATCTACTTTATTTACTTTTACGAGGGCTGCTCTATATCTCCATCAATCCACCAGTACGCAGATAGCTGTTTCACGCTTATTAGCGATCATCAGTGCGCCATAGGTCGATTGACGGAAATAGAGAGCATCAATTTTTCCATGTTTACTGAACATGTGAAACATGTGAGAGCAGACAGAAAGAATTCTGCCGGTGCGCCATCTAGTACCCGAAGGTAACGGCAACCAAAGGAAGTCGCTGCCAGAACAGCAGCATACTTCTTGGTGGAACGCCACGGCGCGTCCTCTTTGAGCCACCAGAGAAGCGCGAATTCTATATGCCGCTGCATATTAAAGCCGATGTACGAGGGCTGCTCTATATCTCCGTCAATCCACCAGTACGCAGACAGCTGTTTCACGCTTATTAGCGATCATCAGTGCGCCATAGGTCGATTGACGGAAATAGAGAGCATCAGTTTTTCCATGTTTACTGAACATGTGAAACATGTGAGAGCAGACAGAAAGAATTCTGCCGGTGCGCCATCTAGTACCCGAAGGCAACGGCTACCAAAGGAAGTCGCTGCCAGAACAGCAGCATACTTCTTGGTGGAACGCCACGGCGCGTCCTCTTTGAGCCACCAGAGAAGCGCGAATTCTATATGCCGCTGCATATTAAAGCCGATGTACGATTTACTTTTGTTTATTCTCATGAACAGTATGTTTGTGAGTGCCGGCAAGTACGAAATTCAAAATTTCAGTCCTATGTTATGTCTGTTTTCCACTAATATCACAAAATAAAAGGGGGTAAGGAATGTAAGTATTGCTATTACATCTTTGGTATTCTGTAAATCCAAAAATTATATAGATTGCTAATACAAATTTGAGTTTTACAAAACTCTCAATTACACAACGTAGATTCACCTGAAGATCGTAAAGATTTTGAATACCTAATAAATCTATTTTTTTGTTCATTATGTTCAATAAAATATTTTACAATTCATTAATTCTTGTCAGAGCGGTCCGGTGGACCTTTGCTCTTAGTTACTGTCGTGTTGGTCGATCGGTCTGTTAGGTCCGGTTACCCAGTGACCAAAGCCATGGTGGAGAAAAGGAGGAAAAAGAAAGGAAGGAAAGAAGGAAAAGAGCAAAGAGGAGGAAGTTCGTTGTTTGGAGGATAGACCTTGATATGGTCGATTTGAATTGAATTGAATTATTAGGTTTAACCAAAATGGTTAATTTTGAGGGTCCATATCTAAAAGGGTAAAAATTTAGTTGTTTTAAAAATTGCAGGATTTGATTTTGATCACAGTACGAGCCGCGGCCTTATGTGCTTGTGAGCTTGCTCGACTGTGCAGTCCACTAGCTCCCTCAAGAGAGGGTTGCTGTGCGATTTTGCTTGACTAAAACTAGAGATTTACCGGAAAAATTGCCTACATGGCCGGTGTGGCGCTTATTAGAGGACTAATTTGTATTGTGTGAGACTTTCGCGGCCATGTTCCTTCTTGGGCTATTGGGCCGGCGTCGACACTATCCGCCGCCTTGGCGTTCGTTGCTTGACGTTTCGCCGACATGAGTGGTCGGCAACCCCAGAAGCTGATGTTACTTCTTCGGCGTATTCCGAGAAACCACAGGGGACTAATTATCTGCTACAAGGAATTAAGGGCTGTTGCCAAGTCCACGCTTTGAGTAGTCAAAGGTGAGGTCGAAGCAGCAGTTCAGGTCAAGATTGCATCCTTGGCTGCGTCGGCTTATGAGTTGGGTCGCCTTTGTGCGATGATTTGCAATTCCTCCTAGGCGTAAATCTAGAGGTGGAACTGTTTTCCGGATGATCCCCACCACAGTTCGCACATTTGAGCACCTCTTGTCCTGTTTGAGGGCACCGATGTGGCATGTGGTCTTGAGCACATTTTAGGTACTTTGGTGAAGCACTACAATACGACTGGGCATGTCAATCGAGAGTTCTTTTGAACCACTCTGATAGACAGTCCCAGAAGTTCATGTTCAATAAACAGTTTCTGGGATATTTAAGTCTTTGGTTGAATAACCATTACTAAAGGCATGGGTATGCCGTCATTGCGCTCCTCTCACTCTATTCAAACAGAGTCTGATCCTCTGAGTTATATCCTCTAGAATTCCGTCGATCATCAAGCCTATTAGACGCACCCGTAGGATTGCGGCATCTTATGCTATGGCGGTCGTTCTTCATTCATCAAGAACCGACCGGTACGACCGCATCACCCTACTCAAGTACCGCGTAAACAAACTTCCCCTATCATACCCCTTTCATAGCAGTTGTGGTACTCTGGTATTTTGGATTTGCCTCCGCGGTCAGCTCAGTAAAAAAAGTAAAAAAAAGACACGTAATATTCTCGTAACAAAAAAAGTTCAAACGAAAATTGAGTGGAACATTTTAAAGTACTACAGGGTCTAGCATACCATGCTTTTAAGATATTTTTTTTACTTCAACCCTTAATACTCAAATAGCACCAAATAGTTTTTTCTACACAAATCAATTCCATAAATCTTGCAGTACCTTTGATTTTATACATAAACTTTTTTTTCGTAAAATCATTAGCATAACATGAATAAAATAAGAATTTGCTTGACGCAAAAAACGGATAAAAATAAAACTGATTGGGTTTTTAAGGGTACTGATGCTTTAGAAAACAATGTCTTTTTACGCTCTTTTATTACGAAAATATTACGCCTCAAACAATGCTCATTTTTTTATCTTATGTTAATGACTTTACGAAAAATATTAGTTTGTGTATAGAGTCAAAGGCACTACAATAAAATAATGACCTCATTAATGTAGGAAAAGCTGTGGGATGCTATTTGGAAAAAAAGCAGGGTGTAAGTTTTAGGGGTTGAAGTAAAAAAAATGTTTCAAAAGCATGGTATGATAGTTCATTCGGTACCCTTGAAAGCCGTACCTTTTTATCTATTTTGCTTACGAAAATATTACGCTTTAAATAAATCCTTAATTTATTTATTTTATGCTTATGACTTTACGAAAAAAAGCTTCCTGTATAAAATCAAAGGTACTACAAGATTTTAAATAAAATAAAGACTTATTTTGTGCAGGAAAAACTATTAGGTGCTATTTGAAAAAACAAAGTTGGGGGTGAGTTCTAAGAGTTGAGGTACAAAAAAAAATGTTAGTGTAGTACTTTCAGACATTCCACTCAGTTTTCGTTTGAACATTTTTTTGTTGGGAGAATATCACGTGTCAAGGAAATTCAGGAGCGCCCTGTGTATTGCCTTCAAATATTGACATTACTTCAAATCAAAACCATAATATGTGCTCCAATAGAAGTTTCTCCTGAAACTCCAATACTACACACGTTTAATTAATTGGTAGGTTTTTTCCAAGCGTTTTGTAACGGGAGACTGAAAGCACACAACAGGTTGCCCTTTTGTGCTGTAGACAATAGACCCTGGACTGGTATAAACGTGGTAGTCGCGTGCAATCGGTTTCAAAGCCGAATTGGATTCCTGGAACGGAGATGGAATCTGTTTTACGTAACATGCTCCAGTGACGAGTGACGTAGGGTCGTTTCCGGGAAATCGACAGGGACGGCACTGAAACATAACAGTAACCCATTAACCTGCATGACTGACCCTTTTTCTTGGTTAGTAGGATTGAAGTTCAAATTGAGAAAACATGTTAACATTTTATGAGTTCGTTGGCTTTTCATTGTTTCCTGAGCCAAGATAGAACTAAAATAATTCAAAAAGTTACAACTATCCGCCATCATGATGGATGTGTAACTTGCAAGTCATAATCTGTAAAACATATGGTTACCCTAACCCATATGGCTAACTTGAAAACTATCAACTATTTATTGGAGTACTAAACTTGTAAGAAGTATGTATTGTTAATTGACAACAGAGTAATATACGAAATGGGGTATATTCGCGTGAGGCAATGTAACTTTTTATATCTCTCAAAACAATGTAGTTATCAAACTTTGGAATATAAGCTGATCACCCTGCATAATGAGAATGTATGATAGGTCATTCAGTACCTCTAAAAACCCACTTAGTTTCTTTGTATGTGTTTTTTTAAAATAATATTTAGCGTCAAACGAATTCTTATTTTACTTATATTATGCTTATGATTTTACGAAAAACATAAGTTTGTGCACAACAAATAAAAAAACAAAAAGTAATATATTGTAACATACTGTATATTATGGTATTCGTGTATTTGTATTAGTTGTCATTGGTTGTCATACATGATGTAAAGTCAAAGTGCTAGGTTAGATCTTTTGAAGTGTAAACGTCATCGAATCGTCTAGAGTTTTCGAGAATGACGGATGGATTCTAGAAATGTCATCAAATGCTCTAGATGGTTCGATGAAGTATATATAAGGTGCTACGGGTAGCGTAGGAGGCAGTTGAGTTGAGTTGTACTTGAGATAAGGTTAAGAGATATTGTATCGAGTTGTGAAGTAAAACGGTGAAAGTTACGTCGAGTTTGATTCCCTGGGTGAAGAAAAAGAGACCGTCGTGACAATATCTTTCTGTTACACACTGCACTAAACTGGAGGCTTAGGGGAGCCCCGAGTAAAACCACTTCATACTTGAAACTTGGTGTATATTGATCTGACCTCGTTACAAACTCCAGATGTATCTTATATCTAACCCACATCCTATTGACATACCTAAAACACTCACTCTGTTTATAAAAAATCTTAGTTAAACAAGTAAATGCTCATTTTCCAATATCTCACGCCCCGAACTGGTAACCTCCTTACGAATTGGAGCAATACAATATACTGGGCGTTACCAGTTCCCTTCACTTTACTGATCTACATCACAACCCTTACACCCGTATGCACCGTAAGTCAATTGCACGATTAGTTACGCAAACCTAGATTAGATTACTTTTTTACTATGCACCGCAAACTGACAATTTTGACACTGTCACTGTCAAAACAATCTTGCGAACACAACCTTGCCGTATCTCCAATCTGGATTAGTTAATCTCTTGACGGTGCATGGCTAGATGTCAAAGATTAGCAAAACGCGATTAGAGAACTAGGATTCGAATCGCCAAACGGTGCATACGGGTGTTAATCTGTTATAAATATACATATATACATATCACAGTCAGTTGTCGGGGACAGAACAAATGTTTTGACTGCATGGTATGATAGACCCTATCCCTATAGTAGCTTCAGAATTACAACTCAGTTTTTGCCTGAACAGTTTTTCGTTACGAAAATATCACGTGTCAACAAATTCTGGGACACCCTGTATATATACAGGGTCATCAACCACCCCAATGGCAAAGGGCTGGCAAAACATCGTGGGCGTATAGATAAACCCATGTCGGAGATATTTTATTAATAGGCCTGAGCTCTTAACATCCCTGATTTTCTATATCATTCGTTTTGTAATATTTTCAAGAATGTACAAAAATGGGCGTCTGTTTGCTTTATCAACTGACATAATAATTAGTCAAAAATACTGCCGACATTATTACTTGTTAGCCGACATTGCTATTGTGACAACAACACGTTCCAATGTGAAATAAAGCAGATAAACAAAGACCAACCTGGCGGCAATGTATGTGAACAAAAGAGCCATGGAATAAAAAAAAACAGATGGGCAAATGTCCATTTTTGTAAATTCTTGAAAATATTACAAAAGCTATGTTTTAATAAGTCAGGCACGTTACGGGCACAAGTCTATCATTAAATATCATCAAAATGGTTTGATCCACGCGTCCACAAAGTTTCGCTAACCCTGCGCCAAACACACTATATACAGGATGTCCCAAAAGATAGTGCGGAATTTCAGAGGTAGAGCACACCTAGAAGTATCTGAAGCACCCCCATATATTTTTTTGTAGTTTTCGTTTTTTGAGATACTTACTTTATATTTTGGCTCAATGAGGTGAATAGTATGCCTTGCAAATGCACAAACATTTGTCTCAAATTTGATGCCCAGAAGTGGTCCAATACTAAATTTATTTACGCCTGAACTAAAAAAATAAACAAAACAAATTCCACCCAAACCTTTTTTTATAAACGGTTTATTTTGTGAATTAAATTAGGCTGCGTTTTTACCAGAGATGTGCTAGGAAAATGTGCGCTGCGAGGATGTGTAGCGGAGCTGCGAAACGGTGTGGGTGTTTCCACCAGAGATGTGCTAGGGAGATGAGCGGCGCGAAGATGTATAGCGGAGCTGTGAAACGACCCTTGCCCACATCCCTCGCAACACGCAATGCATTTCTAGTGCACATCTCTCAAAACACATTAATAGCACACATTCCTCGCCAACATGCCTTGTTTTGTACGTACAGAAATTTGTCTCCGCTTAGGCGTTTCCACCAGAGCTGTGCTGAGGGAGGCGAGGTAATTCAAGCGATTCTATTGGTTCGTTAAAAACACATTCCTCTTAACACATTCTCGTACATCTTTGGTGGAAACGCAACCTTAAGCTCACTCAAGCAGTAACTGTCTTGACGACTTGAACCCCATCGATTTTTCTGTATGGGACTGTAATCGAAGGAAACCAGCAACATTACCGACTTTTGTATCAACTTACGAGAGGCACAAGAGTCAATAAACACACACACGTTCGCACAACTGAAAGAAAGCTTTTTAAACGATTTAAGATGCGAAATGAGAAAAATTGTCATTTTGAAAAGTTTTTGTGATACAAGATACGGAAAACCAGTATTTAGTTTGATTTAGCGCACCCTTTTGAAATAAACACTGAACTCATGAATTGTAGTATTGGTTTTAAACAATCCAGTCTTTAATTTTGATTATAAGGATAGTCTAGTGCAGCAATCAAAAGAAAACATAATTTAAACGTGTATTTCCTTTGAACACGTCTCTTGATTGAATGCAAATGTCCGACAACAACGCACCACCTATTTTGAAATATATAGCGTATCGCAACCCAAGTTCCACCAAAATCGGTGCAGCGGCTACTGATATTAGGCAGGTAGAAGAATGGCGTGAGAAGACGAACCGATAGGCTAGCCATCCAAATTCCAATAGTGAACCACTGGATGAAACGGGACTTGGCACACACGCCGACTATAAAATGATACTGGTAAAGTACCGGCGAGTAGCCGGCCACTGCCACTGCAGACCGCCGGTACCGGGAAGTCCCGGCGACACAGTGACATATGTATAGTAGGTATACATACAGTACATACACCCTTGCACATGTATCGATTGTTTACCGACCGATAGTCGATACGCATCTTCTATTCCAGCCGAGTGTTCTGGTAATATAGAACTACTATAGGTTCTTTCAAACAGCATATTTTGTGCCGTCCATTGAACCGTTACGAAACTGTTCGGATTTTGGATGGTTTCGTGATCGTACAAACAGGAAAATCTGTTGGAACGGTTCTTTCTCTAAGGCCCGATTTTATCAACATGCATATTTAACAAAGAATTTAACAGAGCTTTTCTATTGGTTGTTATTTAGCAAAAGCTTTCTATTGAGTATTGCGGGCTAGGTTAATAAATATCGTCCAATAGTATTTTATCAATATTGGAAACAAAATGTCAAAGCTGGATGACACTTTTCATCAAACTATTGTTGTATATTTGTTGCAACATAGGCGATGAATGAAGTGTGGAGCTTGAGACGAAGTCAACGATCGAAATAAATATCTTTTGAATGGTTGAAATTAGATCACAAATCCCGGTAAAAAAGCACCAAATCCCAAATCAAATATGTACCGTCGAGGCGAACCCTTCGCCGAGATGGCGGGTGGCCGAGTGGTATGGTGGCCGACAACGCGGGCCTGTTCTGTGGGAGGTGTTGATGGGTGCTGGTTCGAGACCCTGCCCGTGCAATTACTTTTTTTCATTTTTTTTAACCAAAGTATTTATTGATATACGTTTTACTCATATTACACACATTTTTTTGTACGATCGACATAAATGTGTTTTTGAATCAAATTTTATTAGACATTCTACTTGACATATTACAAAAGCTAAGTACCGGAGCTGGTGGAGAATTCAGTCAGTGGAAGTGAAGTTTATTCCTCAATATCAATCGCTAATTGCTCTGATAGCGGTATCAAAATGAAATTATTCCAAAAAAGTATAATTATTCGGAATTTTTGTTGTGCTAGTAAAACATCTAATAAAATTTGATTCAAAAACACATTCACGTCGATGGTACAAAAAAATGTGTGTAATATGAGTAAAACGTATATCAATAAATATTAAAAAAAAAATAAAAAAAAGTAATTGCACGAGCAGGGTCTCGAACCAACACCCATCAACACCTCCCACAGAACAGGCCCGCGTTGTCGGCCACCATACCACTCGGCCACCCGCCATCTCGGCGAAGGGATCGCCTCAACGGTACATATTTGATTTGGGATTCGGTACCTTTTTACCGGGATTTGTGATCTAATTTCGACCATTCAAAGAGATATTTATTTCGATCGTTGACTTCGTCTCAAGCTCCAAACTTCATTCATCGCCTATGTTGCAACAAATATACATTTTAGTTACAACTATTACAAGTATTTTCATGAAGTACTTCACACGGGTCGGGAGCCGTCGGCGTGTTTTCGGTTCTGGATTCAAAAACTCATTTTTATTTTGATATAACTTTTGGATTATTGCGAAAAAAAAAACAAAACAAAAACAGTTTTGTTGTAAAACTTATATTTGATCTCTCCATTTATCACAAAAAAGAAGAAGAAGAGAAAAGAAGAAAATGCAATTTTTCACCCATTTAGGATGGAAAATCAGACTGGAAAAGATACTTGATGGTTCATAATGGTCGATTTGTATATAAAGCATGTCATTTTTAACCTTTTTGAGGTAAACTTCAAGAGAAATCAATAGTTTTCAGAGAACTTTGACAGATGCATGTTCTTGAACGGGCTGCTCTGATTGGTCAAAGCCCTTGTTAAAATGCGCCTGTTGATAAAATCGGTCCTTATTTTACTGGACTTGTGTCAGTTCTGACACCGGTCAAAAAAACTAACTTCGATTTCATTTCAAAAGCCACCGTCAAAAGCCAAGACGCGAAGAGCTTTAGATCGGGGCCTGAGTTTTCTGACGATGACTTGGTGTTAGTCTATCAACCACAACCGGAAAATGAGGATTATTTGGGTAATTTTAGCCATGAATAATGGTTGCCACTCACAACCAGGTAATCCTCTAGCTCTATAAACAAAGAACCTGGGCTATGTTTTCCATAAAAATGACCGAATTTATCATAACCTACTATGTATAACATTATTGTTTGATTCCATTTCCATTTTTGGCTTTGGTGAAGTTTCGGCCAACAAACGAGCCAGCCAAACAACAAGCAACAGCAAAAACAAAAGAAGCAAAATCAAATCACACTCAATCTCAACACTCAAAATTCAAGGAAGCAAGACAACAGAAGGCGCATAGAAATGACAAAATGAAATTGTGCGCCAAGCGGGCTATTTACTTTCTACTGCGCATGTCAGTCCTCGCAGTCCTTACTCTGGACCAAGTACCGATTTAACCGTAGAGAAACCGTCCCATGAACGGTAACGAAATCTGTTGGAACGCTTTATGGACCGTTTCATGAACGGTCACAAAACGTGTTGGAACGCATTTCACATTCTGCGCATGTCCGTGACGATACATTGTACGGTATTCAGGCCTGACTCAATAGATAATGACGTTCTCATTTCATTAGTGGAGGCAAGACCTGTTTTGTGGGACAAAACTTTAGATTTTGGTATTCTGGCGCTGGATTTTATTTTTCATCTTCTCATGGAGTTCGTCAAAGGAAGCAATAAACATTCTAAAGTAGTTGAAAAAATTCGTACCATCACGCCTCAGTTCTTCAAAAATAGTTCAAAATATTCCACTGTGTTCCCTGCTTTGACTGATAGGATGAATCCACCACTTGCGCTTAATCTTACAACGCTTAATGCGGCGATATAATAACCACATAGCAATTACACGTTAACGATTCATTGTTATTGAAGTAATCTCGCGTCAGAAACACAAAACAACTGATTGTTTGGCCGGTGAAAATCTGGTGTGTCTGGAAGCACCACTGCTACCGATAAAATATCGGCCGATTTTCTACCGACCGTCCAAAATCGGTATGTGTGCAACAAGACATAGGAAGACAGACAGATCGGAGAAAATGAGTGGTGTAGATTTTCATCACAAAAAAACCAAAACGTTAAATAAATACAAAATGACGCATTAAGTTTTAACAAGATGACCATGGAAAAAACCAGCAGTGAAGAAATATGTAGATAAATGCAAAAAATGTGTAGTTGCATAATTGTTCCTAAGTAATAACAACTATCAAGTATTGTCTTGTGCGATTATTGACCCTTTGTATTTTGCGCAATACTCAATTTAACACACTGGTCTACACAACAGTGGCGTAGATACCGGGCGGATAGCGGGACAGGGATGTCCCCCCCTTTGGAGTCAAAATAATAAATAAACTAAATCGTACCTCTACTATTTACCGATGGCACCCCCCTCCCTGGAAGTCCACCACAATTATTATTATAAAATTCACCGCCATATAATATACAGGGTGGGCAATCGGGTGACGATAGTAATTTTTTTTAGATAGCCCGTACCGAGACCTATCCAAAACACCCCCATGTATGCCTACCGATTATTGATAGTTTTCGAGTTATGATTTTTCTTTTTGAAGACTTAGACATTCCAGTTTTTCCAAGAAATCGTCAAAAACAAAAACAAGAATGCTTTTTGGCTTTTATTTTTTTCTGCAATTATACTCAGTATTAAGCCTATTTTAATACTCAATAAAGAGAACCTGTACATCCGAACAATAATTAAGTACATTTTGGACCCAAAGTTTGAAATCTCTGTTTTTAGTCAGGAGACCAAAACATTCAAAATAAAATTAAAAATACTTATGCCTGGTTCTGGAGCTTCAAACTAATCTTAAAAACTTTGCAAGACATTACACTTTCTAAATAATAATGAAAAAATAGCACTTATGAAGGCATTTTGTGCCGTACGTGAATGTTAAAGGTAAAAAGGTGATAATTCACGAATTTCCAAAATGGTTTAAAAAACTATTATTTTAGTTTATTATGATAAATTAAAGAAAAATCTCGTAAAAACTAATAAACACGATAGTCATTGATGTTCTGATGACTTTTAATAGAAAAAACTAATATCCAAATTGTGATTTTTGGCGTGTTTTTGCTATGTACTAATGAGCTAAATTAAGTTGTATGCAAAGTTAACAAAGGAAAGGAATAATAAAACACTAATCTGACTTTCTGACTATGAGTTCGTTGATAGTTTATGATAGTTTATTCTCACGGGCGTAGACGATTTCCTTTGTAATAGCCCCAGATGAAGAAATCAATGGGGTTTAAATCTGGACTACGAGGGGGCCAACTGATCGGCCCAGCACGACCAATCCACCGGTTTGGGAAGGTTGTGTCCAAGTAGTTGCGCACTTCCCAAGCGTAGTGGCATGGAGCGCCATCTTGTTAGAATATTAGACTCCTTCGTATCTCCAGGTTTACGTCTTCCAATGTGTCGGACAAGTTATTTTGGAGAAAATCTAAATAGGTCGCTCCATCCAACCTAGATGGCAGTTCGATGGGGCCTATTAGGACGCAGAAAATGATCAAAAACCTCTAAAACGCCTAAAAACAAAGTTTGAGGAATATTTGAAATTTTTGTTTTAATTACTCCAAAATTATAGCAGCATTACCTACTAAGATCCCACAGCATATTGCTGTCCAAATTTAATCACAGTCCATGCAGCGGTTATTGAGATTAAGGAGCTAGAAAAACGCGTACAGACCGACAGACAGAACGACGGAAATGAGTGACGCGGATTTTCGTTATGTAGAGATTATAGAACGCCCAAAAAACCTATCATCTCAACATTGGAAATTTTCACGATCACAATCCTTCCCTCACCTATCGGTGTGGTAAGTTCTACGATAACGCTTCCCAGGTAATTCCGCCGTGGAATTAAAAGTCAGATTGTTGTTTTATTATTCCTTTCCTTTGTTAACTTTCCATACAACTTAATTTAGCAGAAGTTCAATAGTACATAGCAAAAAACACAGGTATTAATTTTTTTTATTAAAAGTGATTAAAACATCAATGATTATCGTGTTTATTAGTTGTTATGAGTTTTTTTCTTTAATTCATCATAATAAACTAAAATAATAGTTTTTTAAATCATTTTGGAAATAATCTGTAATCTATAAAGGATAATCGAGACTCTTTAACAACGTATTTGAAGTTAGAAATATTTTGGTTTAGTTAGAACTGTTCTCGAATGAAAAAACTCTCCCCTCCGATAACCTATCCAAGTCACATTTTAAAACAGACAATGATTAACTAAACAAAAAAAACGTAGTCAAGTTGATTGACTCAATACTTCCCTCACATTCCGCTGATACCACTTTCATTATTTTACATTAGCATGAAGCTATGGTCTAAGATCGCCTTGAAACCAAATCATCGCCCGCCCGACCAAAAAAAAAGTGTGTTACTCTACTAGGTACCTTTTCACAAGTCAATGGAAAATCTATCATGAATACAACAAATTTTTGAGTTTTACAACCTCCCACCCCCGAACCACCCCAATTTCAACCCCACCAAAAAATAAATTAAAAATGATCAGGAACCCCTGAAACGTCTAAAAACAAAGTTTGCGGACTTTTTATATTTTTAGTTTTTTGCATTATTGCTGGCGCCGTCACTGACGCGATTTCTAGAAACCGTACCCGTTTGCCAGTCTCGTCATGGTAATAAATCCATGTCAAAGTGTCATTCAAATCAATTCAAAAGCTTCCACGTTACAAAATACAGAACGATCTATGGTAATACTCTTATGTATTCTGGATACATCAGAGAATTATCTAAGTTCCTTGGTTTCTGTATTAAGCAATGCAATGTTCGGATGAACCTAAAAAAGTGTATTAGGCCGCTAGGTTTTGCTTTCACAGGTCAATGAGCAGCTTACTATACATACAAAAAAATATCAATTTTACAACCCCCCTCCCCCCAACCACTCCAATTTCACCCCCGCCCAAAAAAAAGTAGAAAATGATCAGGAACCCCTAAAACGCCTAAAAACGAAGTTTGAGGAATATTTGACATTTTTCGTTTTTTGCTAATTACTCCACCGCCCATGCACCGATTTTCAAAATTGTAGCAACATTGGCTACTGCGACCCCATACCATACCGCTACACAAATTTCATCAAAATCCATGCAGCAGTTGCTGATATTAGGAGACTAGAAAAACGACAACAGACAGACAGACAGAGAGACCGATGGAAACGACTGACGTGGATTTTCGTTATGTAGACATCATAAAACAGCCAAAAAGCGTATTATCTCAAAATCGAAAATTTCGCGATCACAATACTCCCCTCACCTATCGGAGTGGGAAATAAAAAGGTTCAAATATTATGGTCTATGCGTAGACTCCGTAAAAAATGTTTTCTAAAAATGTCAGCATTTTAAAAAAATGGAGTCAAGTTGATTGACTCAGTACTTCCCACACATTACTGTGATATCAGTTTATTATTTTCCCATAGCATGAAGCTTTAGTCTGAGATCCCCTTGCAACCAAATCATCGGCAGCCTTCCCTCCCCTAAAATTGTCTTATGCCGCTAAGTATTTCCTTCAGAGGTCAATGGACAGCCTAAAACATCTAAAAACGAAGTTTGAGTTGTTTTCATACTTTTAGTTTTTTGATTATTGCTATATACGCTGTCACTGACACGATATTTAACAAACATACGCGTTTTCCATCCTCACCACGGTAATAATACTGTGTCAAAATTTAATTAGAATCAATGTAATAGTGTCCACGTTACAAAATACAAAAAGATCTAAAGCAATAAATACTCGTATGTATGTGTACAGAAAATTCTAAGTCCCTTAGTTTCCGTAATACGCTAGGCAATGTTCGGATGGACCTAAAAAGTTGATTTATGTCGCTAGGTCTTCCTTCACAGCCCCTACCCTACACCCTATTATGAATACAAGAAATTTCTCAGTTTTTCAACCCCCCACCCCCTAACCACCCCAATTTCACCCCACCCAAAAAAAACGCAGAAAATGATCAGGAACCTCTAAAACGCTTAAAAACGAAGTTTGAGCTGTTTTTATATTTTTACTTTTTTTTATTATTTCTGCGCCGCCACTGGCACGATTTATAAAAACCATACGCGTTTTCCATCCTCGCCACGGTAGTAATACTGTGTCAAAATTTCATTAACATCAATTCAACAGTTTCCTTGTAACACAATATAGAAGGATCTAAAGCAATACTCTCGTATGTTTACACCAGAAAAAATTCTAAGTCCTTTGGTTTCTGTAATAGGCAAGGCAATGTTCGGATGGACCTAAAAAAGTTATTTATGTTGCTAGGTCTTCCTTCATGGGTCAGTGGGCAGTCTATTATGAAAGCAACAAATTTTTCAATTTTACAACCCCCCACCCCCCAACCACCCCAATCTCACCCCCACCCAAAAAAAAGTAAAAAATGATCAGGAACCTCTAAAACGCCTAAAAACGAAGTTTGAGGAATATTTAATTTTTTTTGTTTTTTGCTAATTACTCCGCCGCCCCTGCACCGATTTTCAAAATTATAAGAACATTACCTACTACGACCCCCCAGCATATCGCTGCCCAAATTTCATCACGATCCATGCAGCGGTTACTGAGATTACGAGGACAGAAAAACGCGTACAGACAGACCGACAGACCGACAGACAGACAGACCGACAGACAGACCGACAGACAGACCGACAGACAGACCGACAGACAGACCGACAGACAGACAGACCGACGGAAATGAGTGACGTGGATTTTCGTTATGTAGACATCATGAAACGCCCAAAAAGTGTATTATCTCAAAATCGAAAATTTTCGCGATCACAATACCCCCCTCACCTATAGGTGTGGGAAGTAAAACATAATTTGGAGGCTCGACAACTTTTAAAATCCTATGAGTTGCATTAAGTCAAATCAGCCGACCAAAAAGTATAACACAAAGAAATAGAAAATTTTATAATTCGCTTACCATAATATTTTGGTTTTGGCGAGAATGTAATGTTATACTAACTGTAATTATAGTAGTTTGAATTTGCAAACATAACTGTTTTATATAGGCTTTTGTCACTGTGGGCTGCCTTAATACAGTTATTTGTATAAAATAGTCAAACAAGTACCACCTCCACCAATATTGGAGCAAAAGAGAGATACAAATGGTAACTACCGTACTGACAAGGCCTGGTTCATCCGTTGGGCGCGTGAGGCTGGCGTCCAGGAGCCAAGTCGAATTATAGAAGATGTGCTTATTTGTTAAAAATCGCAAAAAACAAGTAAAGTAGGGGCCCCAAAGTTATGCGCACCCAGGGCTCGAAGTCAGGTAGAACCGACACTGGTACTGACTACCTTTTAAAGATGACTCCATGAAACTGTGTACTTTGCAGAAATTATTTTATATTTGGAATCTGAAAATAGTTCAGGATGCCAAAATTTGAACTATACACAGATCATTTATGTGAGTTTTCTACATCAACATTTGTTACCGAAACATGATAGATCCTTTTCCGCAATGGGTTCATTTTAAACTTCTGGGAATGCTTAATCTATTCTTGTTGTGATTGCTGGACCCAAGTTGATTATGTCGACCAATGTAGGAAGGTGACTCAAGCGTATCTAGTCGGTGTATATATTTAGTGAAATTGGCTGACAATAATTGATGATGTTTATTATAAAACACGTCTTTTTCTTTGCAGTGATACCATGGATGATGACTCCGACGACAAAGACTCAAAACGGTAAGCACGATTAGAAACACAAAGAAGCTACAGCTTTGATATTAAATTTATTCCATAATTGAATTGTTTCAACATCAATTTAAAGAGATAGTCGAGAGCTTTTTACGCTTTTATTTGTTAGCTATGCTATCGGTTTGATCTACATAATCATCCAAATATATTCGAGGGAAGCTGAATACACTGCTGTCTAAAATTTCATGAAGTACAACCTGACACGTGTAGCAACAGACTAGGGAATTTCTCCGCTGTCTCACACGCACACGTTACTTCATATCTCTTGCTATCCTTGTCTATTTCATATTTCTCACGGCTCTTGTTACACTTGTCAAGCTGTATATTTTTATGCAATAGGTACTGGAAACAAACTAAAATTATTAATTACTCAAATATCTAATCTAGTAAGCAATATTTAAATTGGACAATGCAATGTTCAAAAAGGTATACCTACTCGGCAGAATGCAACTGACATATACAGGGTGAATTCGACGCTCACAACTGGAATCTCTGAAACCTTAAAAATCGGTTAAATAGAGGCGAAGTTGAGCATGTACGATTGTACGTGGCTAAAAAAATTACATTTTAAAAGTTTGTAAAACCAAAGTACTTCCGTAGTATTACCGTAAAAACAGAAATTCATCGACAATTTTCATTTTTTCCTGACTTTATTTTGATTGGAACTGCACTTCTTCTCTTCTTCATGATGACATAATAGAATTGTCAATCCGAGGTTGACGTTCCGTCTTTTACTCTCTATGATCAACTCCATTTTTACGTATGAACGTGTATTGGATTTTTGCACAAATAAATCGAAATTCTGATTACAGTTTCAACGATGTATTATCCATAAATTATAAATAAAAATACTATAAACCAATAGAATTATGATGGTGTATGATGATTTATTTCGAAGTATAGCAATTGATGGTCTGACATTATTATTGGCTCAGTACATGCCATTTGGGGATTGAATCCTATATGTTAGTTTTATATGTTGATATCTTTATATCTATCACTGTTTGACTAGAGTTAATACATTTAAGTGTACAACCTCTATCAATTATGTTAAGATTGTTGCCAGTAATACATTCGTACAATAACTTACCTCTAGTATTGTTGTCTCTACTTCTCCACATGACATGGTGTGCGTTAGCGTCATATCCAATCCATTAGAATAAAAACTTTTTTGACATTCCCCCACCACTACATCTTACAAGATAGACAAAAAACTGTTAAGGAAAAAAATCAGAAATTGTCCTATCTACATGACGGTAGAATTTATAATATACCTTTACTTGCATATTTTTTGAGAAAAAGCCGTTTTTCTGATTGATCGCAACAGTTGCGCTCCCTAGCGGCCACTTGCGGAATTTGAAAATAATTTCCAGCGATTTCTCTTAGCCGATTTACCTAATAATGTTTTTTGCTCGAAGTTATATGATTAACGGTTACCGAGATATTGCCGGCGTCCATTCTTATTAGGTCACCCTGTACAGTGCTATTGTATGATGGCCAAAGGTTCATCAAAAAACAGCAGCTAAAGCGCTCACAAAAGTGCAGGGAGCTGCGTATGTGAGCATAGCAGGTGTCATGGAGGGTACACCAACAGCAGCATTGGAGATACTGCTGAATATCCCACCTCTTGACATTTATGTAGAGGGCAAAAATGACTGCATATAGAATGCAGTGCCATGACAATTGGTTTTACACCCTGCCATGAAACAGACCGCGATACTTGACAATCTGCGGTGCGACATACTTCAAAACAGAATGTCAAGAGTCGTGGATACTGAAATTCCATATCAGATCAACCTAAGCGACAGATGGGAATGGGCTCTAGGAGAACCTCGAGATATGTCGAATGGTATCGCCTTGTACAGTGATGGCTCCAAAGATTCATCAGGCACAGGAGGAGGCATATACTGTGGTACAACCTGGCGGAATGTAAGTATCCGCCTAGGTAAACTGGCTACCGTTTTCCAAGCAGAAATAACCGCAATTTTGGAACGCGGCAGAATATGCTTACATACAGCAATACACAGACAGCCGGGCGGCTCAGATGGCCTTGTTGAGTAACCACTATACTTCAAAAATAGTGTGGGACTGCCACAATTCTCTAAAGAGACTGGCGAAGACCAACAAGGTAACATTATCTTAGGTGCCTACTTACAAAGGAGTAGGTGGTAATGAGAGGGCCGACAGGTGTGCTAAGGCAGACGCAGAACTCCCTCTCATTGGACCAGAACCAGCATGTAATATACAACATGGTCTGGCAGCTGTCACCAGTTGGGTGTTACATGGACACCAGAAACGAGTGGTAGGGATTGTTCAGTGTAAGCGGATGCTGAGGGGACCCTCGTGTTCTAATACCGCAGACGCTCTCAGATTGAGTAGGTAGGAACTACGAAAGGTGGTTTGATTTTCAGTGCACACCTGCAAACGCTGGGGATTGAAATGGCTTATCCATTATGTAGGAAAATCGGTGAGGAAGAGGAAACAGCTAAGCATTTTATCTTCGACTGTCCTGCATTGAGCGAAAGCAGGAGCTCCTATCTGAATGTACGCCAGAAGGGGAGACAGCAGAGCATAGTCCAATGCATCTCAAAGTTCGCAAAGAACTTAGAATGGGACTCTGTTTGATCCTTTTGACTGGGGATTCACAATGAGCCTTAAGGCTGAGCGGCAACTATCAGGGCAACTGAGACATAAATCGCTCGCTACCAAAAAACATTCTCGCTGAATGGAACACCGAGGGTCTCAGCAGATGTCTTGCCGATAGGGTTACTCTTGTCAGTGATTCCTACCCTGACGTGACTTATCAGTGCATCGCAGTAGAGGCGGTGTGCAGTTGATCTGAAAAACCACATATCATTTATTTGTAATAGGTATAATGGAAATATTTCCGTCTTCGAAGGTTGTAGATGTACATACCTTGTATCATGGGATTGGCATATGGAATACACATTACATTAATTTGACACTATAACGTTCACTTCAAGTATTAGGTCGTTTTCACTGAAGCTAATCTATATATACACCGTGTCCCATCAGGATGAATCCCGAAGACTTTAAGGGATGAGTTCTGGCACCGACTTATGTTACAATCTGTTGAAATTATATGTTTATTCTTTAGTTAAAAATGTGAAATGCCCGTAATTAGATCGCGGAATAGTAGTGTGTGGCTGCTAGTATCATATACGTCGTCACGAGATGAACAATCGAATCGAAAACGAAAACATTAAAAAAGGCCTGTCAGCGTAACCGTTCTAAACGACCTTCGCCCTTTTTTGCAGTAAAATTGAAAGCGTTTTCCCGAAAGTGAAAGTGAAATAAGGTGGGCCACACAGGTTTCAATCACTGGCGTCTAGCGACACTGTTTCCTCTTTGGCTTCAGCATTGCCACGCTGTCAACTGTCGTTTTTTTACGTTACGTTTTATGTTACTCGTATATTTTGTGTCTGTTTCTGCAACAAACAATTACAGAAATGTTGCTTCTTGTTTGATTAATAGTTGAAACAAAGAAAAAAATAAGGGGCAGCTAGACATACAATTTCATTTTTTAATCACCTCTCGAAGCCTAAATGAATTCAATTCTACAAATATTACGTATTTAATTAATTAGATTGATAAATAAAATATTGTAACATCCTGTATATAGCAATGCTTATTTGTATTGTTGTTGATTTTCCTTTCAAAATGTTAGGTTAGATTTTTGATGTGATAAGGCCTTTACGGAAACTGTGATCGGGCTAACCCGATCAGTTCGATCACTGATCCTGACGTCCGGAAAGTGATTTGGGATCTGTCAGAAATAGGGTAGTTGACTCTTGTACAGTAAGTGATTGCGATCGGATGATTCAGATCAGTAGCTACTTTACTTAACCATCTGTTTTTTATTGTTAAACCAACTTTTTCGTTGTTCGATGTCCGTTAAATTCATGGAATTATAAATCCCACTTGACAGGCATTGACAGCTGTTTGACATATAACTGATCTATCCGGATCCAGATCAGTGTTTCCGTAAAGGCCTTAAACGTCATCGAATCGTCTGGAATTTTCAGGACTGACGGATGGGCATTCTAGAATGTCATCTGAATGTCTAGATTTTTCTAGATGATTCGATGAAGTATATATGGCGCCACGAAGTAGCGAGGCAGCAGTTCCGTTGAGTTCGGTTCTAGTTGAGTGTTGAGATAAGGTTAAGAGATATTGTATTGAGTTGTGAAGTAAAACGGTGAAAGTTACGTCCCGTTTTATTCTTCGGCGAAGAAAAAGAGGCCATCGTGACAATATCAAACCAATTAATGTTTACCTGAAATTAATTTCTAGATTAGAACTCAATATCAAATTAAAATAACCATATTCCGTAGTAATGATATTACCTACGATATGAATATTCAATGAACACTCTATTAAGTGTTTTATGGATGATCTCACCAATGAATCAATGCACGAGTTATACATCGAAAGTGATACAAATGAGGCCTTTACAACATTTAGTAATATATTTTTGCATTGCTTTGCAAAACATTTTCCTAAGAAGAGACATTTTACTAGCTCTAATAGGAACAAGCAGTGGGTCACAGAGGAGGTACGCCGATCGAGTTGCAACCTAAAAAACTTACATTACTTAAAACTTTGCCATCCGGAGTTAGAACCTTCTTATAAAATAGAAAAATCCAGACATATACAATTAATAAAGGAAACTAAAAAGTGCTTCTATCAGTCTAAAATAGTTCAGTCGGACAACCCTGTAAAGTCAGCTTGGAACACAAAATCAACCAACTCTCTAATAAAAACAGAATACAAAAGAACTAGCTATTGCTCATAACGGACGATACCAAACAAATAGCAAATTTATTTAACGAATATTTCCGTAACACTCCTGTCCATATACCAGAGCTGGTTAACCAACGAGCAACACAAAACAATATAGATATTGCAACTCCATACAGTATCATACGAGACACTATATTTTTATTTCCGTACACACCAAATGAATTGTACAATTTTTTAAATGAAAAGATGCGTAACAAGTGTACCTCTGGATATGATGAGGTACCTATGTTTTTAGTTAATAAGGCCATGCATATAATTATCAATCATATTGTCTACTTGGTTAATCTTTCTTTCGCTAGCTGTACTTTTCCAGAAAAATTAAAGCATGGTAAACTCATTCCAGTTTATAAAAAAGGAGATCCTCAAAACTTGGATAACTGCAGGCCTATTACAATGCCTTCAGCTTTCTCAACAATATTCGAGTATGCCTTTTTAAACAGATTTTACCAGTTCCTTTTAAAACACAACCTCTATTCAAAGAATCAGCACGGCTTCATTAGCAAAAAGTCAACCGATACCGCAATACACTCATATTATGAAATAATTTCCCAATATATTGAATATGGTGAATGCCCAGTCGGTATTTTCTGTGATTTAAGCAAAGCGTTTGACTGTGTGGATCTCAGAAGGTTACTTGACAAACTTACCCGATGTGGAATAAGAGGAAACCCTTTGAACTGGATAGATTCTTTCCTAATAAATCGTCGACAATGTGTGTGCATAAATGAGGATACCATCTCTGAAACACTAACTGTAAATATAGGTGTACCGCAGGGCTCAGCCCTCGGTCCATTCCTCTTCATATTATATATCAATGATCTGGACAAACTAGACGTTTCAGCAAACTTTACCATATATGCAGATGACACATCAATTATTATATCCCATAAGGACGAGGAATCATTAAAACTCAAATGTAATTCTGTATTATCGAAGGTTAACGGCTGGTTCATAGAGAACGGGTTATTCCTGAATGTTTGTAAAACATCCGCTTTGCGGTTCCATAACAGGCAGAAAATCTGGCCTCCTATATCATTATCAGTCAATAACGAACTTATAGAGTCGTGTAATTTTCAGGTCACAAAGTTTTTAGGTATGCATCTTAATGAGCACTTAAGCTGGAGATATCACTGCGACAGCATTATCTCGAAAATTACTTCAGTTTCGTACCTGTTTAATAACCTTAGACATGTACTGAGCACTGGTCAGTTACTGAGGCTATACTATGCGCAAGTAGAAAGTAGACTGCGGTATGGAATATGTTTTTGGGGAATGAGTACACATAATATGTCCAAGATGTTTTCTTATCACAGAAAAGGGCTCTCAGGTCTATGGCAGGGCTGCGCAAGAGGGAAACATGTAGATCAATTTTCCGTGAACTTAATATTTCAACTGTCTTTTAATACTTGAAATGTGTACATATGTATTTAGGGAAAAAAATAAATTAACACATATATATGATATTCACAATAAGGGGACGAGAAGAAGGACAGACGGTATATGTGCCATATAGAAAATATGATGTAAGATATAATTCTCCAGATTGCTTAGGATTAATATTATACAGGGTGGGCCAATAGTGCGTGGACGGAGGATTGCAGGCTTACTAAAAAATATTTCAAAAATCTGTCACTTGATCATGATAGGGACCCTCAAGGGCCATAACGTAAAAATATTTTCACTTGAATTTTGACGTTTATACAAGGTGATTCATATCAAACTTACATTTTTTTGAATCGAACCCCCTATATATTATTGCATTTTTGGATTCCTTGGTTAATTCTAATGTGACTTTATGTATCACACATGGTACTTTCAACGAACCTTTTAGGTGCAAATCACCATTTTTGGTATAAATAGGTATCAGAAAAAAATTGAATATCGCAGCTGTTATAAAACTTAGAAGGCCTTGACTTTGCGGTACGACTAAGCATGAAATGCGTCACCTTAGGTCAGACGGCTAAATTTGAATGCTTTTTGTACTTGAAGAAATCAGAGGATACATTAGGGAAACTTCAATCACAGATTACTTGACTTTTTCAAATGGGAATGCCTATTTTGATTTAAAGAATCAAATGTAAAATTTGATTACCTTTCTAACGATACAGCATTCTTGATATCAGTCTTTTTTGGTTTTCATTTTATTTTAAATTTTTAGTCAAATCGGCTTTTTTCAGTTTTCCTTCATGCAAGCAACCTAGCAGGCCATGAAAAATAAACAAAAGCTCGTTAATATGGAAGAAAGCAACTAACTTAGTAGAAAGATGCAAACTAACTAGAGCAACGAGGCAAGGTTATGAAAATTCTTTACAACATACTAGCGCTAACCAGAAACAATAGCTGTAACAAGAACGCTCATTTTTCACAGCCTACTAGCTATTAGCCAATTTACAAAGTCAGTATAAGAATATGTAATCAAAGGAAAACTACTAGTGATTGTTGCTGGCAGTAGAATACCTATGTCTTCTGAATAAATTTTCACATTTCATGCTATAAAAAAGTAGCCACTTCCATAAGTCAAAAGTAATGGTACCTCTGACTGGAACCCTTCAAATTCTTCAATAGGTACTTCTACTTATTAGCAAAATCGCGGAAAATGAAACTTGAATTGCAGTCTGTTTGTATTGTAAAACATAATTTAGTTTGCAGCAAACTACATTAAATAATCACAATTACAACATAGCGTAATTAAAAAATTCTAGCACTTATTTCAGTAGATGTTCAGAATACTCCAGTTGGAGATATCTTCACTTTTGACTTAACTAAATGGAAATGACTAATTTTTTTATCCCATTAAATGTGAAATTTCTTTCCAAACATGTTAGACTGTGAGCAAAAATCGCTGGTAGTGTCCCTTTTGTTTCAAAATGTTTAATAGTTTTGGAAAGTTGTCAAGCTCTAGTAGACCTCAATAGCTAGTAGGCTGTGAAAAACAAACACTTCTGTCATACTCCAGCTACTCATCGGCACTAGATATCTTGCCGCTGTTGTATCCGGTTTTCCGGTTAGAGCTAATATGTTCTAAGGAATTTTCATAATCTTGCCTCGTTGCTCTAATTAGTTTGCATCTTTCTACTAAGTTAGTTGGTTTCTTCCATATTAACGAGCTTTTGTTTATTTTTCATGGCCTGCTAGGTTGCTTGCACGCAGGAAAATTGAAAAACGCCGATTTGACTGAAAATTTGAAATAAAATGAAAACTAAAAAAGATTGATATCAAGAATGTTATATCGTTAGATAGGTAATCAAATTATACATTTGATTCTTTAAACCAAGATAGGTATTCCCATTTGAAAAAATCAAGTTATCTGTGATTGAAATTTCCTTAATTAACCTACTGATTTCTCCAAGTACAAAAATAATTCAAATTTAAGCGTCTGACCTAAGGTGACGCATTTCATGCTTAGTCGTACCGCAAAGTCACGGCCTTCTAGGTTTTATAATCGCTGCGATATTCAATTTTTTTCTGATTCCTACTTATACAAAGAATGGTGATTTGCGCCTAAACGGTTCGTTCTGTTCCATATGTGATACATAAAGTCACACTAAAATTGACCAAGGAATCCAAATATATAATAATATATAGGGAGTTCCATTCAAAAAAATTTAAGTTTGATATGAATCACCCTGTATAAACGTCAAAATTTAAGTGAAAATATTTTTACGTTATAGCCCTCAAGGGTCGCTACCATGATCAAGTGACAGATTTTTGAAATATCTTTCAGTTAGCCCACAATCCTCCGTCCACGCACTATTGGCCCACCCTGTATAATAAACTACCATCATACATCAGAGAATCAACTAATTCAAAGATATTTAAGACACGCTTAAAAAAGCTTCTAGTAGAGCTATGTATTTATAAGCTAGATGAGATTCTCGTAGGCTGATCTTAATCGCCTAGTACGATATTATGTTATTATTTTTTCTCTTTCTCTCTTCTTTTTGTGACTATTCCAATACAATGTATTTTGTCAACTGGAAAATAAATTATTGTAATTATTGTAATTATTTTCAAATTACGCACTATATTTAGCAATTTAATGGATAAATAACTAATATTTATAGAATTGAATTTACTTGGGCTTCGAGAAATTAATAAAAAATGAAATTGTATGTCCAGCTGCCCCTGACTTTTTTCCTTGTTTGTTATTATTTGGCTTAAATAGGGGTTGAATGTTGAATTACCTAATCGTGGGTTCATAGTTTAAATTAAAATTTGTCAATTCCTGCAAATTCTCATCTAATTTTGTCATTATTTGTCCATACAAAGTAAATCAAAGTATCATAATCGTACTAGAATTGGTATATTTTCAATCACTAACAAAAATCAAAATTCTTGTAATTGTTTGTTGCAGAAACAAACACAAAATATACGAGTAACATAACCTAGAGAAACGACAGTTGACAGCGTGGCAATGCTGAATCCAAAGTGTAAACGGTGTCGCTAGACGCCAGTGTTTCAATCATCTTTATAACAAAACTTCAAACGTTGATTTCTCTGTAACAAATGCGAATTTAAGAATAATTCCTTTTTACGTCTTTACATTTCGATACTTTAGTGCAATTTTTTCTCGGGATTCGTCTTGGGTCATGGCGTATACTGAAAAATGAAATTTACTTACGTTGGCTTCCAATACAAAGTTCATAAAAACTTTTATTTTGAATAAGCAATATTCTTTGATAGCTATGAAAGAAGACATCTTATTTTTTTTTAATCTGACTTCCTAAGTTGATGATTCTGAAACCTAAAAGGACATTAGTTTTAAGGTAGGTTTCAATCACCTTGGCCAGTTCATCGCGCGATGAACTAGCGAATAAGTATAGATGCAAAATCTTGACTTTGCTAAATTGCTACTGGGTGGTAGCTGACTCATAAACTGATGGATATATGGATATATTTTAGAATTTGAGAAATATATTTAAGAAACATGAGTAAACTCGCAAGATTATTTGTTAATTTTATCTGTTGCAGAAAATCTAGAAATTTAAGTGAAAAGAAACGTAGGGATCAATTCAACCTTTTAGTTAACGAGCTGAATTCAATGGTGTCTACGGGTGGCAGGAAAATGGACAAGTCGACCGTTCTCAAGTCCACTATATCGTTTCTAAAAAACCACAATGGTAAGACATGCAAACTACTTATTATATTATGAAAAACGTCTACCCATCTATCTACGGTTTATTTTTTAAATGACACTTAGCTATGTTTATAGCATTGCGTTGATCGTCGTTGGCCGCGACATAAATTCTCCTTTTTATAAACAGAGTTTATCAAAATCCCCCGATCAATAAACAATAGAGTTCTTTTCAAGTGGCAGGTTCATTGTTTGCCTTTTTATTTTTTGAAAGGCTTATTGTTAGGCTGCTAGTTTAGAATCAGAATCAGATGACGCTGAGAAAGACATGGTGCCTTGTGCCTTGTTTAAAAAGAAATTCAAATCCGATTTTTCAGTTCTGCCTTCATAATATAGTTAGCATCTTCCATATCGTACAGCTCTTTGTGTGTTCTTACCAGCTCTATCAACTTCTCTTCTGCTATTTCTATCGAAAGAAATGGAAAACACTTGTTACAACTATTACACGTGACACGAGAAACTGTGTCTGAACTACTGCGCCGCAATTTAGGGTACAAACATAGTAGAGCGACGAGGTTAGAGATTAGCGGCGAGGCTAGCGACGAGATGAAAAACGCGATGAAATACATAACATATTCTATAGTAGAGCGATAAGTTTTGCGATTTTACCTAGACAAAAGTTGCGACTATCTATACTCGTGCCCTATACCGCTGTTTGTCAAAACTAGACTATCAACATGACAGTTAATGCCAAATTTTATCCCGGCGCAAGTCGCGTCGCTTGTCTCGTCACTTAACGCTGCGGTAACATCTCTACTATTGTTTGACTCAATTCCAATGCACGGTTAAATTCAAGTCGCGTCGCTCACCTCGTCGCTGTGCCTCCTAGCCTCGTCGCTCCACTATGTTTGTACCCTTAGGCTGATCCATTTCAGTCCAGTTACAAAAGAACGTAGTGTGCTGCATCACCTCACACGCAATTATACTTGAATGAATTCATGGTATGATAGCCCTTACAGTACCTTCAGAATTACAAACATGTACTTGCTTGAACCGTTTTTTGTTACGAAAATATCACGTGTCAAGTATATTCTGAGACACCCGGTATACGACTTCAAAACTCAAAAAGAAAAACTTAAAAGGCACTGTAATCAGAGTTGTTACATACGTGTGAGAAATACCTCTAGGTTTGATTTGGAGTGACTGCAATCAGCTCAAAACTTAGCGATCTACGTTAAAAATAAATAAAATAAATTCGGTTTCACTTCACACTGTTCCCATATTTTCCTCATGCCAAACATACAACTAGTGTACTGGAGTTCAAACAGAACATACCTTGTGCTTATTGGAAGATAAGATCTTTAGTTTACCATCGGCCAAATGTTCTCACAGTAGTATTCGGAAACTGTAACTTCAACATTTCCAATAATAGTTGCTCTGTTTTAGCAGTGTTATTCTATTCTATCTATTCTATTTTGGGGGAAAGTAATCTGCCAACATCACAGCACTTAGGCTCCATCGGGACCCACGTACATCCTCCCAAGAACTCCTCAAAATAGCTCAGCGGGAACCCCCTTAACCTGGCTATGGCAAGCCAGCGTTCCCCCAGAATGGATTCTCCCATATGTCCACCATATGTTTTTTATTATAAAGGGTTTAGGAAATCGGCTTGATCGCAGGGACAGCACACGCAAACCCGAAGGTTCGAGAGAGTCTGCCCGCCCGACGTTGAACCAGCTTGAGTCCTCTGGTCACTTGTCCCACGGACGCAAACGCGCCCATCCGACATACCATCACGGATCACGGCCCGACTAGCTAAAACCCGTTCCCCCTTTCCTTCTCTGTTCCATCTCCATCTGCACCGAGCATCATCGCGAACCATATTTTTTGCAGTGCGAGATGAGGTAATGATTATACTATTTTGGAATATCTTCTTATCTTAATCCAAATTTGCGGTCTTTCCTTCTTCTTCTTTACAGAGAGTATTTTGTTTACCATCCCATGTATAATGTTCCATGCATCTACGCTGAACAACATCAGCGGGACCGTAGTGTCTGGAGATAGCTCACCCTCCAGTTTTTGAGTTGCCTCCTTTCTGTATGGCCCCCATCTGTCGCACAGAAGCAGGGCATGTTCGGCCGGGTCTTACGCCTCGTAGTGCAGGCACACAGGAGCTGCGTATAGGATGGCTGACTGTACAACCTGGCACAGTAGTGCCCTTTTGTTGCTAGTGGGACCTCCTACATTTTGCATCAGTCGTGACAGTATTGCCGCCTTCTTCTCTGCCTTTGCAACTTCTCTTTTAAGGTGTTCTCCGTAACACTTCTCGTTATCCAGTGTACCTCCAAGGTACACTATGGCCTTGCTTGGAATGAAGGTGCTTGCTTACTCCACAAGAGGGAGATAAATTCAATCATTTGGTTGACAGAAAAATCGGAAAAATGAAGGGTACCGGCTGGATTCGAACCAGCGTCTCCGCCACTCTAGGCCGGTGGGAGATTCACACTCACCCAACAGCCGACTAGATCTCTCTGGATGACTGAAATGCATGGTTCGCAGAGAGATACGGGGAAGTGGTGGGGGTCGACGGATTCGATACCATGTCGTCTGCGCTGTGTATCGGCTATATTGCGGGGCACCGTAGTATAGTTGGTAACGCGTCGGCCTAGAATGCCGGAGACGCTGGTTCGAATCCAGCCGGTACCCTTCATTTTTCCGATTTTTCTGTGAACCAAACGATTGACACCCGTATGCACCGTTTGGTGATTCTAATTCTAGTTCCCTAATCGCACTTTGCAAATCTTCGGCATCTAGTCATGCACCGTCAAGAGATTAAGTAATCCAGATTGGAGATACGGCAAGGTTGTATTCGCAAGATTGTTTTGACAGTGACAGTGTCAAAATTGTCAGTTTGCGGTGCATAGTAAACTAGTAATCTAATCCAGGTTTACGTAACTAATCGCGCAATTGACTTACGGTGCATACGGGTGTGATGGCCTTGCTTGTTGGAATTTGCACTCCCTTCAGTTGGAAGACCACGTTAGTTCTCTTGCTCCTTGGACCGCGCATCATAATTGCCTCTGTTTTCTCAGGAGCCAACTCAAGCTTGTGATCGCACATCCACCTGTCAATCTTGCACAACGATGCGTTTGCTTTGTGAACCAGCTCTGTCTCTTTATTTGCCACGATAACAGATGCCAGATCGTCGGCGTATGCCACCGTCTTTACTCCTCTGGGTAGCGAAAGCTTTAGCACCCCATCGTACAGAGTAACAGCCACCAAACAGGTCCCTGAGGCACCCCCGTTGTCAGAGGAATTTCTGTTCAGGCTATGCAAATTAATGTGAAGTCTAGAAGTAGGTGCTTATAAGATTCCTTATGTACAGGGTGGGTCAATAGTGAGTGGATGGAAGATTGTGGCCTTACTAAAACATATTTTAGAAATCTGTCACTTGATCGTAGTAGGGAACTCTTGAGGGCTATAACATTAAATTATTTTCGCTTAAATTTTGATGTTTATACAGGGTGATTCATATTAAACTTGCATTTTTTAATGGAACCACCTATATATTATGGCATATTTGGATTCCTTGGTGAATTCTAGTGTGACTTTATGTATCACATATGTAACTTTAAACGAACCGTTTACGCGCAAATCACCGTTTTTGGTGTATAAGTAGGTATCAGAGAAAAATAGAATATCGCAGCGATTATAAAGCCAAAAGGCCATGACTTTGCGGTATGACCAAGCACGAAATGCGTCACCTTAGATCAGATGGTTAAACTTAAATTCTTTTTGTTGTTGGAGAAATCGGTAGATTAATTAAGAAAACTTCAATCGCAGATGACTTGATGTTTTTATATGGAAATGCCTATTTTGGTTTATAGAATCAAATGTAAAATTTTATTACCTTTCTAACGATATATCATATCATATCAATAGGTATCAATCTTTTTTGGTTTTCATTTCAAATTTTCAGTCAAATCTGTGTTTTTCAGTTTTTCTGCCTGTAAGCAACCTAGCAAGATATTAAAGATTAAAAGGCCATCAAGATGGAGGAAACCAACTAACTTAGTAGAAAGATGCAAGCAAACTAGAGTAGCGAGGCAAGATTATGAAAATTTCTTATAACAGCGATACAAGAGCGGTCAGATATTTAATGTCAATGAGAAGCTGGGGTATGACAGAAGTGTTTGTTTTTAACAGCCTACTATAGCTACTGATGTCTAAACTTTCCAAAATTTCACATTTAATGGGATAAAAAAATTAGTCATTTCCGTTAAGTCAAAAGTAAAGATATCTCTAACTGGAGCATCCTAAGCATCGAATGAAATTAGCTAGAATTTTTTATTACTCCATGTTGTAATTGTGTTTATTTCGTCTATTTTTCTACAATCAAATTACGTTTTATAACAAACTGCAATTCAGGTTTCATTTTCCACGATTCTGCTAATAAGTAGAAGTACCTACTAAAGAATTTGAAGGGCTCCAGTCAGAGATATCATTACACCTTTGACTAATAGCTAGTAGGCTGTAAAAGATGAGCATTCTTGTTACTGCTGTTGTTTCTGGTTGGAGCTAATGTGTTGTAAGGCATTTTCATAATCTTGCCTCTAGTTAGTTTGCATCTTTCTAATAAGTTAGTCGGTTTCTTCCAATAACGGGCTTTGTTTTTCTAGGTTGCTTACACGTAGGGAAATTGAAAAACATCGATTTGACTGAAAAATTGGAATAAAATGAAAATTAAAAAAACGGATATCGAGAATACTATATCATTAGAAAGGTAGTCAAATTTTACATTTGTTTCTATAAACAAAAATAGGCATTCCAATTTGAAAAAATCAAGTTATCTGCGATTGAAGTTTCTTCCTTAATTAATCTACTGATTTCTCCAAGCACAAAAAGAATTCAAATTTAGCCATCTGACCTAAGGGCTAAGGTGACGTATTTCATGCTTCGTCGTACCGCAATGTCACGGCCTTCTAAGTATTATAATCGCTGCGATATTCAATGTTTTTCTGATACCTACTTATACCAAAAATGGTGATTTTGCGCCTAAATGGTTCATTTACAGTTCCATGTATGATAAATGAAGTCACACTAGAATTCACTAAGGAATCCAAACATGCAATAATATATAGGGCGTTGTGTGAAAACATTTTTACGTTATAGCCCTCAAGGGTCCCTAGTGACAAATTCCTAAAATATTTTTAGTAAGCCCACAATATTCCGTCCACCCACTATTGGTCCACCCTGTATATTGAAATCTTCAGTTTTGATAGTTCTTCTCTAATCATGCCCCATGAGGCTGTATTAAAAGCATTGCGGACATCCAGCGTCACCAATGTACACCATTCCTTCTTAGTCTCTTCTCACCTTATCTGCACAAGGGTGTACCACATAACCTCATATTGTTGTGGTGTTTCCTTAGCTATTGATTTTAAAATGTTCCGATCTACGGTTGTATCGTTTTCGGGAATGCTCGCTTATTACAATCGTTTTCTGTAGCACTGTACATTTCAGTCCGAATAAATCCGTCACTCACAGAAGTTAATTTTTTTAACTAAAAGACCCTGTATATTGTTGGATTATTCAATTATTTTTCTACGTCTGAGTAAAAACTGTATGCAGCAAAATGAACCTAAGTTTCACTGTTTCCGAGCTTTCAAGTTTATAAAACGAAGTGTGATATCTTATAAAGTAGATATAAATCAGAGCTAGAAAGTACTTCTCACCAGCTAACCTCCTCACGCTATATAAAGCCCAGATAAGGCCTGCCCTCGAGTATTGCTCTCAAACCTGTGGAGCTGTTGCCCCTACCACCAGGTCTATGATGTCGTCCAGAGATGGGCTATTCGACTAATTGGTGACCCGGTCTTAACGAGCCACCTCCAGCCACTTTCTCACTGGCGGCGTGCGGTTGGTAACCACTCACTCTCACCGATGTTCAAATGGAGTCTGCTCCTCTGAGCTATAGTTCTGCTCCTCATCGATGCTGTCGTCTCCTGCATCTCATCCTAAGGCGGTTGTACTTCTTACCTCAAGAACCGAGCGGTTGACCGCACATTTATTCCCATGGCGTCCAAGGTTTGGAATGGACTACCGAAAGATGCATTTATTGTGCGAGCGTGTTGGCTTATTCAAGTTCCGCGTTGACGCACTTCCCTAACATAACATTTTCACAGCAGCCGCGGTTCTCCGGTATTTATGTACTGCCTACGCAGTCTGTCCAGTTATAAAAAAATAAACTAAATAATGGAATGCTTTTGTTCTCTAACTCCATAAGTTTGCAGCTTTTTCGCCTCCGTTTCAGGTTGGATGTATCGATTTTCCGTTTATGCAAAATTTTTGGCATTTTTGTCTTATGAATGAGTATTATTAGAAATATCATTCATTATTAATAATATTGAAATGTGTTAACTCCGAAACTCGATAACTTGGAAACTGTTAACTTTAGCTGCATTATGTTTGATACATTTTTTTGCATACAATCAAAGAAGAATTAATTTGTCCAATAGTAGACAGGGTACAGGGTGTTCCATTCAAGGAATGCAGCTTTGTTGCTAAATTATTTACTTCTTTACTGTACCTTAAATATTTTACCTAATAATGTATATATCCCAAACTATTCTAAGACCTTGTATATTTTCAACACAAAGCTGTATTTTTCGATGTATCTAAGCTAAAACCCTTTACCAAGATCTGTGAATGTTGACAAAGTAGCCTTAATTTTTATCGAGAAATTACATATTTTTGTAATGCCCTCCCTAATTATCTATTTTGATGCTTTGTTCTTTCAGAGATTACGGTGAGATCTCGAATAAATGAAATCCAAGAAGACTGGAAACCGAATTTCCTAACGAATGAAGAATTTACACATTTAGTTTTAGAAGCTGTTGATGGGTTTATCATGGTATTCTCCACATCTGGTCATATTTATTACGCATCTGAAAGTATTGCTTCACTTTTAGGCCATCTACCGGTAAGTATTTCTTCTTATTGTACACTTATTACATACATAATTCCATACATTCATACCTACTTAAATAAATTGTTAGTCTTACAGAAGCGAGCACTTCGATGCATCGCCAAGAGTAGACCTAGAACTTCATGCAAGCCACTATTTTTAGAATACAAAATTATGACCGTATTCGCACTACTTATATTGGAAACTAATATTCAAAAATAAACCAAAATTTGAGACCATAAATATAGAATATAATATAAGACAAAAGAATGATTTTAAATTAATCACACTCAAATCATCACTAATTAAATATTCGATTACATATATACAATGGAGTGAAGATTTATAACAAACTCTCTCACTCTTTTAGAATTCAAAAATATTTAAAAGTTTTCTGTAAGAAAACCTTATTACACACTAGATATGTTCTATTATGCGTTTTAATGAGTAATCCACAGTTTGTTGTTATATAGCTTTGTCAATAAAAATATTGTAATTTCTTAGACAATAAAGTATATTTGTCTATCAATCTATCTATCATTAAGTTAGTTGGCGCACGATAGGTACCTAATATTCAAAATTAAGCTATTTTTGAACTATAGCCTAAAGTCCAGAATACCTCATCTTCTGAATTACTGACTGAAATTGGAGTCAAGTTTATTCAGTTCGGTACTTCCCACATATTCTAGTTTTGCATAGTGTACCTAGATTTTGCTTTCGCAAAATGATCATTGTCTGGCAGAATGAAGATATGTGAAATTGAGAGATCGAAATAATTCTATTGTCGTCCACAACAAACCTCTGCAAATCTGTAAACTATGGAATATCAGTCAAAAAATAATTTTTTTGCGTCTGCTGTTTTCTGATTTGTATTCATTCACCTACCTATTATGTAGGTACAAAATATGCTATAATTTTGTTAAGTAACATTTAGCATAAAATAATATGTAGCATTTCATTATTGAAAAACAGTTTTCTAGTAAAATGTCCAGGCACTATAATTAGAGATGTTACGTTAGTAATGTGTATGTGCGTATATGTTTATTTATAAATATCATATTTGCGAAGTACCATGTATCAACGTGGAATTGTCTAGGGTCTATCATAAAATTGTAAGTCCACAACAGTCTTTGAAGGCAATGCTGGGTTCAAACATGTTCTATGAGATGAAAAATCATACTTATAAGAAAAGTTGATGTTCCACCCTGTCACCTATTTTACCATCCCAATTCGACTCCTTAAGTGGTCTGGGTATACACAGACCTGAATGAATGACATCTAAGAGCAATTTTTTCAAAAATGTTTTTTAGTGTGCAAAAAAACTTGCCATGCAAAATCATACATTTTTCAAATATTTGTAATTTAACAACCAAACACGATATCAAACAAGGCCACCACAGTAACAAAGCGCAAATTTTTTCACACACACAGCGGACCGCGAAGGCACATCCCAAATACCAGAGTACCTCCGGATAAAAGGTTTAAACCAACAGAGGTAGGGTGGTATTACCCGGTGTGACAAGGATCACCGAGGGATATTGTCTGACTATCCACCACTATTGCCGCTTTTATAGTTGCACAAAACCATATTAAATGTGTAACACGAAAAATTTTATCAGAGTGGTCAAACCAACATACACTGAAATGAAATAGCAACAAAAATGCATTTAGATTTCTATATTTTTCCATAATAAGAACAACAAAACCCTATATTTCTTGAATAATTAGCAACAAATCTATGACACACTGCAATTTTCGTTTCTTCAAAATTACTTCTCTCATTCGATATTAACACATCAAAGCAGCAATATTGAGTCCGAAACTATAATAACAGTAAACTGAAACAAATTAAAAATAAAGTAAATACTAATACATGATGCATGAATACAATGTGCTGATACGATACTATGAATGAATAAGAAGCATTCGGATCGTGTTTTGTTTTAATGCAACAGTTTATTGAAATTTGTACCATTAATTTTCAAGTATTACATTACTACAAAGCATGAACTACAAAGGTATCGGTAGAATAATAAGCTAAACGATTATCTTAACGAACAAGTACTGTAATTATGAAGTCCGTTTTATCTTCATACTCTAATGACTAAATAACTAAAGTGCTTATTTCTAAATAGTTGGAGTTGCTAAATATGGAGCATGGGACAATTTTACACCTGAAGCGAAACTCCAGTTGTCTCGCCAGGAAGCAGCCCGTATCCAGCGTGTGATGGAATACAGGGCGACTGGGAGGCTTTTTACGCGACGCGTCCGAAAGTAGTTCGATTTTAATCGCTGGTAGCGCGGGCGAGAGGTCTGGAGAAAAACAATAAGGCTTTCTCGTCTCTTCCAATAGCGATCAGTAGCCATAGACCAGTCGCCAACTGCTAATCACGTGGAGGCTTTTTAGAAGGAGCTTTATGAACACCCAAAGCCACGCGTCCACTCTGGCCTTGGCGCAGTGCGAGTCCGTTTGTAGGAGGACGCCTTACGTAATTGTATTGCGACAGACACTGAAGAATTATTTGGAACCTTACGAGGCGCAAAGAATTTCTAAGCTCCTGGCGTCGATAGCATAAATACCTGCTGGTTTCCTAGTTGCCACCGGCTTTTAGCTAGATTTTTCAACGCGAGGCTAAATCAGGAGTAGTTAATTCCGGCTTGGTTAGTCGAGAGTCGAACCGTGCTTCACTTGAAGACCGGAGATTTGTCTGTCTCCAAAAACTACAGGACAATGACTGTCTCAACGCATGTTACAAGCTCTTCACTAGAATCTTGTACATGCGTATCCTTCAAGCTGTAAATCCCGTATTTCTCAGCGTATATGGTCTAGGAATGGAGTAGCTGACTACAGGGATAATCTGTTGATTGACCGCTGTGTCACACAGGACTCCGTGCAGTACATGCGAAATCTTTCTACGTCCTGGATTCACTATAGAAAGAATTTCGACACTACGTCTCATGAATAGATGGTACGGAGGTTGGAATGTCTTTTGGTAAATAATCGCATACATCATACAACTGATGCCACTCTGGAAAATCAAATTCACTATAACATCTGGTGAAACCCGGGTTTGGACAGAGTCCGTATCGTATTAAAGAGGCGTCTTTCAAGGAAACTCTTTCAGTCCCTTGCTCTTTTGCATCTCGCTACTGCCTTTGTAAATAGCAGTGACAAATACTACAGACATCGTGATTTACAGCAGTCGCTGAGGGTAGTGCAGGATCACAGTCATGCCATCGGAGTGGAGTTAGGAACAGACAAATCTGCTATGGTTCATCTCAAAATAGAACGATGCGGAGATGAAGAGGAGGAGCATCTTGTGACAACTGCTTGCCGGATATACTTATACCTACCTTGTCATGTCACGTCATGTCGAAGAGACAAAATTGGTCAAAGAGTGTCACCACCGCAAGTATTTGTACTGACTCCGGCAAATCTGGTCATCAGAACTGCCTGGCAAGAGCAAATTTGCTTCCACAAACATGCCTGCGGTCCCTTGTTATTATACAGCCTCGGTGTTATCCACTGGAAAGTGGAAGAGCTGCGACAAATTGACATAAAGACCCGCAAAAGGATGGATATAGAGAGAAGTCTACAACCTAGGTCCTCTGTCCTGCGAACATACGTTCCACGACACCTGGGAGGGCGTAAACTATTGAGTTGGGAGCGTCTGTACAACAGAGTAGTAGTAGTTACAAGGAGCGCCGATCCTTTGAAACTTTTTCTACGAGAGCACGAGAATGCTGGTAAAGGAACCTTATTTTTCAGAGCGGCAAGACGGGCAGCCGAGAAACTCAGTCTCACGACCGACTTTACGCACAGGTGCCAGTCCGTTACTGACGAACACAATCAAAAACCCACATTAAAGCTGCCGAAGTCCAATTTATTTAAAAACTTCACAAAGATAAGCCAAAGGATGGAATCTTCTACAAACATCTAGGAGAGCATGGTTTGTCTGAGAAGGTCTAGTGGGTTGAAGTCGGAGACTGGCAGCTCTATAATGGCTTGCCAAGACTCCGGCAGATCTGGTCATCAGAACTGTCCGATAAGAACAAAGTTGCTTTCACAAACAAGTTTGGTGACATCCACTGGATGAATATGGAGAGAAGGCTATACATCCTGGGTCCTCTCTCATGCGAATATACATTCCACTATACCTGGGAGGGCATGGACTATTGAGAGTTTGAAACATCTGCATAACACAGTGGTACTGGCTACTGCCCACTATGTTACGAGAAGCACCTATACCATGATCCGCTTTGTGCGAGAGCCCGAGAATGCGTGTAAAGGATCCTTCCTTTTCAGAGCAGCAACACGGGTAGCTGAGGAACACAGCCTCATGCTCGACTTCACGCAGAGGTGTCAGCAGTTTATTACGGAACTTGCTCTCGCACAATAATTAAAAACTCACATCAAAGCTGTTGCAGTTTAATTCCTCTCAAAACTTCACAAAGATAAGCCAATGCACTGAATCCTGTACAAACATCTAGGAGAGCATGGTTTTGTCTGAGCAGGTGACCTTGTCCTTTCTTATGGTCTAGTGGGTTGAAGTCGGCGACTGAGAGCTCTATAATGGCTTACCAAGGTGGTGTCTAACATCTTAGTATACAGTAGCAGGATTATTTGCATGAATTTGGCCGATATCCATTTAAGAGCTGGTCTACAGGCGCCAGAGACCCTTACATACTGCTTGTTGGCGTCTCTAGGAGTGCTATACAACCATTGAAGGCACTCATGCGGTACAGATGAAACACCGGTGCTACCAATTATGCTCCAGGAGACATACTCGAGTTTGTTGTAAAGAACGAGAGGTGCCTAATTTACTGGAACTACCCATTCTCCACGTTCGAGCTTATACAACTAAATAAGCCTGATGATAAGGCGATGTTCGTTATCCATTTCTCGGCACCTGCCGATGCGAACATCGTCTTTAGGAGGAGGAAAAGCAGACCAAATATCAGGAGCTCCTCGAACAATTTCGCAGGCTATGTCCGGACTACACTGTGAGTCTGCTAGTCTGCTAGTAATGGTCATTGGATCCCTAGGCGGTACGAGAAATACGCTGCTCTCTGCAAGAACGAATTAATATTGGATCAAACAACATGCTACGAACATATCTAGTTTTAAAATAGGTAGTGTTGAAGTTTAAGAATACTTCGTTAATGGTATGCAAAAGTATGAGCCTATAGTAATAATTTGTGCGGAAATACCGAGAATCCAAACGCATTGGAAATTTCAATGAAGGTTATCTCGAAATCGGTTACCTCTAGGGCTTGGACAAGGTCCTCTTATCTTTTTCACGTAAAACATATTGAGGAAACGATTTTTTTGTTACATTGATGCACCAAACCGAAAAAAAGGTTTGACAATTTAAATGAGTTCAGTGTACCGGAGGTGGCGCCCTCTATTCATGATAGCAAAACCGCTGTTAAATTTGGATTTCTTGTTTTATAAAAACCCCCGGATACGTAATTTCAGATGGCGAAATAATTGAGAAAAAACGAAAATAAAAGAAAAACTTTGAGACCCCGTATCTTAAAAATTAAGCATCTTAAGGCTCCATGTTCCTTTCACAGAAATATGAGGTCTATCACCTGTCAAGCATTGTCGGCGAATATCCGGACACCCTGTATATAATTTTTAGAGTGATCACTCATTTAGCTAACATTAGTCTTAGTTTGCTGTTCTAATTTCCAAGTTTCTAAATTCATAGTGTTCAAACGTGACATGATCATTATAGTCACAATGTCTTAACAGACATGTTGTGAACTCGTAAAATGCATTTACTCATTTTACTAGTTTCTCTTGTGATATCTTTAAGATCTTTAATGCAGTAGTTTCCCATTTGCTTTCTGCATCCCCATGCCGTTAACCAGATGGTATCTACTGGTTCATCCGCCTTTAGGAGCAATTTCTCACCCCAAGGACAAGAAGTTGTCCTGACTCTTCTCAACTCGTCCACCCAAAGCTGTTGGTTGAGAAGAGGTTACTGCTTATACCGACAGTGGTTCGGCTCCTTTTAGTCGCCTTTTACTACACGCAGGATATACGATGGGAGATATTCTAACCCGCCCCCACGCGGGCATGTCGTGACATACTATATAACAAAAAAATTGAGTCAAGTTGATTTACTCAGTACTTCCCACACATAATGATGATACCATTTTATTATTTCCCATTGCATGAAGCTATAGTCTAAAATCCCCTTGCAACCAAATTATCGCCCATCCGCCCGCAAAAACAACACAACACAAAAACCCTCGTAAATAGTTTCTTGCGTCTCCCTCCTTAGGAACTAGGGCGCTACAGTTTTTTCTTCATGCTTGAACTGGACGATGCTAAACGATCAAGAGCCTCCAACCTGTCTAAAAGCGAAGCTTGAGATGATTTTATGTTTTTGGTTTTTTGATTATTGCTGCGCCGCCACTGACACGGTTTTTCAAAAACAGAGTCGTTTTCCATTCTCGCAGCGGTAATAAAATCTGTGTCAAAATTTTATTAAAATCAATTCAATAATTTTCTCTTTACGCAATATACATAGAACGAAATAAACTCGTATGTACAGATCACAAAATCGTTTCTGTAATAGGCAAGCCAATGTTCGGATGGACCTAAAAAAGTGTAATATGCCGCTAGGTATTTCTTCTACAGGTCAGTAGACGGACTACTATGAATACAACAAATTTTTTCAGTTTGACTACCCCCCCCCCCCACCCCCCAACCGCCCCGATTTCACCCCACCCAAAAAAAAATTGAAAATGATCAGGAACCCGTAAAATGCCTAAAAACAGTCCTTTGGTTTTTATAATAAGCAAGGCAATGTTCGGATGTACGTAAAAAGTGTATTATGCTGCTAGGTTTTTCATTCAAAGATCAACGGACAACCCATTATGAGTCCAACAATTTGTCTGTTTTACAACCCCCCACCCTTCAACCACCCCAAATTCACTCTCACCCAAAAAAAACGTAGAAAATTATCAGAAACCCCTAAAACACCTACAAACCTACCCGTGGTTTCTATAATAAGCATGCAACGTTCGGATGGACCTAACAAAGTGTATCACGCCGCTAGGTTTTTCATTCACATATCAATTAACAGCCCATTACGAATACAACTAATTTTTCAGTATTACAACCCCCCACCCCCCAACCACCCCAAATTCACCCACACCCAAGAAAAAGTAGAAAATGATCGGGAACCCCTAAAATGCCTTAAAACCAGGTTTGAGTCATATTTGAAATTTTTCGTGTTTTGCTAATTACTCCGCCCCCGTATAACGATTTTCAAAATTATAGGAACATTACCTACTACGACCCCACAGCATAACGCTGCCCAAATTTTATCACAATGCATGCAGCGGTTACTGAGATTACGAGGGTAGAAGAACGCGACAGACAGACAGACAGACCGACCGACAGACAGACAGACCGACGGAAATGAGTGACATGGATTTTCGTTATGTACACATCATAAAACGCCCAAAAAGCGTATTATCTCGAAATCGAAAATTTTCGCGAACACAATACTCCCCTCACCTATCGGTGTGGGAAGTAAAATAAAAAGGTTTTATAGGCAGGATCAAACAATTACACAGATTGACAGCCAGCATAGATACAGTCATCAAAAGTAGAGAAACTTTTTTTTACCGTGTAACCAAATGGTCTATAAGCTTAATCTCTAAGCTAAAGTTAACTAGATAATGATGCAAACTACCATGAAACAAATAATAAAGGGATAACCATATTGCAGTGTTTACATCATTTTGACGTGTATAGAACACTCATGCGTTTGGTCCGTCTCTCCCGACTTACCCTGTGTATGACTTTCAAGCCAAATACATCAACCATTATGTATAATATTATAGTATAGTAATAACATTATTGTTTTACTTATAGAGTGATTTGCTCAACACGACAATATACGAGTTGGTGAGCGAAGAAGAGCGATCCGATTTGTACAACGTGCTGCTTACTCCGTCCGAAGACGAGAAACAGGTATCGTTTTCCTGCCACTTCCGAAGAGGTGGACCCGCCGAAAAATCAAGACATGCTACTTACGAACTCGTTATATTTGTTGGATATTTCAGTAAGTACTCACTCTCAGTTAGCCAATAGAGCGCAGAAAATAAATCGTTGTTGTTAAAAAGGATTCTTACATCAGAAAATATCCCTTCAGTGTAATGGATTAATCAAATCGGTGTTTTCCAATTTTCCTACCTATAAGCAACCTAGCAGGCGATGAAATATAAACAAAAACTCGTTCGGAAGGGAGAAAATGACTAACTTAGCAGAAAGATATAAACGGCTTACAGCCAGAAGTAGAGTTAAGGGACAATATAATAAAAATTCCTTACAACAAATCAACTCTAATCAGAAACAACGCCGGAGACATATGTAAGGTCAAAGAGAAGTTGGAGTATGACAGAAATGGATATTTTTCTCAGCCTACTGGCTACTGCAATGTACTAGAGATTAAAAATTTCCAAAATTATTAAAAACTCTGAAATGAAAGGAAAACTACCAGCGATTGCTGTTGGTAGTCTAATATCCTCAGCACGTAATTTCACATGCAATGGTATAAAAAGTAGTAATTTTCGTCAAAGTCAAGTTCTTCAAATTTCTCAGTATTTATTAGAAAGATCACAAAAAAGGAATACTGACAAATAAGATTTCAACTTTCTGACAGGTAAACTATGTTTTAGCATTTGAACAGATTTTAGTTCATTCTTCATTTTCTGCGATCTTGCTAAATAATTTGCAGAACTCCAGTCAGAGGTATCGTTATTTTTGAATTGACTTCTGAGGATATTAAAACTGCCTACAAAATTCGCTGGTAGTTTTTCTTTTCAAAATTTTTAATGATTTTGGAAATTGGAAATCTCTAGAATACTATAGTAGCTAGCAGGCTGTGAAAAATATACATTTCTATCATACTCCAGCTTCTTTTTGACCTTAGATATATTAGCGCTGTTGTTTCTGGTTAAAGAGTTGATTTCGTTATAAGTAATTTTTATAATCTTGTCTCTTTAGTCTAGTTCGTCTGTATCTTCCTGCTAAATGACTTCTTTTCTTCCATCTGAACAGCTTTTTGTTTATATTTTACGGCCAGCTAGATTGTTTATAGGTAGGAGAATTCAAAAACACCGAATTGATTGAAAATTTGGAATTAAGTTAAAACTACCAGAGACTTATTCACAACCAGACAGTCAACGAGTCGAACTTTTCAAGAACGCGTTTTCAACGTATTTAATTGAACGAATGCCAACAAACTCAAGTGATATACCGGCAAAACCTTTCTGTCGTCTGCTCTCAAACTCAAGTGAGTTCAGCATGTAATAAATCCTGGGATACGGCATATATACTTCAAAAAAATATATATCATTTTTACGACATATAAAAGAGATCTAACAGCATGATTTTCAGAAAAGATACGGGCAATCGATTCTAATGGGTTTCCTATTTGTATATATTTTTTTAACGCATATTTTATCAGCTATGTATTTTTGTACCACTAGTATCTCCATACTGTCTGGCAAAAGATATATGACTTTTGTGGTAAAATGTAATTTTATTATTTTTTTATTTTAAATTGCAATGTGTTTTGTAAAATTTTAGATATTTTCTGCTTTCCATTTTTATATTGTTGTATTCGTTCTATGAAGTGTAGATTTTTAATTTTAACTTTAGTTACCTTTCATAACTTGAAGATGACGGACGTTTAAGTGTCGAAACGCTGTGAAAATTATGTATTTTTTGCTTTTAATGGAATATTGACCGTATCCCAGGATTTGTTACTAAATATTGGGTACAAACGGCAGGCACGTATCCAGGATTTGGTTTTGGGGGGTCCAGATTATGGGTGTCACTTGGTTGACCTTTCGGGGGGTCCAGATTAGAGTTGCCACCTTAAATCCTTAAATTTGCGAGGGGGGGGGGGGGTGCAAATTTGTGGATTCTATTTTTTGGACGGCATTTTATAACGTTTCGGGGGGGATGTCCGGACCCCCCTAAATACGCGGAAACCAGACAGGTGTCAACCTTGAGGGAGAGGGGGGTTTCACTATTTAACTATCAGGTACTAGTGAAATTAATTTACGTAGTTATTTTTTATAAAACGTGACAAATTTTCTAGATGGAGGGTTCTGACGCCCAAAACGCTCCCCCCTCCTGCGGCTATGCCTGTACTTTAAAGGCAATGTTAGAATAAGTCTGTAAAGTATAGCATATCACGAATATAATTTTTTGGGGTAGGTAACGGACATCCTTTATTTATACAAAATATCCTCAAACAATACAGCCTCCATACTTCCCCAATTTTATAAAGACTAGAAAAAAGCTGACATACTCCCCTCACCAGCGCTGGGCCTTCGAGCCCTCAAGTCCTTAAAGCACAAAGCATTCAAGTCCTGCTCAGCTCTAATTAGCTTGTATAGAACGATTACACAACTATGGTACAAATCTCATCAAGCTTTACGAATATTCAAAGGAGAATCACAAATATATTAGCATCATAACACGAGCATTTCTAGGAGATTAATAATCGCTTAAACGTGCAGTTTATTGGGTTTTGCGATATACGTCTGAGCATTAATCATAATGGAAATGCTGTCACATGTGCAGATTAGTATTTACGTAACGTGTAAATTAAATCTCGTGAACATAATGATATAAAGCGACCATAACCGAGTTTAATCATTCACTTTCAATGGTAGAAAGTAAACATAGACTTAAACATGTATGTTCTGACACACTTGTTTCTTATACGATTCACATGTTCCTTTATATGTGAAGAACTGACATTTTGAAAATAATTTAAAAATAATTGTGGTTTCTAAAATGAATCCTATGTTTGTATGTCTGTTCCTTCGTGCCTTACTGGCTCATCGATGAAGAACTACCCATACTTGAGATGAATTTTACTGACATTTCGGCCATCGAGGTGACCGAAACAACTACCCACCTGCAACAGTACAGTATACTAAAGGATTATTTGCATTTTTGTGGAACATATAGTATCAAAACAGTCTTGAGAACAATAAAACCAGTGAGATCAATTCAATGTCAACCAACAAATAAAGATTTTATTAAAAAAAGAATTATATGCATAATAGAAACTATGGGCCGGTTGTACGATAATAGCTTCAGCTTGGGTTTAACATAAGCTGCCGTTAAGCCACCGAAGTTGCAACATGTCCTTTGTACAATTGTACAATGCTGGCTCAGCACCCCACTCCAAGCTTAACACAAGCTTACCGCAAACCGACGAATCATGTAGCTTAAGAGCTTAACTGTGGTTTAAAGGCCGCATTCGTTTACACAAATCTCAGATAATCTCAGCTCACGTAAACTTCACTCAGTTCAATACGTGTTCTCTTTATCCACTCAATTCAAATGATGTTAACGAAAACTGTCAATTTTAGGTTATAAGCTGATATTTACTGATTTGCCAATCTCACTTTAGTATGAAATATCTCACTTCACTTGCAAAACGAATGCGCCTAAATATTTACAAATGATATAATGTGTCAAAGCAGTAACTTTCAAATTGCTTATCATTTTATTAGGCCATATTTTATACTGGAAATATTTGTGTTTAATAAAGCTAATAAAAGAACAGAGACAGAAGTGACCGTTATCCTAATTAGACTCAAACTGTCTCAAATGATAAACCAGAAATTTTTTTGGATAATTACTATTTATAATTATTTATTCTACTCTACTCTTCTACTAAAACATAATCATACAAGTAGGCCGCCATATTTACCATTGCCACTGACAGTTTTCAAAAAGTTTTTAATGTACAAGTGATAGTCAAGAATAACGGGACTGAGGAGAAGTGACAACATAGATTCAATCCTGTATGCGCATGCGCCGTCACTTGCTAACTACATTTTAAAGATCAATATATTTATACAGAGTGTTCAATAAAATCGAGACATATCAAAGCTGTGTTTTATAAATGGGTACATCTTATATATTATTACATATTCAGATTCCTTAGCCAATTCTAGTGGGACTTTATGTATCACAGGTGGGACTTAAGGCGAACCGTTTAGGTGCAAAACACCATTTTTGATATAAGTAGATAACAGAAAAAAATTGAATATCCTGGCGATTATAAAACCTAGAAGGCTGTGACTTTGTCGTTTGACAGCCTAAATTAGACGGCCAAGTTTGAATTATTTTTGTACTTGGAAAAATCGGTAGGTTCATTAAAGAAACTTCAATGAGAGATAAATTGATTTTTTCAAATATGAATTCCCAATTTTCTATTATATTATATTCAATCAAATATAATATTTGATAGACTTTCTTATGATATTAGGTTGTGAATATCAGTCTCCGGTAGTTCTCATTTAATTCCAAATTTTCAATCAAATCGGTGTTCTTCAATTAACCTTCCTATATACAACCTCATCATCATCATGATCACAATGTCTTAAGCAACCTAGCAGGCCATGAAATATAAACAACTAACTTAGCAGAAAGGTGCAGATGAACTAAAGAGACAAAATTATCAAAATTACTTACAACATATCAACTCTAACCAGAAACAACAACGGTACCATATCTAAGGCCAAAGATAAGCTGGAGAACGACATAAATAGATACTTTTTACAACCTACGAGCTACTGCAATGTACTAGAGGTTGACAATTTCCAAAACCATTAAAAATTTTGAAATTAAAGGAAAACTTCCAGCACTTGTTAGTGGCAGTTTAATATGCCCAGAACAAAATTTTTTTTAATGATAAAAGTATTCATTTCAGTCAAGTCACAAGTAATGATACCTCTAACAGGAGTTCTGCAAATTTTTCAGTACCTATTAGTAAGGTCGCAGAAAATGAAGAATGAACTGAAATATGTTTAAATTAAAAAACATAATCTACTCGGTAGAAAATTGAAATTTGATTTAGCAGTATTCCTTTTTTGCGATCTTGCTGATATAATAGATACTGAATAGATAAGAGCTCCAGTCAGAGGTGTCGTTACTTTTGACTTTGACGGAGTTTCCTACTTTATTATATTCAATGTAAAACTGCGTGTTGGAAATATAAATATAAGACTGCCAGCAACAATCCCTGATAGTTTTTTTTCACTTCAATTTTTTAAAGGTAGTGAAATTTTTAATCTACAGTATAGGGTGTCCCATTTTGGGTTATTTTTGAAGATAGAGAGTTGCGGTTCTCGCGACAGTGTGCTTCTTTTTTGTGAAACCGAAGATGCCATTAACAAAATTATCATGACCCTCTTGGTTTTAGGGTCTTATAGATTTTGTCTGTACAATCCAGTGGTGTAGTTTGATTTTTTCTTACTCTAAGCATTTTTCAGTTATGAAGCTAACATATATTTTTTTTAATGGAATACCCTGTATATTATTTTTGAAGTCAATCGGAAATACTTCAAGCTTTTCAAAAATATATATTAGCATTAAGTTATTTTGAAAATTACGCTCAAAATTTGATTTTTCCAATTTTTACTTTATTTGTAGCAGTAGGCCATGGTTAATCTATTAACAACAATATCCAAGTAAGAAATTATTAAGATACAAGATACTCAATACTTTTAAACTCAATTGTTGAATTGTATTTTATACGCTATTAACTACTATTTGTGATAATGTTCAGTAAATATTACTTATTGTATTACATTACTTAAAATCAAACATTATATCTGAAGAATATCAACACACTATTAAATTTGAATTTGAATTAAAATAAAAACTAAAAACATCGAGGAGCTTTTATAGAGATGTTGGTTCAAGTTGGAGACTATTTTCTCAAATGCAAATCTGGCACAACTTCTTATTCTTTTAATGGCACTTAGAAGAATTATTCCCAAACTTGGATCCTGCGCAAATGTCGAAGTATCTTAAACTTTGGTAATTGTATTTTTTTAGAATTATTTCTGCAGTTGGTTTTTGTACCCCTACAGCTTCTTCTTTGTGCTTACAAGATGATGAATGCGTTGCTTCTATGCAACCTAATACGTTTGTTTCCACTTGCTCCCTATTTTTCTTGAAATAAGTTTTAGGACGTGGTTGAATAAAGGATCCTATATTTATTTTTACACGAGCAAATATGTCTGAAAACGGTTGCTGTCCCTCTGGGTATCTAAGCTGCCATTATTATAGAAAACTGACAATAATTAAAATGAAAACACAGAAAGAACAAACCTATATTTAATAAAAATATAACTAAAGCTGACAGTCACGCAAGTTTTTTACAGATTTGCTTTTCTGTTTTTAATAGATAAGTCATGGCCCACTATCTACTCAATATTATAATGACACAATATTCATCATTTTAGTGAGACATTATTATTTAAAAATATGTATTTTGATTCTGTTTTTTCGAATTTGAGTAGGAAGTCTCTTGTAGAGTAATACCTGTTATTTATAGTTGATTAACCATGGCCTACTGCTACAAATAAAGTGAAGATTGGAAAAATCAAAATTTTGAGCGTAATTTTCAAAATAACTTAATACTAATATATATTTTTGAGAAGCTTGAATTACTTCCGATTGACTTCAAAAATAATATACAGGGTGTTCCATTTGAAAAACTATATGTTTGCTACATAACTGAAAAATGGTTAGGGTAAGAAAAAATAAATCTACACCACTGGATTCTATAGGAAATGTTCTATGAGACCCTTTTTTAAACTTTTCAATAAAATAAAAGACAACCGAGATACGAGTGTGGTCTCAAAATTGATAATTTTCACCCTGTATCTCAAAAACCAAGAGGGCCATGATAATTTTGTTGACGGCATCTTTAATTTCACAAAAAAGTAGCAAACTGTCGCGAAAACCGCAACTCTCTATCTTCTAAAATAACCGAGATACCCCGTGAAAGTGCCCAAAATGGGACACCCTCTACATTGTATTAACTAATAGGCGGTGAAAAGTATACATTTCTGTCGTACTCCAGCTTCTCTTTGTCCTCAGATGTATTACCGCCGCTGTTTCTGGTTAGAGTTGATTTTTTGTAAAGGAATTTTCATAATTTAGTCGCTTTACTCTAGTTTGTCTGTATTTTTCTGCTAGTTTAGTTGTTTTATCCCATCTAAATATATTTTTCTTTATGTTTGATGGCTTTATAGGTAGGAAAATTGAAAAACACGGACATGACTGAAAATTTTAAATTAAGTGAAGGTCTTATTAAATACAGTACAAAAACATTTCAGACTTCCAAATTTTAACCAAACGATAAAGTCACAGGCTTCTAAGTCTTATAATCTCTCTGATATACAATTTTGATAACTACTTATAGCTACTAGTGTTTTGCACCGATACGGTTCGTTTTAAGTCTGCTATGTGATACATAAACTCACACTGAAATTGACCAAGAAATTCCATTTAAAAACATAAATTTCATACTCTCGCATAGTTTTTCTGAAAAGATATATCACAAGGATCCGAGGCGTTGAGCTTGACTCACCCTGTATTATGAAATGGCGCACAGTGATGGTTAAAAGGGTAACCTGACGCATTCTAGTCGCAATAGGTTTCCAGCTTAAATTATTTTTCTTACACTTATTATATTATATTTGGGTTACATTCATAATCCCCTTTTGATTTCAGGATCTGACGAGGACATGGTACAAGGTGAAAATAGATATAGTGGATATTCAGGAGAAGCAGATACTAGGTGAATATAAAAACTCTTCGCAACTGTACAGGATTGGAGAATGGGGAAATACAATTATTATGGTTAGGTCGACAACCTCTTAATAATTGTCTCATTAGTTTTTCTGTTCGTATAAGTTTGAGGCAATGTAATATATTTTGAGCCCTATTTCCCATATTGGCAGTTTCACTCCATCCATGAGACAATGATTTAAATACTGTTATTTTCAAGATTTTAACATATTTTTAAGACCTAAATCAACTTATTAAGAATTTGTATACCTATACATAATACGGATATGTATAAGTTTGTTCAATAATTGGACGCTTATGTGGACTTTTGCTAGACGAGACCTGGATCCTACTGTCACATTATATGACAATCGATGTCTCTAGAATCAAAATTATGAGTGTTAAGAGATAAAAGGGGCGTATAGACCAATTTATTACATATTTTTGTCTCAAACTCCCGCGTTCTGAAATTTGCCTATTTCTTAATAAAAGCTCCATTTCCTGTACGGTATACATCACTGACAGAAATTATCCTCAATTGCCGTTACCTACTATAATAAATAGCCTGATAATATGTTGAATTAAGATTAGAACTGTACTATCGTTGCTGATTGTTATTCTTTCACACATGGTCAGAAACATGGCAGGTAACGGCTGATGGCAAATTTTTAACACCAGTGAGCCATACCTCTAATTTTTCTCCGATTCTTTTCGTCTGCCGATAGCATGGAATATTAAAGTCATTTATGGGCAACAATTATTCTTCTGTTAGATATCATGCTTTTAGGTAATCCAAATAATTGTAATGAAAATTGAATGGGGATTTATAGTGAAACAAAACATTTTTCTTTCTAGCCATGTTTCCTCTACATTTTCCAACTTATCGCTGAATACAAGTAGAAATTGGAATATGAAGCCAGAAAAAGGTTTAAAGTAAGCTAGTGTAAATGTTGAGAATTTATGAATACAAAAAAAATTATTATTTTTAGTTAAAGATATGCATACATATGTGTGAGCTCAGAATCAGAAAATTGAGACATATCCCGTCGTGAAATATACATAGTATTTTGGTCTTGCTGATACTTGGTATTTGAGACAGAAACCGCGATTTCATACAGATAACGCGAATGAATTAATAGAGTTACAAATTTTATACGACTCATTTTTCGAGGTGTTTGATATCTTACAGTCTTAAGTATGCTTAGAGAAATGTAAAGCGTGAGGTCGATTTTTTTTTACTAAAGGGTTAGCTGTGACGTTGGTTTTAACGTTTACATTATGGATTGAAAGCTATGAATCGGGATGCTACTGCCAAGTATCAGTAGGGTAACTGAAATTGTAATCACTTATTTTTCCATCATACGGAACCAGTTCTTCACTTACATCTTGAACGTTAATATACAAATAAGAGGTTTTTCTTATTTGTCTTTTTTGTAAATCTAGTAATAACTTTGAAGCTCATAAAAGCAAATATCATTTCTTAACTAAGTAGGCAACTCAGCAGAGTATGTATTACTGTGTAGGTTAGTATTCGTTGGAACAGGTAGGCTGCAGACCCCGCAACTGTTGAAGGAGCTACCTCTAGCAGAGGCTGTGAAAAGCGAATTTACGTCTAGGCATAGTTTGGAGTGGAAATTCCTCTATTTAGATCATCGGGCACCGCCTATTATTGGTTATTTGCCTTTTGAGCTTCTGGGTACTTCGGGCTACGACTACTATCATATTGACGATCTTGAGAAGGTAAGGATTTTTTAATTTAAAAATTATCTCGTATTAGAAATAAATGCATACATCTCCAAAGTCTGATTGTACATCTAAAAAGTGGCAATTTATGGAGTGTAAATTAGATGAAGCTTCAAGAAAAACTATCAAATTTTAACAACTCCTACGACATTAAATGTGGACAGCACCATTCCAAGATTATGACAGCCCAATGATATCAAGCTGGACATACAGCTTGTAAAGAAACCCTCCTATCAAAAAATGCTCGAAACGGCTGAATTGATTGTAATACGAAGAAACTAGAGTAGGTCAAGGGGTAATACTTCGTTTTAGCGGAAACCGTAATGGGGGTCGATAGTGAGTTTGACGTCCTGAATCGAACTTGACCACTTCCAGAGTGAGGAAACATTCGGGTGAAAATCTATGCCACTTTGCAGTTTGGAAATTTCAATACCTTACCTGACATAATCTAACCAAATCGGTCGGGCTAAAAAGGGGTGTCAATTGACTCGGTTTGATGTCTTGACTGGAATTGTATCAATTAATAGACTGAAAAACGTTTATTTTGATTCTCATTTAGGAGATTAACCCCAAAAAGTTCTTTGAGGGTCTGCGCCTGGGGCCTATTCCGACACACTGTGAAAAAACTGAACAAGTGACAACCCTACCTGGGAATATGTTGCCTTGAGTATTCAAAATCTACAAAATTAGTGACGACTGGGGAAGCAGCCCCCAGCCCCCCCCTCCTTTATGCAAATGGACAAACTTAATTCAACTTAAACTTACCCAATTTCTAGGAACATTAGAATTCAAAGTATCAACGCAACTGCGAGAATGCAGAATCCTATGCAAGGAGAATGAGTCTATGATAGGGTCCTTGACCAACTCCTCTGGTCATATTACGACCAACGAGGAAGAGACGTTGAAACTGCTTATGGAAACGCATTTCCCTGGATCGGTACCAGCACAACTGCAGGGAAGGCAACGGCCAACACGTCGTCCCTCTAGAGAGGACTGGATGATGGCACGAGTGATCGTAACATATGACAGAGTAGTATGGACAATAAATACATTTGCACCATATAAAAGCCCTGGTCTGGACGGTGTGATTCCAGCAATGTTACAACAAGGGCAGGAACAAATCGTTCCAGGACTAGTGAGGATATTTCGAGCTTGTCTGGCCGCCGGCTTCACACCTGGAAGCTGGCTACTGGCCAAGATCGTTTTCATACCAAAGCCAGGTAGAGGTAGTTATACACAGCCGAAGGACTTCAGACCGATTACCCTTTCTTCATTCTTGTTGAAGACTTTGGAAAGGCTAATTGGATACACCTAAGAGATGGACCTCTGGAAAGGTGTGCTATTCATGCTTTTCAGTTTGCTTATCAGGCTGGTAAGTCAGCTGAACTTGCCCTTCACCAGCTAGTTTGTAGACTGGAGAAGACGTTGGAGAAGACAAAAGGAAGTAGCCCTGGTAGCCTTCCTAGATATTGAGGGTGCGTTTAATCGCACCACCTCCGATTCAATAAGGTTTGCCTTGGAGAGGCATGGGGTGAGATCCTCCCTCGTGGAATGGATGTTCTCCACCCTAGAGGGTCGAGTGGCTACTGCTATGCTGAATGACATTTCGCATAGCGATGAAGTAGCGCAGGGCGGAGTCTTATCATCCTTATTGTGGTGTTTGGTGGTGAGTGAACTTCTGGTCAGGCTGTGCAATATAGGTGTTTATGTGCAGGTCTATGCAGATGATCTTAGTATAGTAGCATTGATCAAAGTCCTTAATACTTTAATCAATGATAGTAGTCTGAGGTCGATTCATGGCTACTGTTTCAGAGATAATGCAAGGCGCTCTGTGCATTGTGGAATCGTGGTGCAACGAGGTAGATCTATCGGTCAATGCCGAGAAGACCGAGCTAGTTATGTTCACTAGAAGAAGGAAACTGGATGGGTATATCCGACCAACCTTCTTTGGAACATCACTTGAACTTTCCCAATCAGTAAAATATCAAGGCGTAATTCTAGACTCAAAGCTGAATTGGAGACAACATGTAGAACATAAAATAAATAAGGCACGTAATTCGTTATGGACATGCAGGAGGTCTGTAGGAGTGAATTGAGGCTTGACTCTCTGGTGATGTTTGGCTTGTGTTAGTGTATAACAAGTGCAGTACGCACGACTCCGTTGAGCGCGCTAGAAGCACTGCTGAATATTCCTCCACTCGACTTAGGGTCAGCTTCTCAATGTCCAGTTAAATATTTATCTGGAAGTTAACGGGCAACTGTCAGATAAATTGTTTAAACAATTGATGAAGGTTAAGCTTACGAATTCAATCTTATCTGACAGTTGTATCCATAGAAATGCTAGCTGGGAGCTACCTATCTGATACTTTTAACTGGACATTGAGAAGCCGGCCCTTAGTAGTTCAAGGGGAGGCAAGGGTGTCTGCGTTCCGATTGTGGAGTCAAGGCAGTTGGTCCTTTGTGAATACTGGCAGGGGACACGCTGCCATTCTCTTGGAACTCCAAAGAGATGACCCTATCCTACATATGAGGAGTGATATAATTTCTCCTACATATCGCTTCGACTGCAAATTTACCGTGAGGTAACTTACAAGGGAAGAGTGGAGGCTAAGCGGCAGGCGACCTTTTGAGGGGGGGGGCGAGTCTCATACACCGACGGCTCACTTACCGACGAAGGCTCCGGCGCTGGGGTTTATAGGCCAAAAACAAAGCTCTCTCTCTCTCTCTCTCTCTCTTGGGGGATACACCACGGTATTCCAAGCAGAGATATATGAGATTTTAGCTTGTGTCTTTCGCATTTACAAAATTCAGGGGCCAAGCAGGCTGCTCTGACAGCCAGGCAGCATTCAAAGCATTAAGTGCTTGCAGGTTTACATCAAGGCTCGTTCTGCAATGTAGAAAGGCCTTGGATGACATTTTGGCAAGACATCAGGTGTCACTTATATGTGGGTGTCGAGTCATGCTGGTGCGCTCACAAGACGACGGTCAAGGAATAAGTTCCTGGGTCGTGAGCCGGCTTTGGGGCTGGCAGCAGGTACCATTAGAAGGAAAATAGAGGTGTGGTTGCAAAATCAGCATCTTATCAGATGGAGAGGAATCTCTGGACATATTCGTCAAGCTAGAGAACTTATTTCAGGACCTCTGGCTAAGGTGGGATGGTTCTGTCTCTCGCTGGACAGAAGCCAACTAAGGTTACTTGTCGGTCTGCTATCCGACCATAACACCTTCAAACGCCATTTGCATGTGATGGAGGTGGCAAATGATCCGACATGTACACGCTATGGCGAGGAGCAAGAATCCTCGGCATACATTCTTTATCGTTGTGAAGCCCTTGGGTATCACAGGCAGACTATACAAGGTTCAAGGGTTCTTGAACCTGAGGATATAACATGGGCAGGACCCAAGGCCATCCTCACCTTTGCGATGAGGGCTAGACTTGGGAAATAGGGTAAGGAGAGGTGCAAAAGGGCCCGTTGGTAGGCCTATGCACTGGTGGTTCCAGCCACCATAACTTTTTTATTTTCCATTTCTTGGTGTTGCTTTTGATGTCGTTGTGCCCTACTCACTACGTACTTTCGAATTGACTATACAGGGTTATTCACGTTATTCGACACGGAGCATTATGGCTAAAGTATTTGATAAAAAAGAAAATAATAATTTCGGATGGATAGAAACCCATAAAGGCTAAATTTAAAAAAAATGCATGTTATACAGGGTGTCCCAAAATCACGAAATGTATCAAAGTAATGTTTTTTTTAAATGGAACACCCCGTATATTATTGCATATTCAGATTTCTTGGTGAATTCTAGTGCTTTATATATCATACATGGGACCTAAAGCGAACTGTTTAGGTGTAAATCACCATTTTCGGTATAAGTAGATATCAGGAAAAAATGAATATTGCAGAGAATATAAAATTCGGAAGGCTGTGACTTTGCCGTATTACTAAGCATAAAATGCGTCTGCTTTGATAAGACTGTCAAATTTAAATTACGTTTATGCTTTGAGAAATCGGTCGATTAATTAATGAAACTTCGATCAGCGATAACTTAATTTTTTCAAATGGGCATGCCAATTATTTTTATACGGTTAAACCGTTAAACGTAGAATTTGACAACCTTTCTAATGATATCAGGTTGTAAATATGTATGTATTTTTCAGCTAAGTTAGTTGTTTTCTTCTACCTGAACAGGTTTTTGTTTATATTTCATGGCCTGCTACGTTGCTTATAGGTAGGAAAATTGAAAATCGCCGATTTGTTTGAAAATTTAAAATTAAATGAAAACTACCAGAGACTGATATCTATAACCTTATATCATTAGAAAGGTTGTAAAATTCTACGTTTAACCGTATAAAAAAAATTAGGCATTCTCATTTGAAAAAATCAAGTTATCGCAGATCGAAGTTTCCTTAATTAATTGACCGATTTCTCCAAGCATAAACGTAATTTAAATTTGTCAGTCTCATCAAAGCTGGCGCATTTTATGCTTAGTAATGCGGCAAAGTCACAGCCTTCCATATTTGATAATCCCTGCGATATTCAATTTTTAAATGGTGATTTACACCTAAACGGTTCGCTTTAGGTCCCATGTATGATTCATGTCACACTAGAATTCACCGAGGAATCTGAATATGCAATAATATATGGGGTGTTCCATTTAAAAAACATAACTTTGATACATTTCGTGTTTTTGGGACACCTTGTATAACATGAAAATATTTTTAAAATATAGCCTTTATGGGTCTCTATCCATCCGAAATTATTATTTTCTTTTTTATCAAATACTTTAGCCATAATGCTCCGTGTCGAATAACGTGAATAACCCTGTATATTCCGTGAAAAAAAATATCGAAATTTCAAAGTTGTTTTTAGGTTAGGTTTGAAATTTCAAAGAGAGGTAGTTTTTCATGTTTTCTTAGTCTGGGAATCGTCTAATTCCACTGAACGCATCAAACCGAGTAAATTTAACACTGCTTTAAGCCCCATTTAACCCATTTCGACCTTAACAACTTGACCGGTCGGGTTAAGTTAGGTTAGGTACTGAAACTTTAAAGTGCTGTAGTTTTTCACCGGAGCGTTTCCTCAGTCTGGAAATGGTCTCGTTTGACTCAGGACGTCAAGCCGAGTCGATTGACTCTACTCTCAACCCCTATTTCGGTTTCCGCTAGAACGAAGTCCTTGACCAACGAGACACTAAATGACTCCTTAGATTAGCTGTAGCTCACTCGTTAATTTGAAATGGTTCAGGAAAAAGCATTACCTTTCCGGCTTTTTTTATGCACGGTTGTTGTCATTTCATATTGAAGGTGAGTCTGTGCTGCCATAGCGGCTTAATTCATCATTGAAACTGATACCGTTTTTTAGAACTTTCACCAATACAGTTATTTCGAGCTGTAATAAATGTATATACCTACTAATTAAATTCTAAATACATAGGCCAGTCTTTACCCCTTGTTAGGAAGTCTGAGTCAAGCAAGTTTCACTTAAAAACTTCCTATACATTATGATGGCTTAACAGCTATTTAAAGTAGTTATCAGTTAAGTCGAATATCGAGGTAGTACAGCAGCATTTGAAATCATTCAAAACGAGTATCAAATTTTTATTCAAGTCCGCCGAAATCATGTGCGACGTTTAAACCGGTGTATTCAGGTTGGAGGAAGACTTTTTGAACAATTGTTGTGATGATATGATGTACAAAAGGCAAAAAGTTATAGCCATTATAGGCTATTTAGGCAATCCATCGTCTTTCTACATTTTAACACTTCTTAGGGTCGTAGTACCGTACGGCCACTTTTACGGACATGGGTCTCTATACTCAAAAGTTTTCTACTGTTGGACTGAATAACTCCTAGAAGTTTGATTCCATAGTTCTGAAACACACTGTATAGCTATATATTTTACACAAATATACTGGCGATAAATTGAATACGATAATTGGTGTTCATTCGTAATAAAAATAAAATAACGTTCTATATTCCAGTTATAATATTTTTTGAATGGACGCAATTTTACAGGTAGTAAAATGCCACGAAGCACTGATGCAGAAGGGAGAAGGTACCTCATGTTATTATAGATTCCTGACCAAAGGTCAACAGTGGATTTGGTTACAGACTAGGTACTACATCACCTACCATCAGTGGAACTCGAAACCAGAGTTCATTGTTTGTACACATAGAGTTGTAAGGTAAGGAAGCCGAACTGTACGAGAAATATAGAAAATACAGGTTATAAGAATTCCAGCAGTCTTCTTCATGACTGAATACTCAATAGAATATATTTATTCTTAGGCTAATTTTTTAGAAGCCATGTCACTTATTTAGACTAACTAACGGCTAGTGGCTCATATTTAAGGTAAGTTCCTGGTTGTTACCAAAAACGTTATGTTTTTGCGTAATGTAATGAGACTTTTAGATGGGCACACTGAATATGCAACATACGCGAACCAAGACGCAGAATTACATTCAAGTATAAACATACTCGTTAGTCCGAAAGAATATTAGCGCCAGCAGGTTTAGTTCATGGATATGGAGTAATATATTATTAAATTTCTTTAATGTTACACACAGTGCACACCATTATGACTCGTATTGTACTAATCATCTCTGTGATATTCAGCTCTTGGACTGGAAGGTTCTGCTGCTGAATAACGTGCTGAAGTCTGGGTAGACAGTATTATACCAAAATGATCGATAAAGGCGGAAACACATTATTGTCATTTCACGTGAGCTCACATGCCATCATGCTAACGCATGTCACTTGAGATATAATATGTGTAACCCTGCTTACGCCTGAAGTTTATACTATTTTCACCTCATGTGAATACGTGATATCGCGTCTAGTCTTTAGTGGAGGAAAATATAGGAAAAAGTTGAACTGGTGAAGCTGCATGAAGTATATAATACAATTATTCATCATGTGAGTAAAGGTATCAGTATACAGGGTGTCCCAAAAAGTGTCAAGCGGAAGTCCAGAGATAGAGCATACCTAGAAGTATCTGAATCACCCCCATATGTGTTATGCAATTTTTTGTTTCCGAGTTATGCATTTTTTTCTGAATTTCAGAGAATTCTCTACCTCGACAACATAAAACTGTTCCAAAAGAAAAATTAAAAGACTTTACCAAATTATCTTTTTTGGTAATTAATCTCCAAGAGTTTACTGTTCATACATAAAATAATGGGGTTCGTAACTTTGATGAAAGTCATAAAAATTTTAGTGTAAAGTGAAAAATTTACGATCTGATAATTATGACTTAAATCTTCGACTCGCCATTAAAAATCCAAAGAGGTGATTTCATGATTTCTAAGCAGGTCTAAAAACTTCTTCAGACTCTCAGCTATCACAATCATTGAAAAAAAGTAGTACTTAATGGGGCTATTTTCGCTCCAATTGACCTTCAAAGACAAGAGGCGAAGATTTCTTGAAATTAGTGATGTGTTTTTCAATTCATCAATAACTTATGTTAACGCGTTAATAGCAGATTGATTGTCAGTACAGCAATAATACACGTTAAAAAAGTTGCATAAATTAAACATTTATTAAAAAAGATCCTATTTCTTGCTAAAAAACCACAAGGAGCGCACTCTTCAAAACCGGTTTTTATCAGAGCGCCAACAAAAAGGGCTAACGCTAACGCAGTAAGCGATGGCGATGTTAGAAAGAGATAGCTATGATATTGTTGTGATGTCTTTTCAAAATGTGTCCTTGCATGGGTTGTTTTCGTTGTCTTTATTCAGTCGTCTGTCTGTCTTTGCGGCTTCAAAACGATACACTTTTGTTTGGATTGGTATTGTTTCTGTTGTCTGACTACTTGGCTGTTCCTACGGCCCTTGAGTGCACGACAACTGAATTTAACGATGCTGTTTTCTGCAAGAGACTATGCAACAAATGGATAGGTCGTGGTGGACCCACTAAATGGCCGCCACGGTCACCTGACTTAAATCCGATATAGTTTTTTGTTTGGGACTACTACAAAAAACTAGTTTTTGCTAAAGAGTGTCGAAACACCAGCGAATTATGCAACAAATTAACACAGGCTGAACAAACAATAAAAAACAATCGAAGAGCTTTTGTAAATTAAGGAAACAATTTTTTCAGAAGATGTAGATTATGCATCGAACAACATTTTGAAAATTTCTTGTAAAATTTAATAAACTTAGTGAAGAAATTTGATAATTTCGTTTCATTTTACAATTTCCCACTTACAAGAAAGGAGTCGTACATGTAAAAAAAATCTTAGCAAAATGACACAGGTGGTCACCTATCGATATTCTGGCCGCACTGAATGTTTTTTATTGCTGCACTGACAATCATTCGGATATTAGCGCCCTAAACTTAGTTATTGTCTCACTTAAAATCCCATCGCTAATTTCACGAAATCTCCACCTCTTGTCGTTGAAGGTCGATTAGAGACAAAGTAGCCCCATTAAGTACTCCCTTTTTTAATGATTATGATAGCTGAGAGTTTGAAGAAGTTCTTAGACCTGCATAGAAATCATGAGATTACCCCTTTAGATTTTTAATTGCGAGTCCAAAATCTAAGTCATAATTAACAGAACGTAAATTTTTCACTTTACACTATAATTTTCATGAATTTCGTCAGATTTACTAAGCCGATTCCTTTATGTATGAACAGCAAACTCCTAAAGATTAACCAGCAAAAAAGAGAATTTGGAAAAGTCTTTTAATTTTTCAATTGGAACAGTTTTAAGTTGTCGAGTAGAGCATTCTCTAAAATTTAGAAAAAAATGTATAACTCGGAAACTACAAAAAATTGCATAACATATATGGGGGTGATTCAGATACTTCTAGGTGTGCTCTATCTCTGGACATCCGCTTGACCCTATTTTTTGGGACACCCTGTATAAGACAACAAGCTTGGGGATAAATCGGTAGAGACTTAAAAATAAGAGGTAAATTCTTATTCTTTTATTAGTAGGTATTACCCATTACATACGGACGCGAACAGCCAACATAAAGTAAACAGAAATACTTCATTTTTTATTTTATAATAGTCCTATATTCTTTGAAAAAATGAGACGCGATGGAATTCACATGGCTAGTAAACTTGATGAAGAAGTAGAATCGTGGTTTTGCTCCAACAATGAATGCAAATCTAAAACAACTGCAGCACATCACCTACCTCACGATACCGTGAGCCTACATTAGTGTGTTTCCTAACGTGATATCACGTAACAGTACTGTGTGGCCATCGTAAATTGACCAGCGCGGCATGAGGAAGGGGATCGGAAGGTTCCTCAGGTAGCGACCGTCATTATCATGTCCAGTCAAAAAAACCGATGACGGTGCAACGTATATCTACTATTAGCTCTGCAATCAGCCACTGAGAGAAGAAGTATAGTCACTTGCGCTTCGCCCGCGGTGCAATCACCCCCACATCGGAATATTTCCGGGAAACTAGAAATAGGTTCCCGAAAATAGAAGACGACAAATGGCCTTACGGTTCATGTTCCTTCGCTGGGCCGATGCCACTTGTTACTCATAAGTGACAAATTTATTTAATTATTTTAAGTCAAAAATACTCAATGGCTCTTGCAGGATCAAAAGATTCCGGAGCAAAAATACCTGGTCGTTCGGACCTTCGGGTGCCAGGTGGTCCGGGGGGAATATTAAGCGAAGTTTGTTTAAAAAATTGTGCTGCTACTCCTAGAGAGGCTAACAACAGAAGCCGTCCTTCGCAGCAATTTTGCACTGACGACAGGCCCGAAGGCCAGAGAAACGTGTTCAGAGTCGATTTTACAAATATACGAGGTCTTGCCTCCAAAATAACTCTGTCCATCTACATCTTCAGGCAGAGAAGCCACACATTCTGGCACATACGTAAACTCAAGTCGGCTTTTCAATAATGCATAACTGCTTTAGATATCCCGGATATGACTTATATACCCGATTTAGATGTAGGTTTGGCGTATGCTTGTACGTTCAATCTGGGCTTTCTTGTCATCGAGAGGAAGAGCTCGAACTGGAAGCATTTGACATCATTTGGCTTAAAATATTCTTCCAAGATCATTCCAAATTCATATGCTACTTCTATAGACCACCAAGTAGTATCAAATGCAAAGAGCTCTTCGAAAAGCTCTCATCCACTGTGGACGCGCTACAATCAAGTCACTATAATCCAGAAATAGTCTTTCTGGGTGACCTCAACGTTCACAACTCATACTGGCTCAAACACTTAAATAAAATGGAAGACGAGGGATGTGAAGCTGAAGCCTTCGCTATTAGCTGCGACTTGGAGCAGATAGTCAAAGAACCAATAAATAAGGATGCCCAACTGCCACGAATATTTTGCTGGACCTATATCTTACAATTATTCCAACAATTTACACAGTGAAAGTAGCCGCTTCACTAGGATCGTCCGATCATAACACCGTTTCAACACTATGCTCTCCACCATACAAAGCCTTGCCGCGTTTGGCATTACGGATCAGCAAAGTGGGATGACGTAAGAGACTACTACCAGTGAACCAGTCCTTTACCTGGAACGACGTCTGGTTCAAGTCACGACACCCATCAGCTTGCGCTCAAGAAATAATAGAGGTATTAATATCCGGCATGAAATCCTATATTCCACATGTCGTTAATCGTCCTTCCATGGTTTAATCAGCGTTGTAGAGATGCAATTACATCTAAAAACCAACATTACAAAGAATGGATGAAAAATCCAAATGCCGAGAACCATCGCAGTTGTATCGACGCCAGAAATCACTGTAAACGCTAGATTGACAGCAGCAAGGAGGAACACAACCAACCAGGGACGGGCAGCATGCATCACAGATCAATATAGGCTTTGTTCTATCATCACATTTCCAACTGCTTCCAACAGTTTCAAACCGTGTGAGTGTGCGCAGTAACAAAATTATCTGACGATTTCGTCACTGCGCACACTCAAACAGTTTGAAACCGTTGGAAATCTGATGCTAGAACATAACTATTGATATCAAAACAATTGTCGAGTGGTCGAGTGGGGATTAGTAAATAAAGTACAATTCAACGTACAGAAAACTTAGGTAACAACACTTACAAAGAAGTCTCACGTTGGCTTACCAACTGCAGTAATGGAGGGTCGTACAATAGTCGAGTCACCTTCCGTCAAGCTTTTGAGGATCAACATCAACAATAACATGTCCTGACACGACGTTGACGTCAGTATTGCTAAAATTGCATTCCAGAAGCTTCGAGTTTTGTTCCGCAGTAGGAAGCTGCAAACACACCAGAGCAACTACTGCTAGGCACAGATCCAATCATCGCTGGAGTATTGCTCCTATGTGTGGAGATGCGCTCCGGAGCACTCCCTAAAGATTCTGATCACTATCCAGAAATGAGCAATTAGTATAATCGATACCCCTAACCTCCCAAAGGACCTCCACAGCCTGAAACATCGAAGAAATGTGGCTGACCTGTCCCTGTTTTACAGATTCTATCACGGAAGATGTTCGAGTGAGCTCTCCCAGTCCCAAATAATAACACCAAAGGCCGTACGAACGAGGAACACTAGAGAGGCTCTGCAAACTCATCTTTACCAGGTCGAGGTCCCTATCCCCCGAACCAGTTTTCTCCGGCCTTCTTTTGGAGAAGTTCGATGTGAGGAATCCAACATGCACCGACACTTATCCTCTCGCAGCGCCTCTACAGCGCCAGAGGCTTTTAGACTTTGCGGGGGCTGACCATAAAAAATAGGGTAGAATAATTAATAGTTATGGAAACGTCCTCACTTCTTTCACCGAATTCTTTTCGCTGGTCAGTTTACGTTGGTCACATAGCACGTTAGGCGTGATGTCACGTGACGTGGCAATAATGTGTTTTCGGTCTAAGCGTCAGTCTAAGCTCACCCACAACGCTGCCTTTCTTCCTTGCTCTGTAATGTTACCATTCATCAAGTATCTCGGCAAGTTTCAGTTCCCTTGTAGTAAACAAGGTGTAAGTACAAGTAGATAACGTATCGCGCGTAGTCGGTGCGCGATACCATCCCAGTCGAATACTCGTATCTGGGTTCCAAGAAATAGCGGTTATATTAATACCGCCGACGTCTCACAACAGAATGTCCCTGTAAGTAAACGAGAGAGCGTGACAATTAATTGGTTATTCGAACATGATTGACACCAAGCGACCCTCTTTGTCTTGTCGAAGTTCAGTGCTGTTGGCTACGAGTTTTAAGCCATATAGATAGGATGGGAATGCTGGAAAATTGCTTAAAATTGCTCTCTTCAGATCTTTCTCTCTTCAAGATACCTACATCTCACTTGCTTTGACCTAGTGAACAGAGAGCCCAAGAATAGTAACCGATACGGCCGTACTTGAAAAACTGCCTGAAAAGCATGGGTCAATAAAGAAACCATGCACCGCATTACAAAAATTTGTCCTGACGGCATATTATGACGGACACCAGGACAACTACCGGTATGCGACTCCTGTTCGAACTCTGAACAGTTTGTATATTATTACAAGATCAGTCAGTTAACTGAACCAGTGACCCAGTGTGGTTGGATATGCTTTCGGGAAAAGCCTTATCAACGGTTTCTAATTCAAAGTGTGGGCCAGATGCAGTTTTAAGGTCTTGCCTTAAGCTTGCAATGTTGTACATAAGGCGGTACTGGGATACTGATCCATACTGGGTCACATTTTGGATAAATCAATAATATATAATATGCAACGCTCTTGTCGCTTAGATGTCACAATCACCGAATGAGGAAGTTAGTTTTTAAATCAAATGACGCTCATAGGTAGTTGTCGATCAATGCCACTTACTTCAGATTCAGTTTTGATAAACATTTTGTATTTTGATAAAGTCTATAAAGGTGGATGAAACCCTAGAAAAGAGTTTGTATTTCAACAAATTAATACGGACCTTTTGCACGACTCTTTCCAAAGTATCAGTAGTAAAACGTTAATGGTTCGTGCTCTAGGCTTTCTGTGTTTTTTTATTATTTTTATAGTCTTTGTATTGCAAACGCCCAGAATGGAACAAGCTTTGGACATCGTTTTGAGGCGTCGGCGGCATATTGGACGTGATCATAAACAAATAAACACCTAACAATATAGGTTTTGTAGGACGACCGAAGCATGACATTTCACTCGTAGGTAATTTTTCGTAGCCAGTGTACAACTTTATCGGTTATTCGCCGATTCGGTTATTTTGGGCGAACTGCGCATGTCACAAACGTGCAATAACGTCAGGCAACGGACGTGCAAAAGGTCCCTAATGTAGTTTTAATTAAGCGCGATGAATAAAAGAAATAACTACTATACTTGGTGTTCCAGCATAAAGTGCACAAACAAAACCGGGTGAAACTAGACCAAAATTTAACAAACAAAATATTTAAAGAAAAATCTATAGCAAAATATTTGCCTTTCGTTGACAGTTTAAATTTTGTAGTCCTTTTTATTTGAAATCGTCATATCTTTTAAAGCATTGCGTCCATCGTGTTGAAGTAAAAGCATTAATAATGCCTAATGATAGATGCTGCTGAATTTTAGAGTTTTTTTAACTAGAATTCTATTTTTAACGCAGAAGCCCCTCATTTGTCATCGCGCAACTACATACCCTTCTTTGCATCGCCACTGTTTGCACAGACATATTATTTTAATGTCTTGGAAATAAGCATCGCTTACGTCGACGCTTCAATGTAACATTGGAACGTCATGTCTAGCCAATCTTGATCGTTGATAGGTCGTTGCAGATTTCTTATTAGACAGGATATTAAATTGGGGGTTAATGGGACGAGACGAAAAAAGTATGTTTATGAAGGGTATTTCCTTCAAAAACGAAATTTACATCAAAAAAAGCTGTAAGTGACGATGCAAAATAGGGTCTGTACATGAGCAATGACAAATCATCAATGACCGGTGCTACACTCACATAGGTGCTTTGGCTTAAATTCTTGTAAAAAAGCTTATGCTGAACACAGAACGTTTTTAATTAGACAGGATACTGGATGAGGATCAATGAGACGACATAAAAATGATTAAATTATGCGGGATATTTCCTTGAAAATTGAAATTTAATTATTAATGTTATTATTTCAACAAAACGCACGCATTGCTTCAGAGGTTAATTATTACAAATAAAAAAGACAAAAAGATCGAATTGTCAATATAAGGTAAAATATTATTTCGTTGATAAATTGTGGTTCCTAGTTTGACTCAGTTCCGTTTGTACACTTCCTGCTGGGACAACCCTGTACAAGTTCCGTAAATCACATCTTCAGTACGGTATCGCGAGATTTAGTGTGCAGATATGTTCGCGGGCCGCGTTTCAAAGTAGTGTTAATAATTTTTGGCGATAGATTCGCAATAATACGAGAATTTTCGAGATTTTTTTTGTTGAAATCGTTAACTCAAATTTAGATTTTAGAAATGAGTTTTCTTGAATCTCAATCAACTCCGTTTGCAAGTGTCTTGAAGCATTTTGTATATTACTTGTTGTTGGAGTAGCAAATAGATTAAAACAGTCTTCCATCTTTTTGAAATCGCTAAGTCTGTTCGAAAATTATTGATCTGACAGTAACTTGAGTTCAATGCATATCGTAGACATCGATTTAGTTAGGTATTCTAATACTTCTATATCGGCTGAAGACTAAACAGTGGAAATTTTTCAGCCAATATCAGCCATTTCCCCTCTAGGGAGATGACGTCACGCGCCTAAAGGGATATTACATTTACAAGTAATTTTTGGGCATGTACCAAAAAAAAAGATAGGAAAAAATAGTTTCGTACAAAAATGCCTCGCGGGCTGGATCAAATCTTACAGCGGACCGGTGGTTGCCTACATAATATATGGTTCAGAGTGTAGTGTAGAGTCTCAAGGGATTAAAAACTTTGTGGTTTTTGAAGGTATTACAAATTTTTTGGGTGTTGTTTTGCCAGTAAATTAAAAAAGCAGTTTAAAAATTAATATGAATGCATGGAAATACCGGGTCAATATACTCGACTCCATCTTTTAGCTACTCGGATGTCTTGAAACAGTATCGCGACGGCTCGAGTGGCGAATCAGTGACGGTATTCGACGACCAGTCGCCACCCATTGGCGTCAAGACCAGTGGCGGAGGAGGGTTGTCGTGGACAAGTTCCAGAGGGGGCGAGGCCAAATCCAGAAGCACCATCAGGCCAGGTTCTACTTCCGATTGCACTTCGATTTCCTGCGATTCACCTGGATCTAAAAATTCGGCATCGCTGCACAGGCCAACTCACGTAAGAATCTACTATAATATAGATCTGTTTCAGCCTTCGTACATTAGAGTGGCATTTATCCAAAGAGATATTGTTAATCTTAATCCTCAAATGAAAACACGGGGCCTTCCGCGACTCCATCTAATAAACCTCTGATTTCCCACGCAGATCACGCTACGAGCGCCCCCCTACCCCTACCTTTTAGGCATGGCTATCAGTATTAGCACGAAAAGCGACGAGTGTGGTGGATTTGTTTTTGCAAAGCTATGCGCAGTTGGGGTCGCCCGTGACCCACGTTGTCGTTTACGTCATATAAAAAAAAATTGATGGTTCCGAGAAATATCTTGAATTGAGGCAAGTCATTCGGACAAAATTGGTTTTAACAACGATTCAAGCAATAGTGGGAGTGAGTCTGCCTATAATGAAGAAATATATGACGTAGAGGACGAAATAGCTTGTAGTGAGAATGAAAGCGATTCATCTGATGATCAAATACCACTTGCAGATTTACAAAGAGAAGTCATCTATGATAAAAATAGTTAGAAGTGGTATTGCAAGCCTTTCATTCAAAAGAATACCCGTGCAATGCAAAGAAATATGATTTTGCGTCTTCCGGGTCCTTAAGGTCTCGTGGACATAGCGAAAACTAGCGAAGGCAGAAGGTGATAACAGGCAACATATTCCGCCAATTCCTTATGCCTAAGGAAGTAAACGGTGCGCTGTATGACCCAGAAGTCAGGAACTGCATCAAATGTAGACTAAATTTGTGTGCAGAGCACAGACATGCGATTTGCATTTTTTGTGCTCAATAAAACTAAATAAAACAAGTTGAATTTACAATTTGCTCATTTATATATTAAAAGCAATCATGGGGTCGCATTTGACCCCATGTTGTCGTTTATGTTAAAATATTGGGATGTTGTCATTTAAGGGTTAAACATCTAACAACAACTACTAAATTAAAGAAATCAACCAGTCTGTTCCTCACCCTTTAGCATAATATGACAAAGAAAAGCAATACTTTCTGGAACTCACTGGATTGTTTTTCTTGCTTTTCTCGCCAGGTTTAGGCCGCCAGTCTTTTCGTTTATCGTTAGTATATGGTAGAACTTGCTAGAACTGCATCCTTCAAGTATTATACGAATGCAGCAAAATTTACGTTGGAAGAATAAAAAGACTACTAGTAGCAAGAATCAGATAACAAACACCTAACCAACTCCCAGCAAGCAGAAACAGGTAACCTAGAATAGCGGGCTGTGCGTGTGAGAAAAGTGGGCGCAATGGAGGGTACAGCAACTGCAGCATTGAAGGTACTGCTGAGCTGAATATTAACATAGAGGGAGACACAAAAATGGCTACATGCAGAATGCGGTGCCATGACCATGACAACTGGTCTTACCACCCCGCGATGAAACCCACCACAATACTTGACAACCTGCTATGCAACATACCTGAGATGCCACCCCACAGAATGTCAAGCATTGTGGGTACTCAGATCCCATACAAAGTCAACTTGAGTGACAGGTCCGAATGAGCTCTAGGAGAACCTCGACGTATGTGATGGTATCACCTGGTACACTGATGGCTCCAAAAATTCATCAGGTACAGGAGGAAGCATATACGGTGGTAGGCCTGAACGGAACGTAAATATCTGCCTAGGTTGCCTAGGTAAACTGACTACCGTTTTCCAAACACAAATAGTCGCAATTACGGAATGCGGCAGAATATGCATAGATAAAAATATAGTAAAAAGACTATATCTGCGTGCAAACACAGACAGCTGGGCGGCTCTAATGGCCCGGGACATCCAAAATATCAGACAACATGCTATGGCTAGCTGTCACCATCAGATGGGTGTCAAATCAGCACCAGAAGTACTGGGACAGTGTGGTGGAGAATGTCAGTCTTACAAGATGCTGAGGGGTCCCTTCTGTTCTAATACCGCCAACGCTCTCAGGTTGGGCAGGAAGAAGTTACGAAAAGTGGTTGCATTTATAACTGGTCATTGGACGTTCAGTGCACACCTGCAATAGTTGGGGATCAAGGTGTCTAATTCTTTATGCAGGAAGTGCGGTGGGGCAGAGGAAACAGCTAAGCATATTATCTTCGACTGTCCTGCCTTGAATGAAATCAGGAACTTCTATCTGAATGTAGGCAAAGAGCTTAGGATGAGACTCTGTCTAATTCCTTTGACCGGGGGTAGACAATAAGCTTTAATGCTAAGCGGCAATCATGTGGAACAACAAAGAACTCCACCGGTGTTCCGAAACCTCCAAGGAGGCAAAGTTAATCGTCAACAACGAAAAGTATGTAAATCTAGTATGAATATCAAAACTGGACCAAGTAATATTCATATACCACCATTAGACAAAACAAACTGACGCGCAGCGATCACCCAATTTCCACGTCACTAGGCATCAACGTTACTCAACTGGAGGCCCTTTCCGACCATCGAGAACAAAAGTCTCAGGCAATAAAATGTCAGTATTTCCAGGCAAAGGGAAGTAGTTCACCTTCAACCCTTTTTTGCCGGCCCCACAAAATCAGTACTAAAACCCCATAGCCTTCTGGAAACACATGCTTGCCGAACATACCAGATCAGTACGCTTACTGAGTATACTGATTTCTGATCTTCAAACTCCGCCGTGCCAAATATATAAACCTTTCTTGATTGCACACAGTCATCCAGGCTATCTAATCAAGCTGTCGTCAGTTGTAGGTCGACTCATTCAGGTCAACATTGGCGCCTACTAACTCCTAGCACGAGTTAAGGGCTGATGCAGGGGGTTTTGGTACCTATCTTTACCATTTTTCACATCCCCCACAATGTGCCCGGTCATCGGTGTCGGAGCCTTTAAGGGGATAAAATACGTTAATTTTTATCGACAAATCATCCCTCGAAAGTAGTTTTTCCCACCATAATAAAATGGCAGTCATTTTGTTTTTAGCTACCTATGTAAAGGCTCACAAACGCAAAATAAGTCTCATCCGATAGCGAAACGTAAAATTTCATTTCAAATCTGGGCAAAAAAATATTGTTAAAAGAAAATAATTATGTAATTTTCTGCGTTTTTTACAATTTTTTCAAGAAACCTAAGCCGTTAACCTACATTTTCTTATTTCTAAGCGACAGTACATGATGTTTCCTTAGCTATACATCTTAGCCCTAAGTAAAGTAGCTTAGAAGCTATGATGGTTTGAATATGACACTCGATTGTCTAATCCGGCAGTTGAGAAGGCAATAAAACAAAATACTCAGTGGTCACGTCATTTATTTTGGGAAAAAAAGAAACAAATATACCAACCATTGTTCGAAATGTCCTCCTGGGTGTTGTAGACATGCTGTTGCACTTACTGATACATGTTGCGTAGAGCGACTGATCATCGCTTTGTCATTCCGTAATTAATTTCCGACTTGAATAATTTTGCTAATAAGCTCCTCGTGTGTATTTGGCGTATCGACATGAACTTCCTGTTTCATTGTACCCCACAAGAAAAAGTCAATTGGGGTCAATTCCGGTCAACGCGGTGACCAAGTGATTGTTCCGCGTCGAAGCCAGGGCGAATATCGTTCATTTAAACGACCTCGTACATTTGCGGCGAAGTGTGCCAGAGCTCCGTCCAGTTAAAGAATCATTTTTGACCTATAGGCCAGTAGTACTTCCATAATGGCAATATGAGTAGGCCAATCAAAATATCATCAATCATTCCTACCGAGAATTCGCAGCCAAACTATGAATCCATTTGAAAGAACGATATTCGCAGTGGATTGAACGCGGTGGAACAATCGCTAGGCCACCGTGTTCATCGGAATTGACCCCACTGATTTTTTCTTGTGGGGTACAATGAAACAGAAACTTCATGTCGATGCGCCAAATACCCGCGAGGAGCTTATTAGCAAAACTATTCAAGTCGAACATTAATTACGAAATGACAAAGCGATGATCAGTCGCCCTACGCAACATGTGTCAGTAAGAGCAACAACATGTCTGCAATACCAAGGAGGACATTTCGAACAATGGTTGTAACATATGTTTCTTTTTTCCCCAAAATAAATGTCGTGGCCACTGAGTATTTTCTTTTATTGCCTTCTCAACTGCCGGATTAGACATCAAACAATCATAGCTTCTAAACTACTTAATTTACTTAGGGCTAAGATGTATAGCTATTTTTTTTAGGAAACATCGTGTACTATCGCTTAGAAATAAAAAAATGTAAGTTAACGGCTCAGGTTTTCTGGAAAGCTAAAATTGTAAAATAAACGCCAAAAATTACATAATTATTTTCTTTTCAAAATCTTTTTTGTTCTTTTATGAAACAAAATTTGGAAGATATTTACATCTATTTTATGGTCTACATGTTTCGCTATCGAATGGGACTTATTTTGTGTTTTTAGGACCTGTATTTGGGTAACTATGGCTAAATTAGTAAAACACTCTGCTTTGATTAAACAAAAAACAAAATGGCTGTCGTTTCATGATGGTGGGAGAAAAACTACTTATGGGCGGTGATTTGTCGATAAAAATTAACGTATTTTATCCCCCTAAAGGCTCCGACACCGAAGACCGGACACATTGTATACTAGTTCAACTATTGTAAGTGCGTTTATAGAAATACTTCTTTTGTACTAGTGTACAAATTGATGGGATTGTGGCTCTTTACCTTCTTCCGAAGAATATGATACTGCTATTTTTTGATCATAAAAAGATAGACATCAAGTCGACTCTGCACGTCGGAACTTCAGTTGGCGTAGCACATTCGTGTGGCGTCATTGATGTATTCGCCCAAATATTTGATGTATTCGCAAATATCACATGAAATAAATATGCTTTCCCTCATTGTCGGTCGGTATCATCGGCATAAACATTCATCTTATTTGTGTGTGGACTGAAACACGCATTTGCCTAATTGCATTATTCGCCCTATTAAATGCGAAACATAAATAGGTTCTCCACATGCCGGCACTTCACTTGGCGTAGTGTATTCGTGTATTTGTTTGATTTGTTAAAAAGCAGCTGTCTGAAAAATCTACACCCTTGGACAAAATTATCGAATATATTTTATAATCACGTTTACTATAGTCACTAAGTTATTACAATGTAATTAGTTAGTGATAGTGCAAAGTGTTTTCCTTCATTGATAATGTCATTATGCCATCACATAGACACTGCAATACAGCTGAAACAGTTAAACAGTACCTACAAATTGTAACTCTACATAATGAAGGATATAAACAAAAACATATAGCACGACGTTTCGGGAGAGGTCAATCTACGGTATCGAGTATTTTGAAAAGGTATCAAGAAACTGGGAATTTTGGACGCAAACCCGGTCAATGGCGTAAAAGTTGTACAGCAGCAGTTGATGATCGTTTTTTTTTATATTTAATTATATGCTAAATCCTAGATTGACATCGACTCATCTCAAACTAAACGGAAGATAAATTAATGTTCAAAAACATGAAAATTAAAAGAAGTATCTACGCTTGAAGCCAAGACAGCAAAATTCCACGCCTTGGGTCTATTACGCAACGGCGCCCCACGCGATTTGAGAAATTTCTTTTATCGATGTAAAGAGGATGGTCTGTTATGCGATTAAAAAAAATAAAATTTGCGAAAGAAGCAAGTTTTTTGAAAAAAATTATAAAACTGTATTTTCAACATATTTCAGTAACGCATGCGCACAGAACAATACAATTTTAGAAGTGAGATACTGCTTGACAGATGATAATAGATGCGGTGTTTCCAACACTTGCTCGATATTTAACATCGCTTCGACCGTACATGTACTAAGATTGAAACGTTACAGAGAAGATTAGCATGGCCCCTGCGCAAGGATAACACAAAGAATCGTGAATCGTTCTACATTTTTTACTATCTAAATTTAAAAATATCTTATCTCAAATGTTCCTTTGTTTCTAGCTGGTGTTTATGATTAAATATTATGTATTATTGTTTGTTTTATTTAGTTTGTATATTAGCTTTTTATGTAAAATCGGTGGTTTTAATTTTGTTTGTGATTAAGCTTTATTGTTATATTTGGCCGATATCAGTTCCAATAAATTATTGAAACGTGCGACTGACGTTGGACTGTTGCCACTAAAACCGAACAGGTGACAATCTTACCTGAGGCGAGGTTGGTTAGATTTTTCAACATATTTGATATCAGTAACGGGGGGCCTGGGGAGGCTTGCCCTGGTACAAGCCTAATTAAACCTAAAATAGCCTAAATTTAGATATCTTTTATATTTCACCCAACCTAGTAAGTATATTAACACCAACTTCAACCTCCATTTCAGTTTCTGCTAAAACAAAATCAGGTCAAACTTAATCCCTTTTGAACATCTGTGTATGAAAGTCCCAAAATGATTTATTTTCATCTTTTCCAAAACACATTGACTGAATTTTCCATGTTTTTCACTAACCTAAAAAAATGCAATTGCACAATTTCGTGAAGTACATTAACTGATAACTGCTGCTCGCTGGCAACACCGCATCTTTGTGACACTATTGATGTCTATCATGCGGGTTTTCGATTCTAAAATTGTCTTGTACTTTTCGGGTACGTTTTGCAAGTGTGGTGAAAATACAGAGTTTTAACAATATTTTTTTTTCAAAAAATGCTTCTTTCACCAATTTTCTTCTATAAAAGTACATAATAGACAATCCCCTTTAATTCAAATATGAAATTTTACCAAATTACGTGGGGCGTTGTTGCGTTGTAGCATCCCACGCCTTTTCCCGAGCCTTTTCCAAAATCACAAAACTCGTCGATTAGAATTTGCACAAATATTCAGTGGAATATCGAAAGTTGGAAAAATGTACTTTTCAAAAATGAGTAAGCCATATGGGCGAAACTACATCTACTACGTTGGAGAATGATTCGACAACTGCAATCTCATAAAGATCGTTAGTTTTGGAGGTGGGGGTTTAATTCTGTGGAGAAGTATTAGTTGGGAGGGAGGCACCGAACTCGTGGAAGCCATTGTACGAATAACTAGTGACTTGTATATCGAACACATCCTGCAAGATCTTGTTTTGTCGTATGTCGGCCATATTGGATACGAAAGATTCATATTAATGCACTATAATGCTCGACCGCATGCAGCTGGCATAGTGACTAATTAACTTGATGCAGTCCAGATTCAAAGATTAGATTGGCCACCATGTAGCCCTGACCTAAATCCGATTGAACATATGTTATACTATCTTAAATGTCACATACAAACGAGAAATCCCATTTAATTTTTATCAAAAGATTTGTATTTGAGGTCTAATTAGCATTTAAGTATAACGTAAATCTCCTTAATTTTCACAACCTTTTCCATCTTTTTTTTAAGATTTTAATCTGATAAAAATAGAGATTGGGCATTGAAATTTGTTTATCATATTTTTTTTGTAACGTATAGCTTTTACATGACTGGATTCACCACAATTTATTTTTACAACGGAGAATTATGAAAATTTAATAATATTCGATAATTTGGTCCATGATGTATTTAGAACATTTGCGTAAATAGGTTCTAAATCACACATAATTACACACAGCAAATACAACAAATACACGAATACTCTACGACAAGTCCCGGTATAACAAGAAAATGGTAACACGGGTTTTATAAAAACTGAAAACCATCCGGATACCGGTAAACAGAATACTAGTTATGGATACCTTGTCTCCTTGTCTTTATAGTAAGATCATTATAAATGAAGCATTACTTTTCCAGAAACGTTCCAGTAGCTACCAGGACCATCATTCTCATCATAACCAGCAACCAGTAACGAGTAAGACAGTACCTGTGAATCAGCAACAAACGCCACCGGACCAACCGCAGCACCAACCAGTACCTCTTTCCCCTCCTCAGCAGCATATGCTGACCGCCGCTCAAGCGATGTCACCGCAATCGTTCGTAGAGCCTCCACCTCCGCAGTACGTAGCTGCGATACCATTGCAATCAGCTACTATAGTGCCCAACTTTGCTACCTCCCCACCTGCAGCTGTGTTGTCTCCTTTACCGGTAAATATAGAGTTTTATCTACTCCCATTAAGATATATAGCGATTACCAATTTACTTTTAAACAAAAAACGTGAATTATTTCTCATAGCTCACGCTCCAGCCGTGAGTTATGAACAACGCCTACTAGATACCAGTACCTACCGATCTCTTTTAATAGCATATGGTTAAATACACGCTAGGATAACTGCAAAGGTGGCCATGCCATGAGATATCAAACGGTAATTCGACTATGTGCAGTATTTATTTTACAGGAGTGAGGTTAAGTTGTCAATAATTCGTAATTATTTTGTATTTAAGACATACTATTAATAGCTTCCGTCGTAGATAAAGTATAGGATTCAACTTTCGGTAATGGTAATAACTCACTTGTTGATTTACAACAACAAAACAACTTCAAATCCGTGAGTTATTACCGTCATTTCCGCATCTTTGAACAATATACTATTTATTATCTGCTCTCATTAAGTTATTCAGCGATTACCAACTACCTTTGAACAGGTAATACTACCTTTAAACAAACAAACTAGATACCTACAAGTATACCGATCTCTTGAAAACCCATATAATTAAATACGTGCTATAATAACTGCAAAGGTGGCCATGCCATGAGACGTCAAACGCTAATTTGACGGTGTATATTATTTATTTCACAGAAGTGAGGTTCATTTGTCAATAATTCGTAATTATTATACAGGGTGTTCAAAAAGTTCCGGACCGGATGAATAACTTGGGAAGTAGGGGCCACACAAAAAAATGGTCAAGGATAAGGTCGTAGGAAATTTTCCGAGCTATTTGATGGTGACCTTGACGGTGACCTTGAGCTTGACCTTTAAGGTGATTTCAAGATAAAGTTTATTTTTTTAAATAGAAACCCCTATCTTTGACACCGGAAATGAAAAGTGCTAAAAATTTTACGCCAAGATTATGACTTTGACCTCTTGAGAAATTTGACCTTGAACGGTTAGGTCAAGGTTAAAGTCAAATTGTGATGTGCAGGGCATCTTGAGAAGTAGGGGTCACACAAAAAAATGGTCAAGGGTAATGTCGTAGGAAATTTTCCAAGCTATTCGATGGTGACTTTGATGGTGACCTTAAGCTTGACCTTCAAGGTCATTTCAAGGTCAAGTTGATTTTTCTTAAATGGAAACCCCTATTTTTGACACCGGAAATGAAAAGTACGGAAAATTTTACGACCAGATCATGACTTCTACCTCTTGAAGAATTTGACCTTGAACGGTTAGCCAAGGTCAAATTGTGACATGCAGGGTATCTTGGGACGTAGGGGTCACACAAAAAATGGTCAATGGTAAGGCCGTAGGAGATTTTCTGGGCTATCCGATGATGACCTTGAAGGTCAAAGTCAAGGTCACCATCAAGGTCATAACCGGATAGTCCGGAAAATCTCCTACGGCCTTACCATTGACCATTTTTTGTGTGACCCCTACGTCCCAAGATACCCTGCATGTCACAATTTGACCTTGGATAACCGTTCAAGCTCAAATTCTTCAAGAGGTCAAAGTCATGATCTGGTCGTAAAATTTTGCGTAATTTTCATTTCCGGTGTCAAAAATAGGGGTTTCTATTTAAGAAAATTAACTTGACCTTGAAATGACCTTGAAGGTCAAGCTCAAGGTCACCATCAAGGTCACTATCGGATAGCTCGGAAAGTTTCCTACGACTTTACCCTTGATCATTTTTTTGTGTGGCCCCTACTTCCCAAGTTATTCATCCGGTCCGGGACTTTTTGAACACCCTGTATATTAATTGCTTCAGTCGTAGATAAAGTATAGTATTCAACTCTCGGTAATGGTAATAACTCAATTTTTGATTTACATCACTGGCCTTGGGCTCGTGTTGCAAACTTCAACTGCGTGAGTTATTACTGTTATTACCGCATCGTTGAACAATATACTATTATTTCAACATTTGTCATAAGACCTGTGAAAAGTATTTTCTTTTGTATTGTAGCTGTCAAGCTTTAGAGTACCTACTCCTGCACCAGATATAGGCTGTGAAGCACTTTTGTGTATCTTTCATTGTTTGTAGATTGTGGTCGCCCAGCAAATTTTATAACTAGAAAAAATCACAAATTTATTTTCTTGTCACAGATTTCAAGAGTATTTCGTCCAATTAGTTTTCTAAAATTTTATCTTTATTCCATTAAAATAGTTACGAATGTTTAGTTTCAATTTGAAAATGTAAAGCAAAATGAAAAAATATATTTTTTAAGTTAGGATGAAGTGAATATTTCAAATTTATTTCCTCTCTTGTATTGTCAATGGTAAGTGCAGTTACTCAAAAAATGTGTGTCATATTTTTTCACTTTCATCAACGTCATTTGAATGACAAACTTTTGAGCATATATGTTATTTTCCTTGAATCCTTCTCCCGCAAAGGATTTACAAACATGGCATGGCATTTATGCTTCTGAAACACTTGGACTGCAATAAAATCTTTAATGATCACCAGTACGACTGCTATACTGCCGTCGTAACAAAGAGTGCCGTATCTGCAAAATCTTAGTTTGGAGAAAATCAAGGAAAAGCGTTTTGATTTCTGCCAGGCTCAATAAGCTACATAAGTTTACAAAAATGGTGAACATTTGTAAACTTCAACCTACAAAAACTCACTGAAATAGTCTTAGACGTCTAAGTTAGTTATTGTATGCAAAAATTTCATTTGCGGCTCTTAAAGTTACGACTGTGATAATATTGCAACCGCTTCTTTGAGCAAAAATGCCGTAACTGGAATTAGGAGTATTTACGGTATTTTAAGCTAAAACTTTTATGTATATTTATACTCACCAACTAACTCTACTTTCAAATAACAGCAATTTTGGGAATAAATAAATATGTTGAAATTATAATATTGTTTTATTAGTAAACAGAATGGATCTAACAACCACTACTACTACCATTAGTACTATTTTACTACACAAATTTTCATTCAAAATGCTGCACTAAGTCATTAGATTGATCTGATACAGGAATATTTTCCCAAAACTTCAACCTGGCTTTCGGTATAATTGAGGATAAGTTCTTTAATATACTATCGCGTTTGAGGACAGCAATCTTCGCAGGTTGTTAGTTGAAATCCAAATCTGGGGGAATAATGAAATGCATATCAGGATCTCGAAAATTATCTGTAAAAGTCGACGCCACAGACAATGATGGTTTTGATATGCCCTTAGCTTTATGGGGAACGGCCGTTAAAGTGTGACATGTGATGAACTCAGATGCAATATTTTCTGATATTGTATTTGTGTCTGCCACCGCTTGTGCTTTAGCCAGATTCATTATTGTTTTAGTCCTGCGCTTCATTTCTAGGCACAGTCAATGAAAACTGAAACAAAACGCTTTGCTGTATCTCAATTGTACAAAAATACTGAATGATCTAAGAGCAGCTTAATGTTTTGCTAAGTTTCGCTGTGATAGATAAGACATTCGCATTTGAATGTTCGACGCATAGCTACGGCTTTAAATACTCCAATATTCCATAAAGATGTTTAATTCATATACATGTTTGGCAAACAAAATAACTGCAGATAAATTTTTCAGTAGATAAAAAAAATAATTGAAAATTTGTTGAGACTTTGTTTTGTACGAGTAACCGATTCTTAAAGGAATCAAACAGAGAAAATTGGAAAAGTCGTAACACCAACTCAAAAAGTGCTGAATGCACAAATCATGCGCAGAACAGGAGAATTTTAACAGCAAAAAATCACGTCGGAACATGGCTCTAAAGAAATTGCCATGTGCAGATTAAAATTGCTTACATCAATAATTTCAATAAGAATTTTAATTTGTGGCAACTAACCGAAAGTGGCCTCAGTTATCGGTAGATAACACGTGATGAATGTAAGGTTATGTTGATTCTTTACATTGAGTTTGGTCTTTAGGTTGCTATTTCTAAATAACTAGGTAATCTATATTTGTCTAGGTGTCTGCAATTCAAATTCACTTCTTAAGGATAAGGCACATTTACTAGATAGAGCACTTGAAATGTATTCTGGTGATATCTTACTGCGTTGATAAATAAACATCAAATGAAGACAGACACTGACCGGCGCATCTTAAATCACGTAAATTACCCGCTTAAAAAACCGTAAGTAACCCGGTAGCAAGGTAGTTACGCCTTTATAAGTTTGCATTGTCGGATACGGGTTTCTAAGTGACATTCGCATCGCGCTTGATCATTCAATTTTATTCTATGTTCTGTGAAAATGTAGATAGGTCTTTATAGGAAAGGTTTGTCAGTTAAGGCTTTCTTAGCAAAAATCATCGGCTATTACGTCATATTGTAAAAAACGTATGTGCATTTGAAGAATTTACAATGTCGATACGGCGTTTTATGATAAAGAATTGAACTCAGATCGCTCTAAATAGTAGGAATAAACTTATATAACAAAAAATTAAAAAATGCAGATACGGTACTCTTTGTTACGACGGCAGTATAGATCTGGCCTACGTTAACAAAGACTCTCGATAGGGTATGAGATGGGGACTGAATCATGCTGCTTATAATGGGTTGTCACAGAGTTTGAGCCAGTGCCAGTAGTCGGATAGGCTTCTCAGAGAGCGAACGTGATAGTTGAAGAACATACTTGGAATGTGTTTTCTATCAATACTGGTATTCTCCAGCGGTTTGAAACACAAAACTTCATTGTGTACATAGACATCACGCTGGACAACGAAAAGAGTTTTGGAGACCATATCAAAAGAGACAGCGAAAGGGGTAAAGAAGGAGACAAATCTTTCCCGACTTATGGCAAATGTCGGTGGACCCACTAGCAGGAAAAGAGCACTCCTGTGCGTAGTAGCTCAGTCTGTGATCCTTTATGGAGTCCCAGTGTGTGCCTTTAATAGGAAAAGACGGGTCATTATGGCAACACCGCCACTGTACCTTTTAGTGGAGGAAAGAGCGCGCATGTATATATAGAGGTAAAGAAGATCTGCCAGCTACGAGAGTCAGTACGTTAGAAAAATGGCACCAACTATAAACAGATACAACGGAGGTGGTGCAAATGGATAAAGAGGCTGATACTGTGGAGTGCAAGCACAGAACAACGTGCGACTTCCTCATTTAGGTGCTGTCAAGCCAGTGCGTAAGGGCGTATAGACACCAAATCGGAAGAGCAATTGATGATATGTGCCACCATTGCCGCGTGGTGGACACAGCTGAGCACACGCTACAGTGGATGGTCCCATTTCAAGCGAGAGGCGAGAGCAAACCTGCCTGAGGACCTCACTCCTGAAAATATGATGCCACTGATGTTATCAAGCGAGGTATAATGAAAGATCGTACATAAGAGGATAAAAAGAATCTTGAAAGCGAAAGAGTCAGAAAAACGCCGACACATGGGATAAGAAGTACCTTTTGCACTGAGAGAAAATATCGTTCGTGATGAGGCTCGGAGATAGAAAAAGTAGAGAAAGGGAATGGGTCCTAACCAGTCGGGCCGAGTTGGCATGGCGGATGGACGCAATTGTGTCCTTTGGACATGACAATGTCGAGCGGGCAGATTCTATTTTATACTTCCGGGTGTGTGAGTGCTTCTGTCCTTGCGATCAAGCCGATTTTACTAAACCCTCTATAATAAACAAACTACTACTTACTGCTAGATTGATGTCCCAGAAGCAGCAGCAGTCTTGGGCTGCAGACAGTCGAATACAATGCAACGATCAAATCAAACCGTAAGTTACCGCAGAGAAGATAATTATACATTAATGCACCTTTACTCGAGCTTTTTGATTCAATACAAAAAGGAACAATACGTCTAGTTGGTGCGCCTGATATTAATAAGGTACAAAACTAAGATCGTAGACAAATTTTTGAATTGTCCATATACTCAAAGTTTGACTGTAGCATCAGATCATATTAGACCTTCAACGTATCCTACAAAAAAAAAACCAGTTGCGCTATGGAATTATCTGCATATTCCCCAATAGTTATACGTTTCGTAATTTACATTATCTTAAAGATAATGGAAATATATTTATTATTATTATTATTTATTTATTCATTTTAAAAGCTACATGAATAAATGAAGGTCATTCCCAGAAGGCACTGCCTTGTGCGTGAACATCTCCTGTATAGAAAACGAGCAATATACTTTTTGCCTCTCCAAATTTTATTACTCGATGGTTCATGATCCTTTATTTTATTTCATTTCCAGCAAGTAGATAACATGGTGATGTCACCTGCTCAGTCTCATTTGCAAGCGGATCTGCAAAGGAAGCACGCACAGCTCCAAGCTATTATAGATCAACAGCAACAGGAACTTAGGAGGGTATCTGAACAGTTGCTCATGGCTAGGCTTGGATTGTTACCTGGATCCCAACCACAAGCCGTGGTACAAAACGTAAGTCATTAGTTTTTGAAATTATATGTACGAGGGGTTTTTGATGAATCTGCTATGACTTCTAAGGGAATACTTTTCCAATTACTGTTCCATTTCTTTTAGTAACAAAACGTTGCAATGCCCTAAAAATAACCATTTGTTCCAACAATGGCTTTTACTTCCCACACCGATAGTTGAGGGGAGTATTGTGATCGTGAAAATTTTCGACTTCGAGATAAAACGCTTTTTGGGCGCTTCATGATGTCTACATAACGAAAATCCACGTCACTCATTTCCGTCGGTCTGTCTGTCTGTCGGTCTGTCGGTCGGTCTGTCTGTCTGTCTGTCTGTTGGAGACGTTGTAACGTCGTAACCTCAGTAACTGCTACATGGATTGTGATGAAATTTAGGTATCGATATGTTGTGGGGTCGTAATAGATAATGTTCCTATAATTTTGGAAATCGTTGTAGAGGGGGCGGAGTAATTAGCAAAAAACAATAATTTTCAATATTCCTCAAACTTCATTTTCAGGCGTTTTAAGGGTTCCTGGTCATTTTCAACTTTTTTGGGTGGGGGTGAAGTTGGGGTGGTTTGGGGGTGGGGGGTTGTAAAACTGAAAAATTTGTTGTATTCCTAATGGGCTGTCCACTGACCTGTGAATGAAAAACCTAGCAGCATAATATACTTTTTAGGTCCATACGAACATTGCCTTGCTTATTATAGATACCTAGGGACTTAGAATTTGTGATATATGTATACATACGAGTATTGCTTTAGATCGTTCTATATTGCGTAACGCGAAACTTATTGAATTGCTTTTAATGAAATTTTAACACAGAATTAGAATGGAAAAAATGTGTCAGTGGCGGCGCAGCAATAATAAAAACACCAAAAATATAAAAACAGCTCAAACTTTGTTTTTAGGCGTTTTAGGAGTCCCTGATCATTTTCTACTTTTTTTTGGTGGGGGTGAATTTGGGGTGGTTTGGGGGTGGAGGGTTGTAAAACTGAAAAATTTGTTGTATTCATAAAGGGCTGTCTATTGACCTGTGAATGAAAAACCTAGCGGCATAATATACTTTTTTAGGTCCATCCGAACATTGGCTTGCTTATTATGGAAACCAACTAGAATTTATGATGTAGGTATACATACGAGTACTGTTTTAGATCGTTATATATTGCGAAACGCAAAAATGATTGATTTGTTTTTGATGAAATTTTGACACAGTATTATTACCGCGGCGAGGATGGAAATCGCGTATGTTTTAGAAAAATCATGTCAGTGCCGGTGCAGCAATAATAAAAAAACTAAAACATAAAAACAGCTCAAACTTTGTTTTTAGGCGTTTTAGGAGTTCCTGATCATATTCAACTTTTTTTGAGTGGGGGTGGAATTGGAACGGTTGGGGGGTGAGGGGTTGTAAAACTAAAAAAATTGTTGTTTTCATAATGGTTTGTCCATTGACCTGTGGAAGAAATACCTAGCGGCATATTTTTTGTAAGTCCATCTGAATATTGGCTTGCCTATTACAGAAACCAATTTTGTGATGTATACATACGAGTTTTGCTTTAATTCGTTCTATGTATATTGCGTAAAGCGAAAATTATTGAATTGATTTTAATGAAATTTTGATTTACTACCGCGGCGAGAAAATAAAAATATAAAAACAGCTCAAACTTCATTTTTTGGAGGCTCCTGATCGTTTCGTATCGTCCAGTTGAAGTATGCAGAAGAAAGTGTGGCGTCCTAGTTCCTAAAGAGGGAGACGCAAGAAACTATTTACTGGAGTTTTTGTGTTGGATGTTTTTTTGCGGGCAGGGGGGGATGATTTGGTTGCAAGGGAATTTCAAACTATAGCTTCATGCAATCGAGAAATAATAAAATGGTATCATCATTATGTGTGGGAAGTACTGAGCCAATCAACTTGACTCCATTTTTTTATTCTCCTACCACCTTGCCTTTTCTTTAGGTTTGTAAATAAAGAATAGTAGGGGGAGACTAAAAGACATGGTGAATAGCGTAGCACTATGTACATGATGGTTTCATACGTAGGTATGCATCCGTGAATTTTCCTGATGAAACAACACCTTTTTTCGACGGTGTGGTCGTACTTGCTTGAAAACAGTGTCAAATATGTCTACTACCACTTTACCATTTTCCAGAAAAACCAGAAAATTGTGGCTATGACTTAATTATATTGTATTATCAACTGCGTCGATTGCAACCTGGTCTCTAGAGTACAATGAAGTAACTGCATAAAACCTCGTTTAGATTGGGGCTGGACATCCCCATTGAAGAAGAGAATACTTGAAGGGAACGTTGCTTAAGCGATTGTTAGCATATTTTGATGTTTGGCGTTTTTTGAAAACTTGCAAAACTTGCCTTGTTTGAGACATACTGGTCAAAGTTTTCGACAAAATAATTTCTACACTATAAATTTGTGCAATACAATTTTTCTTTAAATACGTCTTAACAATATTCTGGTTGCTAGAAATAGCTATTTTACCGAAAAAATGGATAAATCAAATTGCAACCCTTTTAATAAAGATAATTTGCTCGTCAACATTCCAATTGTCGGAAGTGTGATAACAGTGCCCTTGAATTGGGCAGAAAGTATCCCCTGTCACCTGTAGAAAGCGGGTTCTTATAGTGAGACACTCTTGTAGTGACGTTTAGATAGAGGGCGAAATAATATTGTCTTGAAATACTAGTTTTGCCGATGAGTGATGTGATTTCATTTATCTAAGACCTAAGTTGTACCGATGATCGTTAATAAAAATGAAACGGTTCTTTAGGAAATTTTGTTATCCAATAACATCGAAAAGACAGACAGCTTAACCCATTTATGTCCATGGTGCATCAACGTACCAGCGAATACCGACTTGTGACAAAAATCTTATGCATTATCACTTTATTCCTCTCAGGTGACTTCATCCAGGATTAAATCTGTTTACTATACATTTAGTAAGGCAAAAATATAGTTTTCTCATGTTAATATGGTATAATAATTTGATAGTTTTTCTGCCCTTATGCATTACAAGACTCAACTGTTGCGAAGTTAAATTTACTCCGTGTTGCTCCACAGCAATAATCCGAAAGTAGGATGACTAGGTTTATCCCACATAAATACTCAAGAATCGCCTAAAAAAATGTAAATATATAGGTGGTTCGTATACGCAGCACTGGCAGAATGTGTGTATAGTATGTATATTTTACATGATCGAACTTGTTTCATTCGAAAGACTGCGTCCGCCAGCAATAAAACTTGTTTATAGAAACTACAATGCCGTCTACTCCATTTTTACCCGGTAGAAGATAGAGGCTGCAGTGATAGAAATGGGTGAAGAGTTAGATGATATTAAAAAAGAAGGGTTTTTTCGCCATAGGAACTATCAGAGAGAATAGGGCGAATAAGTATCTACTATAGTCTTCCAAACTGTTATCGAAAAAGCGAAGGAGCTCGTATGATTCCATAGAAGGTACTATCTCAAAATAACCAAATTTCAGTACACAAATAGAAGGTATATTTTAAAATTTGCAGAGAAATCGATATATCTCGGAAATGATGAATGTAGGCATAGGAAATGCTATACAAACATGAAAGAGCATATTAAAAGCAATTTTTTGGTAAAATAAAATATGGAGGATTACATTCAAGAAAGAGAAAGATCTAGAGTTTGCATTCTACATCACCTAGTATATGAACATGCATCGTCGACCTTTTTTGCAGCCGACGTTAAAAACTAGAGGATACTCTTTAGCTTTTATCATGTAAAAAAAATGAAGTCAAGTTGATTGACTCAGTACTTCCCACACATTACGCTGATACCGGTTTATTATTTTCCCATAGCATGAAGCTTTAGTCTAAGATCCCTTGCAACCAAATAACAGGGCAATGGTCAGCCTATTATCGATACTACAAACTTCTCAGTTTTACAACCCCCACCCCCCCAACCACCTCACTTTCACCCCCACCCAAAAAACTGGTAGGAAATGATCAGGAACCCCTAAAACATCTAAAAACCGAATTTGAGTTGCTTTCATACTTGTTGCGTTCTTTGATTATTGCTACGCTGTCACTGACAAGATTTTTAACAAACATACGCGTTTTCCATTCTCACCACGGTAACAATATACTGTGTCAAAATTTCATTAGAATCAATTTAATAGTGTCCACGTTACAAAATACAAAACGATTTAGAGCAATAAATTCTCGTATAGTATACAGAAAATTCTAAGTCCCTTAGTTTCTGTAATAGGCTAGGCAATGTTCGAATGCACCTAAAAAAGTGATTTGTGTCGCTAGATCTTCCTTCACAGGTTAGTGGACAGCCTATTATGAGTACAAGAATTTTTTTAATTTTTCAACCCCCAACCCCCCAACCACCCCAATTTCACCCCCACCCAAAAAAAAACGCAGAAAATGATCAGGAACCTCTAAAACGCTTAAAAACGAAGTTTGAGCTGTTTTTATATTTTTAGTTTTTTTATTATTTCTGCGCCGCCACTGGCACGATTTATCAAAACCATACGCGTTTTCCATCTTCGCCATGGTAGTAATGCCATTTCAAAATTTCATTAAAACCAATTCAACAGTTTCCTCGTTCCAACGATCTGACGCAATACTCTCGTATGTTTACATCAAAAAAAATTCTAGTCCTTTGCTTTCTGTAATAGGGAAGGCAATGTTCGGATGGACCTAAAAAAGTTATTTATGTCGCCAGGTCTTCCTTCACAAGTCAGTGGACAGTCTATTATGAAAGCAACAAATTTTTCGATTTTACAACCCCCCACCCCCCAACCACCCCAATTTCACCCCCACCCAAAAAAAAGTAGAAAATGATCAGGGACCCCTAAAATGCCTAAAAACGAAGTTTCAGCAATATTTAATTTTTTTCGTTTTTTGCTAATTACTCCGCCGCCTATGCACCGATTTTCAAAATTATAGGAACATTACCTACTACCACCCCACAGCATACCGCTGCCCAAATTTCATCACAATCCATGCAGCGGTTACTGAGATTACGAGGGTAGAAAAACGCGACAGACAGACAGAGCGACAGACAGACAGACCGACAGACAGACCGACGGAAATGAGTGACGTGGATTTTCGTTATGTACACATCATAAAACGCCCAAAAAACGTATTATCTCAAAATCGAAAATTTTCGCGATCACAATACTCCCCTCACCTGTCGGTGTGGGAAGTAAAAATAATTTATGAATCATAATTTTCAATACACAGTAAGTTCATTTCACAGCGATTTGGATATAAATTTGGTCATAACATTTGAAATACCCTGTATCTTGTATGAACGAGGATCTTTATTAGAATCTACATATGGCATAATATATGACGTATGTCATTTAAAAAAATATGTTTACATCACCACGTTATTATGAGCAAGTAACATATCCTTGCCTACAAATTTGGTATACAACTTTTTTCGCTATCTTCTGCATAGTGGAATTATCAACCGATTCAGTACTAGAAACTCACCCTGTATATCCTCCGATAGCGAAACTGTTTCTACACACTGGCATGGCATGATCCAACACGCGCTCCAATAAAATCACATTATGTATGTTGGAAAATGTGTTTGCTAAAGTTTCGGGTAGATCTGATGCCTTTCATCGTAATGTGATCGAAATGTCTCTAAAAATTTTATATTCCAGCATATGTAGTTTTACTGATCGGCACTAAAGGTCAGAGAGACAACTACAGGATACGAATTGTTTTTCTTATCATGTTTATGTTCGATTCATAAACTTTCCGTTGCCGTCGTCGTTGCCGTTGGCATTGACGTTCGCCGTTCGTAGCACAAGGCTGCTATTCATAAACTCGACGCTGGTGCCGTTAACCTAGTTTTCCCATTGTGTTTGTAAACATGTTCTATCGCGATTTATCATCAGTGTTTTTGGCTTTGTGAAAGATCTTTGAATTGTCTTGGTGAAAATGGACATAGTCAGAACCAATAACCAATACAGAAAACTTGAGAAAACCCAGAACCCTTTTGACAGCTAGTCGTCAACGATAATAACAATATCACATGACCGGCACCGACGACTATGATTGGCTTATACGCCGGCTAGGACGGTGGCTACGAACGGCGGACGGAAAAAGTTATAGTCCGATTCATAAACTCGACATTAGCGTTGCCGTTGGCGTTGAAGTTCGCCGTTCGTAGCACAAGTCTGCTATTCATAAACTCGACGTTAGTGCCGTTAACCTAGTTTTCCCATCGTGTTTGTAAACATGTTTCATCGCGATTTATCACCAGTGTTTTTGGCTTTGTGAAAGATCTTTGAATTGTCTTGGTGAAAGTGGGTATAGTCAGAACCAATAACCAATACAGAAATATTGAGAAAACTCAGAATCCTTCAGACCTCAGAATCAACAATAATAACAATATAACATGACCGGTACCGACGACTATGGTTGACTTATACGCCGGCTACGACGGTGGCTACGAACGGCAAAAGTTAAAAGATAGTTATGTCGAACGGCGCGCCCAACGGCAGACCCGACGGTGGACGGCGACTATGAATGGTTTCAGGCGTTTCAATGTATTTATGTTGCAACGGCCGACGGCAACGGCAACGTCGAGTTTATGAATCGGTCTTAAAGGATAGTCAGGGTGCATTTATAGTGCTGTAACGTAAGAGGTAAGGTAAGAGGTATGAAAATAAACCTGTGGAATCAGATGAGAGTGGTTATAGTCGCAACGTAAGAAGTAACGCAAGACGTAAGAAATTCATTTCTATTAATTTCTAAAAGTGACGGGACATGAAATGAGAAGCGATTTCGGGTGGAAATCGGCCAGGACCGCTAGACATCGTGCATAAAACACGCGGGAATTTAGAAATATGGTTGTGAAATACTGCTTACCTCGGAAATAAACCAAATTCATTTTTCTTACGGCATCGGGTGAATTCCGGTGAATTCGGCCATGGTCGCCAAAATGAATGCAATCGCCATAGGCTGGTGTTGGACATGTGATCAAAGATTTGAATCACCGACGGGTGATTTGAACCGACTTTTTGCAAAATACGTTTGCACACCAAGGCGTGCAGGACCGGACAAGTCGTGCAGGACCGGCCTATACATTTTTATATGAACAAGGAAAGGAATGGTTACACCAGGCAGACTATGCACTAGAGAGGCTGTTTCACAGCTAGAACATGATTTGCAGTATTAGAAAATATTTTCCCTAAAAAAAAAAAATGCAACCAACATAGTCCCACAATATTGTAGTCATGATTTTGCCGAGGTTTTTTATATTCTGTGTACATGAAGAGGATTGTGAGTTCCTCCTTCCCTAATGATAAGTACTCCATTGATATGAGTATATTGTCACGACGGCCTCTTTTTCTTCACCCAGGGAATCAAACTCGACGTAACTTTCACCGTTTTACTTCAGAACTTAATACAATATCTCTTAACCTTATCTCAACTAGATCTCAACTCAACTGACTCCTGCCACGCTACTCGTGGTGCCTTATATACTTCATCGAACCATCTAGAAGATTCCAGACACCCAGATGACATTCGAGAATGCCGATCTGTCAGTCTAGAAAATTCCAGATGATTCGATGACGTTTACACATCAAAAAAATCTAACCTAATCATTGTGAAAGAAACATTAACAAATCCAAATAAGCAATGTAATATACAGGATGTTACACTCTTCCCCCCTTAGCGTTCGGCGTCCTCGACGAACAGTTCGCTTCGATCCTTGTATGGCCACAGGCGATCGCTATGGACGACCTTCGGTTTTCCACTACCCATACGTATCCTGTAGACTACGTCGTTGAGGCGCTTCATCACCACGCAGGGTCCCTCCCAATGGCGTTGTAGCTTCGGACATCTACCCCTTCTCCGTCGTGGATTGTAGAACCATACCAGATCACCTTCGACGAACTTTGGGCTATTTGCTTTCAGATCGTATCTGGCTTTCATTCTGTCGCTGGCAGACTGGATGTTTCCTCTAGCAGACTCATGGATATCCCAGAGCGTTTCCTGAAGCTCGCTCACCCATTCGCATGGAAGACGACGTTCCGTTTCTGGGGGTGACCAAGAGCTAAGTCCAGAGGCAGCCGCAGTTCTCGACCAAAAATTATCTTCGCTGGGCTCAACCGAGTTGACTCGTTCACCGCTGATCTGTAGGCCAACATTCCCAGAGGAATCTTCGTATCCCAATCAGACTGATGTTCGTTAACGAATTTTGATAGGTAATCTAGGATTGTCTTGTTGAAGCGTTCCACCATACCGTCGGACTGCGGATGAAGAGCAGTTGTTCTAGTCTTCCGAATTCCGAGTTTTCTCATCAGCTGTATGAAGACTTCCGATTCAAAGCTTCGTCCCTGGTCTGAATGTAGTTCATTAGGAACTCCGAATCTGGACACCACGTGTTCTAAAAGAGCCTGTGCCACTGTGCCTGCTTCTTGATTGGGCACAGGAATTGCTTCTGGCCATTTAGAGAAATAATCCATTACAACAAGCAGATACTTGTTTCCAAGGCTGGTTTCCGGCAAAGGACCCAAAATGTCTATGGCGATTCTCTCAAACGGCGATCCAACGTTGTACTGCTGCATGCGTGATCGTTGACGAATACTTGGACCTTTTCTTGAGTTGCAGACATCGCACGTGGAACAGTAATTTTCAACATCTTCGCGACAGCCAACCCAGTAAAATCTCTCCTTGATTCTTTCCAGGGTCTTCCTGATGCCAAAGTGACCCCCACTGCTACTATCATGTAGTTGTTCCATAATTGCTTTCCGTAATTTCCTTGGTACTACAAGTTTTTCTTTAGCATGTCTGCCATCAGTATCCTCCCAGATTCGATACAGGAGGTTACCCCTTACCTTTAGTGAGTCCCATTGTGCTAGGTAGGCTTTAGTGATGGGACTCATAGTACTTATTTCCTGTTGACTAGGCTTGTTTCCATTTAATAGTGAATGAATAACTAACCCTAGCTCAGCGTCTTGTGACTGAGCTTGCTTGAAGGTTTCTAGTGAAATCTTGGTTCCTTCCAATTCAAATGCTTCTATTCTTAATGTGTTTATGTCGAATTCTCGTCGTTTCTCTTCTTTCGAGCAGTGCTTACAGTCTTCATCACAGGGCCTGCGTGACATAGAATCGGCATTTCCGTGTTGCTTTCCTGGACGATGACGAATTTCAAAGTCATAGCTTTGGAGGTTTTCAATCCATCGAGCAAGCTGGCCTTCTGGATTCTTGAACTTCATTAACCACTGCAAAGCTGAATGATCGGTTCTCACGATAAATCTTCTTCCGTACAATAAGTGGTGGAAATTTCCGATCCCTTTCACCACACTGTACAACTCTTTTCGTGTCACACACCAGTTTTTCTGCGCTTTGTGCAAAGTTTTACTGTAGTATCCAATTACCTTTTCGATGCCATCTTGTTCTTGAGATAAGACAGCTCCAACAGCATATTGGCTAGCATCTGTGTCCAAGTAGAAAGTTCCTTCCCTTGTAGGATGAGCTAGTATCGGTGAGGAGGTCAAAGCCGTTTTCAATGCGTCGAAGGCTTCTTGGCAGATGGAGTCCCAATAAAACTTATTACCATTTTCAGTTAAGGCAAATAATGGTTTGGCGATGGTAGAGAAATCTTTCACAAATCTGCGATAATAACTGCACAGTCCCAAAAAGCTTCGTACCTCATGAGTGTTGGACGGTACTTTCCATTCCTTCACAGCATGCACCTTCTCTGGATCCGTCCGGATTCCGTCTTTGGTTAACAGATGTCCGAGGTATTTTACTTCCCTTTTGAAAAGATAATAATAATAATAATAATAAAAGGTGTTTATTTTCAACTCGGCGAATGTCAGCTGAGCTGTTTGCTTAACCGAGCATGTGTCAGCTAATTATAATAGAAGGTACAATACTTAAAATTACCACAGAAATTTTTTCATGTAACAATTTATAGTACAACACTTTAAAACTCATATTTACATAAATCTACTAGAATTTACAATATCAAATAAGAATAAAGTTCAACGAATACAACAAATAAATACTAAATACTACTTACAATAGAAGGTACAATACTTAAAATTACCACAGACATTTTTTCATGTAACAATTTATAGTTCAACACTTAAAATTCATATTCACATAAATCTGCTAGAATTTACAATATCAAATAATAATAATGAAGTCCAGCGAATACAACAAATAAATACTATGGTTTTTGAACAGATCTTAATTATCTAGCACCTTAACAAGTACTCCCTGTATTTTTGTTTGAAAGCTGCGTATGGCAAAGATCTAAAACTAAAGGGAACTTCGTTATAAATTGCCGTCGCATTATAAGTAAAGGACCTTTTATATAACGTAGTTCTGTGGCTCGGAATGCCCAAAAGATTATTTGACCTGGTGCTCATGTCATGACCTGATTGATGAAAGTTTAGCTTCCTCCACAAATATCGTGGCTTTCCTGTGATAATTAATTTGTGTAATAAGCATGCTAGATGTAGTTTGAGACGGTTATGCATATTCAACCAATTAAGGTCCCTCAACTTGTGGCTAACATGGTCACGCAACCTAAGACCGAAAATGTACCTAATGCAAGCATTTTGTATTTTTTGTATTTTATACTTACAACTAACGTCTAGACATGGCATATAAACGACGTTACAATAATTGCAGTGAGATAAGACTAATGATTCACATAAACTAATTTTTAATTCAGTACCCAGAGAGTGTCTACTTTTGTATAAATTGCGAAGGGAACCAAGTGCTGTCCCTTGAACTTTGTTTACCTGAGTTCTGAACCGAAGTTTGCTATCTAATAATAGACCCAGATTTTTTACTTCAGTTTTTACTGGTAACACTTCATCATTAACAGAAATTCTCAAGGTTTCAGCTGCATGCAATTTATTTGAACCAAGATAAATAACAGCACATTTATTTGTATTTAACTTTAATCCATTCTGATTCGAATATCCCTGCAAAACCGAGAGCTCATTATTGATGATATCTTGTGCATCTGCTATTTGATCTTTTTTAAAGCTGTAGTACAGTTGGGTGTCGTCTGCATATTGATGGCAGCTACAGTTAGATATATTTTTACACATATCCATAGTGTATATCAAAAATAACAAAGGCCCAAGTATGGAGCCTTGGGGCACACCGGTGGCAACATTAATATACTGTGACATTTGACAGTTAACCACAACACACTGACTCCTCCCGGCGAGATAGTTTTCAAATAATTTTACAGATGTAGTATCAAACCCATAGAATTGTAGTTTTGCGGTGGCATTTCTTAGGGTTTAGCTTCAAGTTCGCTTCCTTAAGCCGCTGGAAAACTTGTCTTAGTCGGAGTAGCTCTTCCTCAAAATCCTTTCCAAACACAATAACGTCATCGAGATATATCAGTGCTGTCTTCCAAGATAAACCTTGTAGTACAACATCCATTAATCTTTCGAAGGTACTGGGTGCATTGCATAGACCGAAAGGCATTACTGTAAACTGCCATAGCCCAGCACACAATGTAAATGCCGTTTTCTCTTTATCTTTTTCATCCATTTCAACCTGCCAGTACCCACTTTGTAGGTCCAAGGTGGAGAACCATGAAGAATTTCCAACTGCATCCAAAGTGTCGTCAATTCTTGGTAAAGGATATGAATCCTTTTTGGTCAAATCGTTGAGCCGCCTGTAATCCACACAAAACCTCGTTGATCCGTCCTTCTTCCTAACAAGGACTATCGGAGAGGCCCAAGGGCTAGATGATGGCTCGATTACTCCTCGTTTCTGCATATCTTTTACCATATTCTGTACTTCATCAATCCTAGATAATGGAGTTCTTCTTGGGGGCTGCTTGACTGGCTGGGCATCTCCTACATTAATTTTATGACGTACCAGATGGGTTCGCCCTAGGTCATCATTATTTTTAGCGAAAATGGAATGAAATTCTCTTAGTAGCTTCAGGACCTTCCGCTGCTGTTCGGGTCGCAAATGCTCACAGCTTCTATCATACAAATCTTGAAGACTATCTGAGATTTGGGTGAAGTCACTATCATCTTCTTCTTCCGCGCCATCTAGCCTTCGTATCCATGCTACTGGTTCTAGTCTACCCAGTGGCGTACCTTTCTTGATTTGTATTGAATTCCTGGATACATTCACGGCCCTTATTAACATATTTGAAGAATCCGTTATTGTTCTGGCTAATAAAATAGGTTTATTCCAACCTAGCATAGGATCTGGTTCAAAAACGCATGGGGTAAGGTTATGTTCAAGTGCCTTATGTGCATATATGGGTATAACAATCTCTTTCTGTGGTGGAATTGTAAAATTCCTTGGTGCCATAACGTTCATTTCCTCTAGATGAACAGCTCGGCAGCTAAATGAAATCTCTTCTGAATCCCCAATGCTTAAGGTATTACCAGTGAAGTTTATTACGCAGCCAGAGCTCTGCAGAAACTCAGCACCAAGGATGCAATCATTTGTGATTGAAGCTACTAAAATGGGATGCTTCTTACCGAAACTGCCAATGCGAATCTCTAATTCTTCAACACCCAGTACTGGTATACGGTCTCCATTAGCGGTCTTCAGCAACATTCTATCCGTTTGCGTGGTTCTGCTTGGCAACTTCCTTCGAATTTCTTGGTATATGTTAGGGCTTATTATAGTCACATTTGCTCCGGTATCGACTAACATCTTGCATGGTATATTTTCTATGTAACCTTCAACTACTGGACTCTTCTCAATTTTATTAACTTCAATTTCGATGACCATGGGGCTTTCGTCATGATGGCCAGCCAGTTTTTGCCCCCTAAAACTGGCCGGCTCTAGTTTTCCGACTCATTATCAGTATTAGTACTAGCCTCCCTTGACTTCTCTGCCACCTGCATGCGACAGCCTACTCGAAGGTGCCCCTTCTGCCCACATCTCCAGCACGTAAACTTCTCAGGTCCTTCTAGATTTGTGCGAACTGGGTTTCTTTGGAAGGTACCACCTCTTCTTCTTGGAGTGAACGCTGTTGCCCTGACTTCTACTTCATCATCTTGTTCTAAAGAGCGCACCCTCCGTGTCATTCTCGTAGCTTTTGTGGCAGCTTCAATTTCTAGAGCCTTGACCAAAGCGTCTTGTAAGGTTCTGGGACTGGATAGTCTTACGATTCTCTGGACGTCAAGGTCTGCAATTCCTTCGACAAACTGACGAGCAGCGACGTATTCCTGCGTCTCGATGGGACTGCTGACGAATGCTCGTTTAGCTAAGCTTTGGACTTCGTATGCAAATGTGGTTAAATCTTCCTTCGCTTGTTGTGTCCGGTTATGCAACTGGCCATGCAACAGCTCTGTTAAGTGTGCATCTCCAAAGCGTAACTTTAGTGCAGATGTTATCTTATCATAGTCACGTAGGTCTGATGCGCAGAGATTTTCCAAAATAGCTGCGGCAGAGTCTCTTAGCATGGATATAAGCACACAAGCTTTTTCTTCATTTGACCAGTTATTCATACGAGCGATATTTTCAAATTGCATATAGTAAATGTCCCAGGACGTTTTACCGTTGTACGGATAGGGCTTTGCTACTACGCCAGTGTGTCTATCAGGAAAAGCGGGTGCTGCAGCTGTTAAACTACGCTCACCTGCACTAAGTTCTCGCAGCTCCTCTCTGATCATTTCCTTGACCTGATCTTTCACCTGCTGTAGTTGTTCACGCTCACCTCCACTAAGCTCTCGCACTTCGTCTCTCACGATTTCCTTCACTTGATCCTTCACTTGCTGCAGCTGTTCTTCAACGTACCTTTGTGATGTCGCTAGCTGTTCCTCAACATGCTTTTGTGATGTCGCTATTTGAGTCTCTACTGCACTGATACGCTGGTCTTGATTTTCTAATGCCTGACTTACGATACTCTTCAAGTCTGCGACTGCCTCGTCTTGATGGCGCTTCTGGTCCTCCAGCCTAGTCATCACCAGTTCCTGCCCACTCTTCAAACCTGCAATTGCCTCATCCTGGTGGTGCTTTAGCTTTTCTTCTAGGTCTTGCATATTTGTTCTCGATTGAGCTGCACTTTGATCTAATTTGTTTCCCATTTCTTGTAGCATAGCCATCAATGCATTCATTTCGGACGCCATAGCTCTGGTTACTGGCATTAATGGACACTGTACTCACTTCTTCTTTCCTTTTCCTGGCTTGATTCGATGGATGATCCCACACTTCCGACACCAATTGTCACGACGGCCTCTTTTTCTTCACCCAGGGAATCAAACTCGACGTAACTTTCACCGTTTTACTTCAGAACTTAATACAATATCTCTTAACCTTATCTCAACTAGATCTCAACTCAACTGACTCCTGCCACGCTACTCGTGGTGCCTTATATACTTCATCGAACCATCTAGAAGATTCCAGACACCCAGATGACATTCGAGAATGCCGATCTGTCAGTCTAGAAAATTCCAGATGATTCGATGACGTTTACACATCAAAAAAATCTAACCTAATCATTGTGAAAGAAACATTAACAAATCCAAATAAGCAATGTAATATACAGGATGTTACAATATATATGTAGATATAAAAGCTCATTCCGCCTAACAAAATGCAGAGCCCTTAGTACAGTTTTAGTATGATGCTATACTTTTTACTATGCAACCGTTAACTGATTATGTATAATGGAATCATTATACAATTTTCTAAAGTGTGAAAATATTGCAGTCAGCCCAACTTAATAGTGAACTAACAAGTTAATTGTTGCTGAATAGCATGTATTACCAAAAGTATAAGTATTATGTATCAGAAATCGATTTTTTGTCAATAACTCACCTGCACTGCCTGCTTGTTCACATTCAATTATGCCAGAGCAACTTATATTTGAATCCACCCAACAACTACACAGTTTGCTTTTGGGTTTACGGTGTAGAGTGAACATATTTTGGGCATATCTCTTGCACAATAATATGGTAAAGTGTCAAAACATCATTGCAGTCAAGTAAGCATGTTCAAGATTGTAAGAATATCGTATATGAACAATGCTATAACTTCATAGGTATGACTTCAAAGTGACTGTTCAGGAAGGTCTGAAAACCTTACTCAGGCCATCGCAAAAGTTTTATAGACACAAACGTTTTTAGGATTCTCCCATATGTTAATGTTTTCCTACAAGTTGTAACATATATAACAGGCCACTTGTTTCCAATTCAGCTGTTCAAGAATAACTTGCCAGCTGCACCTCAGACTCTAAAGTCTTGACATACTCTATAAAAGTTGTATGCTCTGTTACAATTAATAATGTAATGTACTTTTAGTCCGTTTCGTACTCTCAAAGTGGACGGTCGATTCACCGAGTGCTATAGATAAGCGGGTTTCCTTTTTTAATCTCCACGAGTTCTTGTGGTATTAGTGTTTTGTTTACCCTCGAGCTATTGGTAAGGTATTTTTGTATTTTAATTTAGGATACCATTATGAATGAACAGTCGGGCGGCCAAGGGCCGCCCACATCCACAGGATCAACCACCAATATTATATCCGACGCGACAATAAACAACTTGTCAGGCGATACAACTAACCATTATGATCTTAACAATAAGTATTCAGCAACCGACAAAGGTCCTTATTATGTTTACATGGAACATAAAAACAAAAATTTGGGTAGGCTATTTCCGATAAAGGTGGGCCACTTCTTACAGCAAAACAGAGATTTAAAAAACGATATTTTGGATATACAATCTATTGGTTTGAGGAGAGTAAAAGTAGTTTGCCGTACGTACAGTATTGCTAATAAACTGATAAACCATGATGTAGTAGTCAATAATGATTTAATTGCATATATACCACATTTCTTTACCAGTAGAAGAGGTGTCATACGCATGGTTGACACTTACTTTACTGAAGATCACCTTAAAAAGGAAATTGTTTCTAGCAAAACAGTAGTTGCAGTTAAGAGGATGAAGAGGAAGTCATTGAACTCAGATACTAATCAATACGAACTTAGTGATAGGCAGATGATAATTGTGACATTTTTGGGTAATGAGCTACCGAAAGAGGTAGTGATTAATCTCGTAAGATTTAAGGTAGAACCATATATACATCCTGTTGTTCAATGTTTCCGGTGTTTGCGGTATGGACATACAGCTTGCCAATGTAAGGGCAAAGAAAGGTGCCAGAAGTGTTCAGGGGAACATGAAGATGGACATTGTAGTATAACTCTATGCGTACACTGTAATAGTAGCGAACACGTTTCCACTTCTAAAATGTGTCCTATGTACAGAAAACAATATAATATAAAAAGAATCATGGCTTTACAGAACAAATCATTTAAGGAAGCTGAAAGCATGGTAGATAATCCTTCATATGTGAATATAGACACAAATAATAGGTTTTCATTACTTAATACAAACGACAATTTCCCAGAGTTACCACCCCCATCTTATGCTATCGTTACCAACCCCATTAAAAAACCGTCTTACCGGAACAACAACCAATCTATACTCCCCCCTCCGAAGAAAAGAAAGACATCTAATTCAAATTCACAACCCACACCTCACGCGCCTTCTGGTTCAAAAAGGGTATCAAAATCGCAACCGATCATTCCAAATCCGTATAGGGAAGAATTTCAACAATACAAAGAAAGTATGATTCTTCATGTATCCAACTTCATTAGTAGTCTACTTAATTCACCAGTTGCGGTTTCTCAAACAGACATCCGGGAGCGCTTAAGTGCTCTTTTGGAAAGTAGTGTAGAACCAAGTACTTCCAGCACCAATACAGAAGTAATTGATATCTCCATTCTTAGTGATGAAGAATCTACAACCTATTAATCATGCAGGATTCTCGCAAAAAAATAAATAATGATATGTATATTTTACAATGGAATGCACGTTCAATCATTGCTAATCGGGCAAGTTTGCAACACTATTTGACTAACAATTTTGTGCATTTTTTGGCCATTTCAGAGACATGGCTGAAGAATACACATAACTGTTCACTAAAGGGATTTAACTTTGTAAACAAATGCAGAGATAACGGAACAGGTGGCGTAGGTATTTTCATTAGGGAAAACATAAAATTTTCAGTAATAAATATTATCACTAATTTTAATCCAGGTATAGAGGCCTGTGCTATAACTGTCAATGAAGGAGAATTTAATATTGTCTCTGTTTATAAACCGCCAGATATTCGTGTCTCTCAAAGAGACTGGGAAGGCCTTTTTAATCAATTCAGCGCTCCTACAATTTTTTGCGGAGATTTCAACTCACATCATGGTCTTTGGGGTTACAAAGAAGATGATTCTCAAGGAAGATTTTTGGTGGAAGCCATGGAAAGTCACAATTTAGTTGTTCTTAATGATGGCAGTCCCACGCGAATAGTCAGCCCACAACTCATAAACCAATTTTCAGCAGTCGATCTAACCTTAGTCTCACCAACACTAGCAGATATTATTGACTGGGAGGTTTGGCCAGACTCATTGGGATCAGACCATTTCCCTATCAAAATAATTTTAAAAACTGTACACCATCAATCAGTAGAAAATACTCCTTATACCAAATGGAACGATAAACGTGCTGACTGGCCGCTTTTTCAAAACTTGATTGAACTAGAAATGAAACACTTATCGGACTTGGACAATAAATCCAACTCCGACAAGTTCGATAAGGTAATACAAATAATTTCAGATGCTGCCAATGGCAGCATTCCTTTGAAAAAGCCATTCACTTCCACCTCATCACAGCCTATTTGGTGGGATGAGGAATGCTCCAAAATATATGAAGCTCGAAAAGAAGCTCTTGGCAGTTATAGGCGTCAAGCAAGTTTTGAAAAATTCGTTGCATACAAAAAGGTCTCGGCTCAGGCGAAAAGGCTATTCAAACAAAAGCAAAGATCAAGCTGGATATCATTTTTGAACAAATTAAACCGTAGAACTTCGATTAGTGAGATATGGAGGTTTGTCAAATCTATCAACAAAAAGTCTGCTAGTAGTAAGGCTCCTATCCCCAAGGACCTCATCGAAAAATTTTTAGATAAGCTTGCACCACTCTCAGCTTCATCACCTCCAATGGAGGAACCTCAAATATTTGTGCCATGTCAATCCCATATGGATAAACCATTTGAGTTCAGCGAATTACAATTATGCCTTAAGGATTGTAAAAATACTTCTCCGGGAATAGATAAATTAACTTATGATATTTTGTATAATTTGCCTAAGTCTATAAAAATTCTACTTATCCAAATTTTTAACGATTGGTGGATAGGGCACAACTTTGTGAAACAATTCAAAACTATAATCACTTGCCTGATACTTAAACCAGGAAGAGATCCAGGACTTACAGACTCCTACAGACCCATTTCACTATTATCGTGCATAGTAAAAACTTTCGAACGCATGATAAAACTTAGATTGGAATTCCACATTGAAAGCAACAAGCTACTGCCGATCTCCCAGTATGGCTTCAGAAGAGGTCACGGAACGATAGAAGCAGTAACTCAATTAGTTTTAGATGTACAGCTTTGTTTTTCCAAAAACCACTACCTTTTGTGTTGGTTTCTGGATTTTAAGAGTGCTTATGACTTGGTGGATTTAGGAATACTGATGAAAAAATTAATGGAGATCGGTGTACCTAGGAAAGCTTCAGCTAGCATAACGAGTTATTCAGAAATAGAGAAATGTACATAAGAGATCATGAAAATGTACTTCATGGCCCTAGGATTCTTTACAACGGCCTCCCTCAAGGCGCAATTCTCAGCCCTATATTATTCAATGTGTATACAGCAGACTTCCATGACATATTCGACGAGGATTATATAACACATCACTCATACCAGTACTGTCTCCAAAAGCTAGAAAATGTAGTCGAAAAGGTCAAAAATTGGTTGCTAGAGGTGAACCTCCAATTGGCTGTAGCGAAGTCCGCGATGATGTGTTTCACAAGACACAGAATTGCTCTTCCAAGCCTCCTAGAAGTCGGTGGCCTTACTATCCCCGTAGTTCAGCATTTCAAATATCTAGGAGTAGTACTGGATTGTAAACTCTTGTGGAGTAAACACATCGAGTATATAAAGACTAGAGCTGAAAAAGGGATTAACATACTTAAGTGCACGACAAAGAAGAAATGGGGATCAGATCCAAAAATAGCACTAATTTTTTACCAGTCATACGTGCGTTCAGTACTGGATTACGGAAGTGTGTTGTATGGTTCCGCGGCTAAATCACATTTATTAAAAATTGACCGAGTTCAATATAAGCTCTGAGAATATGCATGGGAGCCATGAAATCTTCACCATGTCCAGCTATTTTAGCTGAAGCAAAGGAACCACCTCTCGTCTTACGACGAAGGTACTTTGCTGAGAGAGCCGTTGTTAAGTATAGGGCATTCAATGAGTTTCTTCTTAATAAGATATCTGCATTAACAACCGAAGATTATACAAACAAGTTCTGGATAAAGAAATGCTCACCTCTGCTAGTTGAAGCTTTCGTGAACAGTAGCCATCTAGCAAATTATATAACTCCAACGGACAAATTCCCAATATATAATTGTCCATATGATGTATTCCTGATAGAAACTCGTGTCATAACCCCTGTGTACACAGAGAATCCTTATTATAATAGATCTGTTCTATCAGCCATACTAGCAGATCTTGACTGCCGGATGGTAATCTATACCGATGGCTCGAAAGGTGAGAAGGGCACTGGGAGTGCGCTCTATATCCCACAGATAAATTATTGTAATAACTGCCGTATTCCTGACTTTTGCTCAGTTTTCACAGCGGAGGCTTTTGCTATTTTCCGGGCATTATCGTGGTGCCTGGAGCAAGATGTTTTGTATGCAACAATTGCCACAGATTCCAAAGCTGTGCTCGATGCAATCAAATACAACCCCTTAAAATCTTACAACAATTTCCTACTATGCAACATCCGAAAGTTGCTCGTAGACTGCCAAGCCAAAAGAACAAAAATAAATTTTATGTGGGTAAAGGGACATGCTGGTATTGGTGGTAATGAAATAGTAGATGAAGCGGCAAAAAACGCAACTAATTTAGAGGCTATCACACAGGTGACCATTTTCTCTGATCTCTTCATCGAAATTAAGCAGACTGTTAGGAAAAGATGGGAACTGATCTGGTCAGATTTTGTCTCGAAATCTCACAATCATTACACATTGCTACACCCGATCCTTCCGAAAAATATACCACACTTAGATAATTTTTACTCTAATAGGCATTATGCCACAATAATAACTAGACTGAGACTGAACCATGGCTGCTTTCCTGCCCACCTCCACCGAATAGGTATAAAAGATTCCCCTTTTTGCATTTGCGATGATAACTCTATAGCAGATATTAACCACATCTTTTTTGCATGTAAATTACATATTAATCCATCTAACCAGTTCATCAATGAAATGATTCGATGCGGGTTACATCTACCTCTTAATATCACCACTATCTTATCTTCTTCTGACAAGAGAGTTTATGATTCGATAATAAAATTCCTAAAAGTGGCTAACGTGGATTTGTAGAGACGATAAAGTATTTTCAATTGTATAAGTTCTTTGCCAACATTTTGTGGCAAATGGACGGTATCCAATGCCATCCTTTACACACACACACACACACATAATGTAATGTAATGTAATGTGTATGCTGTTATGAATATCGAATATGTGTTCATTTGAGAGCATTATGTGGTTCTAAAGCTGACAAACAGGGATATGTATTTTCTTGAATCTCTTCAGAGATAATCCAGGGTGTATCAATAAATCATCAGCTACACTGTACACTTGTTCAGATTCAATATTGCCACAACAAAATACTTAAACCAACTCAACAACTACACAATTTTGTTTTGAGTGTTAGTTATCATCTTTGTAATTTGAAAACTATCATACAGCTAAGCAATATGCTTACTTCATAGGTATGACTTCAAAGCGAGTGTTCTGAATGGGTTGAAAACCTTACTCAGGCCATGTCAAAACTTTTATGGACACAAACATTTTAGGATTCTCCCATATGTTACTTTCACTTGTTTCTGATTCAGCTTTTCAAGAATAGCTTTACAAAATTGCCAGCTGCATCTCACAGTTCAAAATTTTGACATACCTTTTGTATCTGTAAAAGCTGTGTGCTATTACAGTTAAATGAGTATTTGTTCATTTAAAAGTTGTATGGTGTTATGAATATGGAATATTTGATCATTTGAGAGCATTATGTGGTTCTAAATTTGACAAACAGGGATATGTATGTTATTGCATCTGTTCAAAGATAAATGAATCTCAAAGTTGGCTCTGTAGCGACAGCAACCAACTAGTTATTTTATTGTAAATGTTAAGAAATAGATAAAGTAAATTTTAGGCTCTGTAGCAACAGCAACCAAGTGTTTTTGGTCAACATTCACTCATTCACTAGCACATCACAGCCTTGTGAAGGAATTCCAAGCTGCCCCAGGCCAACCTATAACAATACCCAAGTTTGACTAGAATATTTTCAATAGTTTTCTATTGCCTCTGTTCTGAGTCACAATATTTTAATATTTTCATGACATGGCAAAAACAATAGTTTTAGAAATGGTAGTTTTGACCTGTTTATTATAAAACTAAAAAGTTTGTCATACAGAGAAGGATACATACTTGGTTTACAAACAAATACATTTGGGCCAAATACTCTTAAAAAAATCACATCACAAAGTCCTTTATAAACAGTCACAACTCGAATTGTATATTCTATTTCTATTTGTTTTAAGTCACTGTCCTCACATTTTACACTGATGGACAGCGATAGATATGTAGACTTTCTACTTGAGAAGAAATATATCCACAATTGCCTATTTTGTAATTTTATTGGAAAACTGCCCCACTAATTTCACATATATCTTCGTCACACAACCACAACCTGCTTTAACATTCCAGGTATGTGTATGCGTCAATTTCTTCTATGGAGTACACTTGATTAAACAAAGTACATCACTACATCCTATAAACAGCTGCACTGTCCACTAAATATACAGGGCACGCCTCACGAGGGACAGTCATTCAAAATTGCTGGACTAGATATTGCAGCCCTATGACTCCTATGAGACATGTATAGCTCTTCGAAATATACCCTAGTCAGCACCCATTGCCACCAGTAAAAAGCGGTTTTCTTTAGAATCCAGAAATCCATTGTATTTCAGTCTAGAGCGCCTTACCTCTATCCAAAACCCCTATGCACTGGTACCGTATTGATCGTCAGACCTTCAACAAAGTTCCAGTAGTAAACAAGTTACCTACAATAAACAATCAGAGATAACTTTAAACAATTAACAAATATTGCCCTAGTGTCATTGACATTCGACATAGCCATAAAAATAAAAAAACAAAACAACAATCATAAAACATCTCTCCAAGAAGAAGCTTAAGACATATAGCCCCATCTATTAGTCACATACCAAACTTGGCTACCCTTGTCATCTGTCTGTCATTTAAGCCGCAAGCCGCTTACGGCACTATAGCATACCCACTTTTTTCTTATTCTTACGTCTTACGTTACCTCTTACCTTACCGCACTATAAATGCTACTTTTATGTCGAACGGCCTTAAAAGCCGATTCATAAACTCGACGTTGCCGTTGCCGTTGGCCGTTGCAACATAAATACATTGAAACGCCTAAAACCATTCATAGTCGCAGTGGCGGCTCGTGGACTTTGAAAGTGGGTGGGCAAACACTTATTCTAATAATTTCCATCAATTGATTGACAAAAAATTGACAAGAAACAAAATCATAGGTACTTACACAATCTTTTTTTCCAAAAAGATATAATTCAGTAAGCAACGGGAAGGTCGGAGTGATTTCTCGCCAGGAAGGGGATAGGATAATGGATACGATAGGTGATAAGGGTTAAGAAAAAGAATAATGTGGTTGAAAAGTAAAAAGTAATTCTGAAGGACATGAATGACCCCAAGAAGATAAGGGGTTAAATAAAACTTCTGCATTCCAGAAAACATAAACTAAAGAAAAACTAAACAAAACACAAACTCAACAAAACTTAACTCTAAGAACAAAAAAACAAAAATAATATTGTAAACATAATAAGATCCAATAAAAAGGTCCAATAGTTTGTGAATAGTCTGAGTTGTGCTTAAGTATAGGTACCTACTTATTAAGTTCTGAACAAAAATGCCTCTGTTTATGCATGCTTATATATAAAATTTATGCGTCTGTCTTTTGTTGCCGTGAAATGATCAATAACCTTAACATAAAATTTTGATTGATTACAGTGTTGAAAGTATTTGATTCAAGTTAACTTCAACCGCAATTGTAGCTAAATTAGTTAGATGCTCTTGCCCCATGAAATTCCGAGAATATGTCTTTATCCTTTTCAGGGCTGAAAAACTTCTTTCTACCTAGCGATAATATTAAGCATAATAAAATATATAGATCTGTGGGACTTCAGTTTAAAGTTCACCGGTATGTATTAAAATAAATAAATTAATTAAAAAACAATATGTGCATAATGCCACACGCAAACGCCGCACACGGCCCTTCCCCTCGCAACCCGCAAACGCATACCAAAACCCGAAAGACAGCGAAGTCACACACGATGGGCTGGCCCATTTCTCTCCTTTTTAGACGAAATATTTAGGGGTAAGCGCTGCAACTTACGTTCGCAAAAGGACGTCTTTTAACAGAATCTTGAACGCTGGAACGTATGGCGTGTATTAATCAGTACTCTGGGCCAGCCCGTCGCGTCGCCGCGCGGGTAACAGCTGAATGGAATTGGACTCAGTTTATTGTAAACGATAAGTGATGGCTCAAAGCATTACGTTTAAATTAAATAATGGTATAAGTACGTAAGTGCTCGATTTCATTAATAATAATTAACCAGATATATGTGAATAATAAGTAGGTATATTAACAATCCAAAATTTAAATATATTTTATATTATTTAATTATCATGAATTCTAGGGTGGGCAATGCCCACCTTGCCCACCCCGACCAGCCGCCACTGCATAGTCGCCATCCACCGTCGGTCCTGACGTTGGGCGCGACATAACTATCTTTTAACTTTTGCCGTCCGCGTCATAGCCGGCGTATAAACCAATCATAGTCGTCGGTACCCGTCATGTGATGTTATTATTGTTGACGTGTAGCTGTCAAAAGAATTCTGGGTTTTCTCAAGTTTTCTGTATTGGTTATTGGTTCTGACTATGTCCATTTTCACCAGGAACTGCGATAAAACATGGAAAAACTAGGTTAACGGCGCGAACGTCGAGTTTATGAATAGCAGCCTTGTGCTACGAACGTCGAACGTCAACGCCAACGGCAACGGCGACGGCAACGGAAAGTTTATGTCGGTCGGTCTTTACTCAGTCACTTAAATGCTTACTATCTGTTTAATAAACCTAAAGTTCATTTCACGTAAGAATATCTTCAATGACGTCACACAATTGATGTCGTACCGGCGCGGTGTTGGAAAATATCGCGGATGACATTGCTTACAGTCAGGGGCGTAACAATTGTTTTGTCAATTCGAATTTGAATAATAGAATAATTCAATTCAATTCGATTGAATGTATTTGTATCAATGAACTACAAACATTTCCACCTCGAAGGCAATGCCTTGTATGAGGTATTAGTAGATGAAACACTATAATTTATCTAACCTATTGCTTGCATCCCATCCAGGTGGCTCAGTTTTGAAGATGATTTATTCGCCCTTTTTCCTACTGGCCTTCTGGACTGAAAATGAGGCTTCTACAGCTTTCCACAAGTCTTCTTTTTGATATAAATTCATTTCTTCACAACATATGTCTTCGGAGATATTGGACTTATGTAAATCGTATAACCACACAAAATTAAAAACAAGCCGCACAAGATAACTCGCACACAAACGATTACCAAATGATGTTCCGCAAATCAATCTAGCCCACTCTAATGCATGGCAGCCGCCCCTGATTATGCGTACAGCGCACCTGTGTCACTATGACGTCAGTGTTATTATCTTACGTGAAATGGACTGTACGTATTCTCGACGCATTGTGGAAAATTCATATTTTGTTTACACGCACTGTAGGTTCCATTGCAGTACCACCAATCAGTACCTGTTAGTGCGGCTCCAGCGTGTTCCGTGAGCAGCACATCTGCGGCCGTTTCAGCCCCTGCAGACGAAGTGCTGCATGCAGTACCTGGAGGCGGACAGGTCATCGTTCCTGTTTCGATCACCCTACAACCCCCTACACGAGGACCCACACCACTCCAATCGGTATCGGATGGCACCCACATCACTGCTACCGTCATCTACACCACGCCGGATACGAATACGCAAGGAAAGTGATAAAGTGTCACATACAGGTTGCCTGGGTACCATTGGTTGACTATCTAGATATTGTGTGTTGTTCAAAATAGTTTGCTCTTTTGGATATCGGTTTATATAGACAATTAACTAAATTGGCAGAGTGCTTTTTCTGATTCAGCGTGAGATTCCCATCAAAAGCATGCAACCAATTTAAATAGGTTGAAAGAAGCTGTAACAGGTATATGATTGTTTGCAAGATCATGTTGTTATTTAGCATCTGTTTACATTCTTACCGATGACATCATCTGCACTCGTCACCCTCAAATCGTTTCTTGCAAACGGTACCAACCACCATCTTGTGAAATTGTCTAAAATAGTCTATTTTTCACTTATGCACTGATAAAATTCAAATTCACTCGAAAATCGTCCAATAAACAAGACACGATCAAACCAGAACAAATGGCTGTCACTATCTGTTGTTTATACCTGTTCGTTCGCCCAAGGTCGGCGGCCGGAGGTTTTCACGTTTTATGAAAAATAATTGCTTACAATACAGTAATTATTCTTCAATTTTTTAAATGGCACATTCTATGGTAGTGTAGTTTTAATCCGAATAAAAACTTTTTTTATATATAATAAAAAATTCGTTGAATCAGTATCCTTCTTTGAGGCAGTATACTATTTTGGGATCTTCCTCAGATGCTTCTTTAGCCATTTTACTAATACTACAATGTCTACAGGGAAAATACAATGACTTCACCCAGAAAAGATTTGGCAACATAGTGTGCCATCATCCACAATCATCAAGCAGGATAGTTCAAATAAACAAAATATTTTTTTACTTCTTCTAATCTATTCGAATTTGCTGGAAACATCAGCTGTCACCAGAGCTATTAGACTTATTTGTGGGTTAATGTTTTTGTGCCATCAGTATTATGCTTAGATAATACCTACACTGATTGCTATTGTATATAAAAGCTGATGGACAAATGTTGAGCTGACATTATTAAAAAAAGACTGGAAATGGAAAAAACCTCAGAGAGGAGAGGATAGAGAAAGATAAGCAACTGGTTACTTTACCTGTCTAGTAGATAAATAACGCACAGTGTGTGAATATTTTAATTTTCTATTGGGTTAGTGGTAAATTTCCCCAAACAGAATGGCTACTTATTTAAATATAAATTGAGGATTGAGATGGGTACCGGAAATGGTTGATTTCTACCTTAATTTAATATTGCTCGTTGTTTGTCAGCTGCTTTCCCTAGTGTATCTTAAACTCGGTAGACTTAACCTAACTTAAGATATTACCAATCATCTTTGATATTTTTATTGATTTAAACTAAGTATATTATCTATTTTTTTTTTACAATTTGTAGGAAGCATAAATAGTGGGCCATCTAATTTTTATAATTTCAAACAGCTATAAAAAGACTAAAGAATATTTTTTGCTAAATTATGAGTTTATTAAAAATATTGCCATTTTTTTGAGAATGAAACACATGATTCATGCTTGCCAGTACCCCAACAGATCAATCCAATTGTTCAATACATTTTCGACTTTTTGCGTTCCATTCGCATGAACGGTAAGTCTGATTTCGTGAGAAATTACCATTTCGACTGATTATTCGATTTTCAAAATCAGTGTGCCATCTATCTCGATTCTCTCATCGAGAGATGGCCAAGAAGAATTCTAGAATGGACACCGCCGGAACGAAGAAAGACCTAGAAGAAGCTGGAGGGATGATGTTCAAGAGGCAATGGAGATTAGAAACTTGAATGAATGTATGTGTCATGATAGACAGATATGGAGGCTGGGTACAGAGAAGCGACGACCGCCGTAGAAATAAGTGTTTATATATAAAAACAGAGTGCAGCAGATCAATGACTGCGGCGGCTGTGTGGCGAGTTGACCGCAGCCTTATTATGTAAACATTCGCAACAGCGGTCGCTGAGCAGATGCCGAGCGACAGCGACAGGACTGCAACAGGTTCGTCAAAATTGTAGGTTAAATGTTGTTGTCGTCACGATGACGTCGTTGCATAATACGAAATTTACGTTTGACAGCAGATATTGCGCGATTTTCGCACGTCGCTTGTCGTCTGCAAGATACGTGATAAGCCTGCCGTTCTGCTCTAATTGTCGCCCATGTGATCCTCTTCAATTTTTGCAAAAAAAGTTCATTTAGCATTGACGGTAATTGTGGCTCGTTGCCCATTTTCGACGAAAAAAGGTGCAATAATGACGCCGGATCCAAAAACCTCACCAAACAGTTACCCGTTGTAGCTGCTAAATAGTCATGTGTAGATTCCCTAATCGTGACATGTGACAACTGTGCTTATTGAGATGGATAGCCTCCGAGATGGAAATGAGCATCGGAAAACACGATTTTTCAATAAAAATGCTTTTCTTGGATTAATTGAACTTTGTAATCCTTCAAACCAAGGCCATTTTGCAAAATTCCTCACTAGCGATCCAATTTGACAAACTCACTTCACAACTTGATCTAGAAGAAAAAAAAGAAGAAGAAGAAGGGGAAGTAGAAGAAGAAGCTGCATTGAACGCACTTCTCTTCTATTGACTTTCTTTCATATACTTCTATCACTTGGGTAGAACACTCCCCACGTTGGAAGTAAGTTTTTAATATCTCTCAACTTTGTTCAAGCATAAAGTATATTCTTTCGCAAACGTCAGTTTCAATCTACATTTTTATAACCTCTGTTACTTCTCCTCTATCGAATTTCTTTGAAAACTTTTTATTGCTTGGGCAGAAGACTCATCTCGTTGGAAGTAAGTTTTGAATATTCCTAGACATTGTTCAAGTGCAAAATATCTAATTTGTGAACATCAGTTTTAACCTATATTTTTATAACCTGTGTATAAACCTAATCAAGGCAAATTAACCGTTAGTTGAATTCGCTAACATTAGTCAACCATTTCCAATCACCTAAATAGGTGATTCGTTATTATACCTATAAACAAAAAATTTGGTTACCAAACGTCCTATCCTATATTTTTAAGGCTTCATCTAAGTCATTGCGTAACGGACAATGTTAAAATTTAGTATCACTTATGGTAGAATTATGTGAGCTATTTCAGCCATACTAACAGATTTTCAAATTGATTAGATTCTGACTGGAATAGCTGATGTGGTAATTGGAGTGAAATAATTCATTACATATTGGATAGTTACAAACTATGTACAAACTTGTATTTTTCGGGACTGTTTCACTTTACCTTATATTATTTTTTATCTAACTCTAACTAATGTTGTAGCCCATATTTCCAGTCTTATTCCAAAATATAACTTGTTAGGTTTTCATAATAAAGTGTCAGCCTGTGGTATAGTGTGTATAAATATTGAAATTAACAAAATATATTGCCATTTTACACCGACAATAAATCAATGGATATCTCCACGAAACCAACTACCAAAGTAAAAAGTTTTCGTTTTAATCTAGTAATACAGAACCTCTTGCTGTCACTATTTTGAATGTCAGAACAATATAGATTTTCTTTGTTTATTTCCATTTTGCAAACTTATCTAAACGCACGTTTGTCTTTCTATGTTTCTCACTAGGAGCGAGTATATGGAATCTTGTTAATCTGGAACTGCACTCTTCTGGGTGTAATATGTTAAAGCAAATTTCAAATAGCAAATGGAATCTCTGGCCAGATGAAGCCAATATATTTATGCTAATCACGGATCATTACCGGATTTTCAAAGCATAACATATATAGAAAGATATCAAAAAGAGGAAACTATATTATTTATTGAATGTTTTTAATACCTCCACTTGCTTTGAAAGGTGACAAATAATACCTCATAAGGAGAAAATGGAACTAGATTTACTATAAAAAAGTAATAGTCAATCTGGAAAAGCTTTATTGTTGAAATAGTCAAAACAGAAGATAAAATCAAACAAGTCTGATATCGTTGAGTTGAAAGTTCAAGTTTCTACTTGTAATATACTCAATTATTGAATTATTCAGTTATGCCTTTCATTGCAATTGAGCAAGAATGAGAAATGTTTGTATATCCGAAAAATGTAATTACTGTATGTTACGTAATGTGTTACCATATTTTCATATTTTTGAAAGACATTTAAATAAGTTACCAGTAGAAGTGAATATAATATGTAGATAAGTAAAATGAATTATTTTTTATGCTTACCTATTAGAATACTGTATCCAGTTGTTCCGAGGCACGTTTTCCATTACATTGCAAAAATAATATTTATGTAATTTAGTTCTCCCTTACACACCCTATGTCACCAATATACAATAAATAATTATTTGAACAATTATTGGTAATCGGAACATTGTACGATAAATGAATTTTTTTTATAAATTCTCTTGTACAAGATAATTATATTACATCATCTTTCTGAAGTACAATATTTTCTTGTTAGCAAAAGACAAGTGAATTATTTTGTGAAAGGGCAGATGCATCCGAATAAATGTCATGTATTATACTGTATACTGTTATATTGTAATAAAGATCTGTGCTGAAATTGATATCTAGTTTTGTCGACTGAAAAATTATTATATTGGACAAATAAATATCTGGATTTTTAAACGTTATTTTGATATATCCTCATTTATAGTGCTCATCATCTCGTTTTTCAAATCCCATCTATTATGGTAAGTGAATTAAAGAGAAATTTGATACTTTTTATGACTTGATGCAATTCATAGGATTTTAAAAGCCGCCGAGCTCCCAAATAATTTTTTTAGCGAGTGCTGTCATTTTTAGAAAACATTTCTACGGATAGACTCTGTCTATATTTGAACTTTTTTGTTTTGTTTATCATTATCTGCTTAAGCAGTCTGCCTCTCCGTTACCTTGAAAGTTAACGGATTATAGGTTAACGGATGGGAGATTTTTTTCGTTCGAGGACAATTCTGACTAAACCAAAACATTTCATCTAATTTCAAATACATTGTTACAGAGTCTCAATTATCCCTTATAAATTGCAAATTATGTCTGTTCGTAATTATTTTGATTGGATTATTAAATGTACACAGGTTAACGGAAGGAGTAGTACTCTTTACAGATCTTTGTTAACTTTGTTTCAGATTATGTTATTGGCTGTGATCTGATCTGAGATCAACTGGCCAGTTGTATCGTGCATGAGACATCTACTTTTACTTAATAACTATGGACAAAATCATATTGTTTTACATTAGTTATAGTTGAAAGTTACAGTGTTACATTTAGTTTGGGTATACAAAAGTTATATAATAGTTTGTATGCATAGTTGCTTTCACTAACTAATATAGTGATCATAATTAGCAGGTAATGGAACATAGTTTGACAATCTGTGATACAGGTCTGTTACCTCGTTACTGATTCATTCTAATATACAGTGCATACATGTGTACACATTCTAGTTTTGTCTTGAGGGCTCAAGCAATGCCCACACCTCAATCTGCAACAAAGTTTGTAAGGCTTTTTGTATATTTTATACTATTTGTAACACAAATCAAATCACTCGTGCGTTTTAGCAAGTGGCATCCATCATTTTCAACTAAAAAAATGAAAAGCCAGTGTCAGGTTTTGTGTATTTCTGTTGTTTAGGTTAATTTGTTTATCCATCAATTCCACCACCACCATCAATTGTTTTAGTTGCCTGAGGATGACTTAATATAAGTCGAAACGTCGCAGATAGGAAAATAAGGAGTTTTTATTTAAATGACCTTATCCTACAAAAAATAACTGAAATTCTGGTTATCCCTTATACCGTAGGATATCATCTGTATTCATTAAAGAAATTTTATTGGGCAACTCTGATTGATTACATGTATGTTTATCCTTGGAACGCCACTGAAAATAGTTTTTCTAAGCTTTGCAACTCGAACAAAATACTCTGTAGTATATTAGGCATCAAAAAAGCTAGCCACAGAAAACGTAAGTAAGCACACAAATGTATAGGTTTTTATGTGGAAGGGATCCGATTTGAAAAATGTAGCAGCATTAGCAACGCGATGACAAAAAAGTCAATAAGAGGACAGTTACAGGTTATATGGGACTATTAAACAAATATTGGCATTTTTGGATCCATCCATCTTCCTTTAACATCATATTTATCCTCCGAAATAAAAAAAATAATTATAAATTCTTAAAAGTATTTCACAAGCAATGATATCAAAAAATCAGGTTAGGACATATCTTTGAAATGGGGTACATATATATACACCCACGAAGTTTGGCATCTCGCTACTGCTTTTGCCCACGGAAAACTACTAAGGGCCGGGTTCACAGGTGCCTGATAAGTTTTGGATAGCCTATCTGTCAGATAATGCTATTATAATATATGTAGGTTATCTGACAGATAGGCTCAATAGGCTATCCGAAACTTATCAGGGACCGGTGAAACCGGCCCAGCTGTGGTATGCCCAATCGCTGGAGGCACAAGGTTACCCATTTGGTACCATCCACTGGAAAGTGTATCCCGCGAATATACCTTTCGTGATACCTGGAAAAGCGAGGAATATTGACTTCGAAGCGTCTGCACAACAGAGTATTAGTAGTTACAAGGAGTACCGATCCTCTGATCCGAGCACGAGAATGCGGGTAAAGGAGCTTTACTTTTCAGAGCAGTAACACGGACAGCCGAGGAACTCGATCTCATGCCCGACTTCACGCGGAGGTGTCAATCCGTTACGGACGAACTTGCTCCCGCACAATTAAAGAATCCACCGCGAAACTGCTCAAGTCCAATTTCTTTTAAGATTTCACAAAGGCAGGACAATGGACGGAATCTTCTTCAAACATCTAGAAGAGCATGGTTTGTCTGAACAGTTGACCTTGTCCTTCCTAAGGTCTAATGGGTTGAAGTCGGAAATTGACAGCTCTATAATGGCTTGGTAAGACAGTATATTCAACACCTTAGTATACCGTAGCAGGATTATGGGCACACCTTTTATCGGCGTGAAGAATGTATGCTGGCACTACCTACGTCCATCGGCACACGGCTCTACGAGTGCTATAGTACCGTTTAAGGCACTCATACGGTATCGATGAGACACCGGTGCTGCCATACACTTACGGGGCATAGAGTCCATGGCGCAGAGGGAGAGGTGCCGAATTCACTAGAACTATACTCGTTCTCCACGCTCAACAAAGCCCGACATAATCTTTCTCGACCACCAACGGAAGGCGATGTTCGTTGTTGAGTTCTCGGCGCCTGCCGAGGAAAAAATCATCTCTAAGGAGGAACCAAATATCAGAAGCTCCTCGGAGAACTTCGCAGACTCTGGCCGGACTACACCGTGAGCCTGCTAGTAATGGTTATTGGATTCGTAGGTGGTATAAGGGATACGCTGCTCTCTGCACTAAGCAAAATGCCGGTGAGCAGTGCAAATCCCAGCCGCCAGAATGCAGAAGGTAGTCATCTTTGGGGCCCTTTGTCTACTTAGGACGCACTATTTGTGGATCCAGTAATTGCTCGTGAGGTCACGGTGTGAGGAGCAGAAGCAACTGAGATATGTTCTTGAAAGTACTGAATAGCTCCAGAGCAAAAGAAAGTTCTTTATCAATAATTTATCATTATCATTGTTTTAACAGGATGCCGTTACTGAATGGATTCCTGCCTTTCCTTTCTCTAGGTGCTGTAGGTCTCGTATGTGCATTTTGGTACACGTGAGTGATTTCGGAGTATAATTCGAAATAAAAGTAAAATAATGTAAAAACTATTTTATTCACTTAACAGCTATGACTATAAAAACATCACATTGCTTCAAATAAATTATCCAATCCTTAATATACACCATATAATACTATGTATTATATTTTACATCTATCCCATTGGGAGAAAAATGGTGTTGACACTGTAGGCAAATAATTCATATCTTACAGTTTCCTCAAAGCGTCTGTTAGTACAGCTACTTCCATATGAATGTTGTTCACCAGTCTCTGAATCTGAGGTTTGGAATCCAGAACTTCAATACTTTGTGTGTAAGGATCATATCTAACGCTGAATCCTTTTGGAATTGTGGCTGCGTACTTTCTGCAAAAAATTCCAGTATCCATATCAGCTCAGAATATAGTTTAATGAAATCAGATTATATTTAACAAAATGGCGACAAGTGACTTCCCATACATCCTCGGGATTAACATTTTTGAAAATTTGACTCCAATACCTGTGGACAATATCTAAATAATGAATTGTTGTCGAACTGCGTTTATACACTCTTTCAATATAACAACAGCACTGGTCATTGTTTTCAAAGTTCAGTGGATCTATTGTCAGTGGTTCAGAAGTCAGGTAGGTAATAAACAAAAAGAGGTGCCGGAAAGATAAGACGCGTTCTCACAATTCAGTTTTGCTGAATCAGTTTGACTGATTCAGTGATACTGAACAGATAATGAACGTGAGAACACCTTTTCATTAAAACTGATCAGTGGGTTTGTACTTTCGGTCAAAGTGAAAGCCAGTCCTACCTTTCATTCATTTTGACTGAATCAGTATTGAAAAATGAATACAAACGTCAAACTCATCAAACTGACGTGCGAGAATCTTTTCCGTTATCATGAGAGTCATCAGTTTTAGCACTTCAAGGTTATGAAAAGTCGTTTTCATTAATGCTGAATCAGTTAAAATGATTTATTGAAACTGGACAGTGAGAACAAACGTCGCTTTCATCAACGCTGAATCAGTCAAATTGATTCAGTGAAACTGAACAGTCAGAACCCACCTTAAGCGTATAAGTATAGGCTTTACTTACATCATTTTTTCTTTGGCATCTTCAAAGTCTTCAGCAACGTAGTAGATAGGCTGATATTCGGTGATAGGATACTTCTGCAATGCTGTTTTTGCTGGTTCAAATGGCCTGATTTCGGCTTTTTCTTCAAGAGCATACTGCAGTTCTCCATAAGATGACAGCAAGCCAGCTCCGTAGGCCTTTACTTGGTCATTTTCGCGACATAGGCCAAATTCTACCGTGAACCAAAAGCACTGAAATCACATTAAAAAAGTGCAACCTTTATTCTTCTCATCAACTAGACATCTATAGTCATTTTGAAAATTTATTAAATATTATAATCAGATGAAACTCCAGTATAAGTTTGCGCTAACAAGCATTTTATTTTATTGCCACATTAATACCAAGCCAAAAAATGGAGTCAAGTTGATTGACTCAGTACTTCCCACACATTACGGTGATACCAGTTTATTATTTTCCCATAGCATAAAGATTTAGTGTGAGATCCCCTTGCAACAAAATCATCGCCAGTACCCCCCCCCCCCAAATTATTGTCATATGCCGCTAGGTCTTTCCTGCACAGGTCAATGAACAGCCTATTATCAATAATACAAACTTTTGTATTGAATTTCACCTCTTCAGCTGTGGCAGTTTTGGAAAAATTTAAGCGTTCCGGTACCGTTTACTGAAAAAGCGGTGTTGCCGTATCTCATTAATTAATACAAACAAAATTTTGAAATTGTGAGATCTAACTAAATTCGACATGCGCAATTCATTGCAATAAAAATAAGTAGAGGATTCTATTTAAAATAAATTAAAACCGGGGATACTTGTTTTAAAAATTTGGGAAAATAATTTATGACTTGGCAACGTCGAAAACGCGAAAAAGAATATTACAAGGCGAGATAGAGTATTTGTAGATATTTCGATTTAAAATAAAAAAGACAGGGTGTTACATTTAAAAAAACAAAGTAAAACGACCTTTAAGTTGCCGGAATTTAAAATTCCGCCAAAAACACCCTGTAGATACAAATTACTGGTAGCATCCAGAATAATATCCGCTTAATATTCTAGTAACTCGCTGTGTAATATTATTGAGAAAAGTTAAAGGAATATATCAATTTGAACGTATTACTTGCGACCTTGCAAATGCGGAAATTAATAGAAAATAAATTATTACTTGGCAACGTCGCAACCGATTCCAAAAATATTTTAGGGTTGGATAGAGATCAACGATGGACACTAGAAGAACTTGAGAGAAAGTTATAGTTCCATATAAAAAAATCAAGTTGATTTCTACCTTACTTTCCCGCAACACCCTGTATATTTCAAAATATTTTTAGGATATGCATCTCAAGTAACCAAATAACTTTTGTATTTGAGATTTTCTTCTATCAGCTATACCTTGCGAGATATCGAAGAATTACACACTAAATGGACAGCCTGTATACATCGGAAAAAATTCTAAGTCCTTTAGTTTCTGTAATAGGCATATAAGGCAATGTTCGGATAGACCTAAAAAAGTTATTTATGTCGCTAGGTCTTCCTTCATAGGTCAGTGGGTAGTCTATTATGAATACAACAAATTTTTCAATTTTACAACCCCCCAACCCCCAACCACCCCAATTTCACCCCCACCAAAAAAAAAAGTAGAAAATGATCAGGGACCCCTAAAACGCCTAAAAACGAAGTTTCAGCAATATTTATTTTTTTTTGTTTTTTGCTAATTACTCCGCCGCCTATGCACCGATTTTCAAAATTATACGAACATTACCTACTACGACCCCACATCATACCGCTGCCCAAATTTCATCACAATCCATGCAGCGGTTACTGAGATTACGAGGGTAGAAAAACGCGACAGACAGACAGACAGACAGACAGACAGACCGACAGACCGACAGACAGACCGACGGAAATGAGTGACGTGGATTTTCGTTATGTACACATCATAAAACGCCCAAAAAACGTACTATCTCAAAATCGAAAATTTTCGCGATCACAATACTCCCCTCACCTATCGGTGTGGGAAGTAAAAGATGGTTAAATGAGAGAGAGAGAGAGAAAGAGAGAGAGAGAGAGAGACAGAAGCATATTTTTTGGCTGCTGGGTCTACTATGTGTTCCCTAGCCTGAAGGAGATGCCCTGAAATACAACATCCTATGATACAACGTTCATTTTGCATCCACTCCTTTGTTAAGCTGTTAATTCAGTTCGCAGCTATTTCAAGAGCTGGTTCAGGCTAGAACCTTTCGTTGCGAGAACATTCGCCATTTCTTTGCAATCTCCAGATAAGTACACCAATGAGATCAGGTGCTTTGCAGACATGCCATCCATAGCTGTCCTGCATTGTAGGATGAAGTTCAACCTTGCAAGCACTTTGTGCTATAATTGCGGCTTGGCAGTTAGTGCAGATATTTATTTGTCCCCGACGTTCTTGAATACGAGATAACTGCCAATATATTTTCCTAAAATTTCGCCGTGTATCCCTCCAGAGGAGTGAGAGTGTGTCCAAAAAACTTTACGCCAGAGACCATTTCAGTGAGTGAATCGTTGCTGTACTAGACTTATTCTCCTTCAACGTGCCTTTCAACCCTTGTCATCCTCCTCTTGTTCGCAGCTTATCATATTGTTTACGAATGAAGCAATACGTAGGAGATACCTCACTCCTCGTAAATGCAGTGGGGTCTTCTTTTTACAATTCGAAGCAAATTGTAATTGTTCCTCACCTTGGCTTAGAAATACTCAGAAAGACATAACCTCTCCCGGAAACTAAGTCCAAGGAAGGAGATTCTGAAGAGTTTCGACTGCATACAGAGGAGTCATATGCACATCACTGGTTATATTTAAATAAGGTAGACGTTGGCTAGGTATGTAGCTTTTAACGAATCAGTCCTTACATAAGGACACCATTCCACCAAGTCATACACTAAGGACGGTCTAACTCTAGGACTTGGGTCTCATCTAACACCAGTAACTCTTTTGCATAATCAATAATTCCCTATGAGCCTTGTTCACCTTGTATTCTACATGTTGTCTTCAGGATAACTGCCTGATATTTCGCTGTTTGCGATAGTTCAAGCTATGCCTCAAAGAAGGTTAGCTAGACGAATACAACAAGCTTCCTCCTTTTTTTTGATATAACTGAGCAGACCACGCAGGCAGAGCCTAAATACCAGAGTACCGCGGCTGCTGTGAAAGGATTATGTTAGGGGAATTTTGTTAACGCGAGATTTGAATGAGCCAATACCCGCAGGCCCGATAAATACATCTTTTGGCAGTCCATTCCAAGCCTTGGACACCCTGGGAATAAATGTGCGGTTGTGCCGCTCAGTTCTTGATGTATGAAGAACGACCGTCTTAGGGTGAGATGCAGCGGTCGCACGGGTACATCTGATAGGAGCAGTGAGCAGCGGAACGATAGAGGATAGCTCAGAGGAGCAGATTCCGTTGGAATATCGGTAGAAGAGTGAGAGGTCACCAACAACACGCCGGTGAGAAAGTGACTGAAGGTGGCGCGTTAAGGTCGGATCGCCAATTAGTCGAATTGCCCTTCTCTGGACGGCATCTAGTATAGACAGGGTAGTAGGGGCAGCAGCTCCCCAGACATGAGAGCAATACTCCAGGCAAGGTCTTATCTGGGCTTTATATAGCGTGAGGAGGTTACATGGTGAGAAATACTTTCTGGCTCTAAATAGGTACCCAAGCTTTTTACCAGCAGCTGTTGCAATTGACGCGACGCGACGTGTTCGTGCCAGGTCAGATTTTCTACAGCTGTTAGGAGTAGTAGTCAACATTGTAATGTTGACTCCTAACAGCTTGAATGAGTGACTCCTTGGCAGAGCCTGGTTGTTCATTAGAACCTGGTGTTGGCTTGGGCACTTATTGTTTGATAGCGTACAATACTGGGTCTTGGAGGCATTGAATTTAACCATATTCTTAAGCCCCCAAGCGGTAATGGTATCGAGATCCTTTGAAAGAGAAGCTGCCACTGCCAGTATTCTGCGTTCCAGCTCGACCACAGAGATCGGTCTATTGCTCATGATGCCCACATGCAGCGTACTGTCATCAGCAAAACTGTGGATTGGGTTTGTAGAGCTAGAGAGTAGATCATTAATGTGAAGCAGAAACAATGTCGGAGCCAATACCGATCCCTGCGGAACCCCGGCATTGATGCTATGGAAAGAAGAGGAAAAGCCATCTACCACGACAGAGATTTTCCGACCTGAGAGGAAGTCTGCGAGCCAACCGCAAAGCTTAACAGGGAGCCCATAAGACGGGAGCTTGTTTAGGAGAGCTGCATGCCACAGTTGATCGAATGCCTATCGTGAACATAACGAGCTGTGTCAACACCGTCACGAATCAGAGGGTTGTCAGAATGGTTCATGAACTAAATCTGTTGAGCTGCAAATAGACATAGATTCACCTGACTCTTATTTTAAATTTTTCAAATTTTACACTACTATGTTTACTTATAGAAATAATTAAATGTTTCACTGTACACTATATGATCAGCAATCTCCTATTTATAGGATGTCCCCGAAACGTTATACAGGGTTGGGATAAAGTATGAAACCAAGCAGATAACTTTGGAACGGAAAGAATGATATTGATGAAAATTTGCAGGCAAGTGTAGTGACGTATAATGCATCCGAAGACATTGTGTTAGCTATTAATACCGTCAACTTTTTTAATTTAAATGGGACACTTTTGCAGATTTGAATACATCTTTTTTCTAAATACGTCCATAGTGGGTTAAGATTAGTTTCTGTAAAAACTGGAGAGATAAAGCCTCTTTATCATTTCAGATGTTTAAAGTGTCGGCCATTTACCTCCTGACGTCCTGAAAATATTGTCAAGCCTCTTGACAAATTTATTACTTCATCCCAACCCAAATAGTAGGCGATTGTTGACAAAGTGTCAAATTTCGATTAATGTCAATACTAGTACGATTGATATTAAGAGGAGGTTATCTATGATTGATATGCTGTTTTTAAGTGAAAGAGAACTAATTGAAGTCTTAATGATGATCGGTTTTGGGGATCGTGTGAGAACTCACAAAGAAGTGTGTCAACTTTTCAATGATTTATATCCCGACAGGGGTCCTATAACATGTTCGACCGTGACTGAAACACTAAAATAAAGGGAATATTAAAAGCTTACCCAAAACGGGAAGACCGCGGACCGCCACAAACGAATTTGTTAGACAAAAAAAATTGTCATTGAATTAGAGGAATCACCTAAGACTCCTACCACAACCTTAGCACTAAACCATGGCATAAGTCGTCATTCCGTGGGGAAAATATTGAAAAGAGTACCATCCACATTGTTTCAAGAATTGTCAGATGATGATTTTGACCGACGGCTAGAGTTTTGTGAAAGAATGATGGAAATTTGTAATGATGACGAAATTTTGCAACTAATGTGACGAGGCAACTTTCTGTTTAAATGAAATATAATTCAAGGTATTGGTCCATTGAGAATCCTCACTGGATTCATGAAGCCCATAGCCAGCACCCACAAAAGTTGAATGTTTGGATGGGAATTGCAGGAAACAGACTTATAGGCCCATTTTTCATAGATGGAAACTTGAACGGCGACAAATACTTGGACCTACTAAATAATTACGTCATTCCAGCACTCCAAAATAGTGGGCAGCTACCTCATAATTTATGGTTCCAGCACGATAGTGCGCGTTCCCACTATGTTAGACGAGTTAGGGGTTAGACTTGTTTTTCTGGGGTTACCTCAAATCACGTGTTCACGTTTGCCGCCTAACCACTTTGTAGGAGTTCAGACAAAGAATAATAACTGAATGTGAATTGATTCGTAGAGACATCTTGGAAAAGGTAACTCAGCAATTTGTCAACAGACTTGCATATTGTCAGAAAATAAACGGCGGGCATTTTGAACATCTGAGATAATTCACTTTAATTTTCTTATTTTCTTATTGTTACACATCAAATAATTCAGTAAATAAAGAAGCTTTATCTTTCCCATTTTTATAGAAACACCGACTATGGACGTATTCGGAAAAAAAAGATATATTTAAATCTGCAAAAATCCCATTTAAATTAAAAAAGTTGGCGATATTTCCGGTTAGACCGGAAGTACATTAATAGCTAACATAATGTCTTCGGATGCATTATACGTCACTACATTTACCTGCAAATTTTTAGCAATATCGCCCTTTCAGTTTCAAAGATGTTTCCTTGGTTCCATACTTTATCCCAACCCTAATACCGGCCGCCTAAAAAATCTAATCCACAGATATGCCCCCCCCCCCCGACAAGCAAATTTTAAAGTTGGCATTCCTAATCTAGACCCCCAAAACTAATTGAACATTATCTAATGCCGCAAAAAATCTAATCCCCAAAAATGCACCTCCCCCCTCCGACGAGAGCAAATTTAAAAAGGTGGTAACCCTAATCTGCCCCCTTCCAAAAAAGCTAAATAAACATTATAAATTGCCGCAAAAAATCATTTTCCTGCTGATCAGGTCTCCCAAATCCTAAATCCGCATCCTGGATATTGTTACTGAATACATTCGACCTGTAAATTGGATACCTGTTAATTGGATAAATAATTACTTTGAATTTCGAAAGTGAGCCTAATTAATTGTAAAAGACGGTTTAGAAGGTGGTTAGATCGTCTTGGTGTTTGTTGTTGCGCAGCCAGTGTCACATTATTAAAACAAAATACTGAGACCATAGATTAACAGGACCAACGTTTGGTTGGTGAGACTCAAAAACGTAAGTATGGAAGTAGACAAAATAATATATTATACTCACAGTCGCCAGTTTTTCAATATAATCGTCTGGAGCTCCAAGGGAAGCAAGGCCGATCTGCTGAGAAAAATTTGCAAATTCAGGGTCTGCAAACAGTGGGGCATGTCCTAGTAACTCATGACAAACATCTGGTTCTGGTGTATAAAACGGTTTGCTGGGATGCCGGATGTACTGAGTTGAATGGAATACCCTAAATGCTAGGCCTGCCAGAAAATCTCTGGAGGATAAAAGTCCAGCTACAGGACGCAAGGTAAAACCAGTACAGTCTGGAATAAATTGAAACATTTTAATAGATCAGTGGCCCGTTGAATTAAACATAAATATTTTATGTCAAACAACTTTTTTTCAAACACTTCGTACGTTAAAAAGCGCTACGAAGGTGTCCCATCTGTTGATAAATTAAAGGATGTACTGACAGAAAATCAGAGGACAACTTTCAGAAATTACATTATTTGTAAGGAATTTTGTTTAATGCTAAAATATTCTAAAGTGTAATACGTTATTACAAAATAGTTATTCCAAAAACCTATTTTGCCAAGCAGCACAGATTGGTCACGCCGACGTCGGCACGACGTAATGGCTGCACAAAAGCAGATCGGCCCGACGTTCATACGTACTCCGATATCATTTTAGAAGCTACTAATGTTGCCTAATATGACTTTTTACATAATTTAGATTTATGATAATATAGCCAACGACTATCTATGTACTCCGTTTACACTAATTTTTTAGATAACGGTCATATATTTCTTAGTGCCCTGTTGCTTCAATTGTATCTATCTATACATGCGAGCATACTATACATATAACATATTTTGTAGGATGCAAATTCAGGCGTTTCTAAAAGCTAAAATTAGGGGATTTTCTAGTCATATTACGTATGATTTTGTTACTTGATTAGTGGCTGGTCAAATAAGTATAGTATATACACCGTGTCCCAGGACAAATCCCGAAAACTTTAAGGGATGATTTCTGGCAGCTACTTATGTTAAATACGTTTATTCTCAATAGCTAAAAAGTTGAAATGTCCTTAATTAGATCGCAAAATGATTAATGTGTGGCCGCCCTTATCATATTTATACGTGACTAGGTCACCAGTTGAAGTAAACAATCAACAAAAACATTAAAAGGACCTGTTAAGCCGGCGCCACATATGCGGGTATTTGCCGAATATCAATATTCGCCCTTTTTTCAGCCTTGCTCGCCGAAAAGTGAGCACGTATCGCCCTTTAGCCGAATAGCATATAATCGGGGTTCGTTGCTCGCCGAATACCGCATATATGGCGCCGGCTTTATTAGCCGAATAGCAAATAATCGGGGTTCGTTGCTCGCCGAATACCGCATATGTGGCGCCGGCTTTAGCGTAACTAAAGGACCATCGCCCTTTTTTTGGTGTAGAATCCAATGTTTTCGCCTGAAAGTGAAAGTGAAATAAGGTGGGCCATGCACTTTCGATCATCGTAACAACAAAACTTCAAACGTTGATTTCTCTGTCACAAATGTGAATTTAAAAGCGTTTTCGACTTATTGCCCTATCACTGCACTCATAGGAACTGAGTGTCAAAATTATGTTCGTCTTAGATTTGAGTGCAAAACTAGTGTGGTTTTTTGTTTTCGACTTATTCGCTTAATTGCACTTGAGTGCAAATTATCGCCACGAACTCTCTGAGCTCGTGGAGATTTCAGTGCATTTTTGACGTCGATAAATATTAATTATAACCTATTTTATTTGTCAGAGAAAATAATTTTTTGAATTAAGAACTGGGTAGTGGGGTAGTATACATAATAGCATGAAAACTGCGGAAAGTGTAGTTGGAAGAACTGCGAATATCGTCATCTTCGGATGATGAGGAAATTGAAGCATATCTAGTTAAATAGCAAACAACGGCTACGGGTGTCCCAAAAATATGAATATTTGGTGAAGATGTTGTCCATAAACTGACGGAAGAAGATATACATAAGTATTTACCGATATAGGTAGATATTAATTTTTAGTGCAAAAGCCATATTGCACAAAATGCTGTTAGTTTTTATGTCGATAAATAGAATAAATTATTGAATAAGGCGGATTCAAACTATTCAAATCCCAAAACCACCACAGAATGAAAATGAGCTCTCGCGATGCAAAATGACATCAAACTGTCATCAGTTGGCTGACAGAACAGTTACTTGAACTGCACTGAAATTTGGTGTATGTTCGACTTACCAGTTCAGATTTATTGCACTTCTGGGCACCAGAGACGAGTTTTCAATGTTCACTGTAATGCAATCGTGGTTAAAATCAGTGCAGTAAGTCGAAAACGCTACAAGAATAATTCCTTTTGATATCGGCTTCACATTGTGAAGCCTACGTGCGATTTATTTTTTCGAGATTCGTCCAGAGACACGGTGTACAAGTATAGTCTGTGCTGCTTGGGTATATACCTACTTCCCAAAGTTTTATATTGAATCAGCTCTCAGAGAGTAGAGTCGATTTTCTTAATAAATAAGTTCTAATTCTCACAGTATGAGATTCTTAAGATTTAAGGAGGTAGTTAACTCTAATACAATCGATTATAATTTTCAGTCGTGAGGCATTTACCTTTAAGGAAGTTGGAGACATCTTCCAACTGTGGAATATTATCTTCTCGGTAGCCGCAGTTTTCGACCAATAGTGGAAATACATGGTTGTGCTCTTTACAAGCATGGGTAGGATAGAGAGTCGTCAACTGCCTAAAGACTTTTCCCCATGTCTCAATTTCTTCTTTTGTATAATCTACGTGAGGAAGTTTTTGCCCATGTCTAAGAACAAGAAAAAAAATTATAGAATACATAATTGAGGTTTTTAATTAAGAAAAGAAGTATTTTTTTGTGAAAAATGGAAAGATCATATACAGGTTTTATAACAAAACTGTTTTTGTTTTCTTTTTTTTTCGCAATAATTCAAAAGTTATATCAAAATAAAAATGGGTATTTGAATCGAGTACAGAAAACACGCCGATGGCTCCCGAACCCGTGTGACGTCACCATGGCGGTAAGGATGCTCCTTTGACCAATGACGTCCTACTCCGATACTAGATTCTAGATTACCAGCCAATCGCGAAAATACTGGTAACTAGAGTATATGTGCTGCAACACAGTCGATGAATGAAGTTTGCAGCTCGAGACGAAGTCTACGATCGAAATAAATATGTTTTTGAATGTTTGAAGTTGAAGTCAGATTACAGATTCCACTAAATAAGTACCTAATCAAATATGTTTCGTTGGAAAGATCTCCTCAATCGAAGGATGGCCCAGTGGTTAGAGAGTCCGCTAGTGGATCCCCGGGTCTTTGGATCGAAACCCAGGCCCTCCAACTTTTTTTTTTTATTTTTTTTAATCAAACATTTTATAGATGTGCTTTTTGCACTTGTTACGCACATTTTTTCTGCGATTCAAAACCTCAATAGAAGAGCCTATGACTATAACTTATATACTGGACGACTAGACGATTTATTTGAAACCTAATCAGAAACTATGCATAGTTTGTGCAGCATAATATAACCACATTCAATAATATTATGCAGTATAGATATTACGATAACATATCTAACTCTTCAGTAATGTGCCACTAGTTAGTATTACTAATAAAAATAACTGTTCATTATTGATATAATTTATTTGCTATCTTAGCAACTTAATGACTCAGAAACGGTTAGTTTTATTTACGTTACATACAGTTTTTGGCGAAATGTAAGGAACAAATCAATTATACAATAATATATAAGGTGTTTCGCTTGAAAAATGCAGCCTTGCTGCTCCACGCCTTTATGACAAGTCCTGTATAATCATTTGTTTACTGCTTATAGTAGATATTTCAGAAGCATAGAATTTTTGCTTTAATTTTTGAATAAATTGTATATTTTACCCAATAATTTAGGGGCACAATTTCCGTACAGTTTGTTCTGGAACTTTAAGGAAGCATTGAAAGATCTAAAATACCTAGATACTAGAAACGTCACTAAAGTGTATATTATTCAAGTTCATCATGCATAGTATAAAATATAATAATCTCCATCGAAAACCGTTTTCGGCACCTTGAATAATATGTTACCAGATAATCGACCGCTTTCAAACTTTTCTAAAACCCTGTATAATAATATTTACCTGTAGTTGTATGCGATGTCAGCAAAATACTTCCTTCGTGCTCTATAAACAGGATCAGTAAATCCAGGATGATCAGCATCTAATTCAGATCCGTACGATAAAATTTGATTTGCAAATCGGTCTAAGTCTCTGATACGTCGTGGGAACCATGGGACCGTACCTATGATAAACATGACAGAACGTTCTAATCGATTTGAAAAATAATATTTTTGGCTCTATTCTAAGGATTTTCCATAGGAAAATGAATATTTAAACGAGGTCTGGCAGAACAAAATGCTATCAGCAAGGTTGTGTTTTCAAAAACTTACATTATATTGCTTTTATATACAGATATTGTGCAGGTAGGCTGATAGTTTTCAGCAAAGTTGCTGAATAATGAGTTTTTCACTTTCGCACTTTCTATACATTATCGGAAGCAATGTATAAACATTTAACTGTAGAGGTAGAAGATTCTCAATTAGAAGTAAAAGATCAAGGGACTTCTGAAAACATTAGAAACGGAGTTTAGCCAGTTTTTAGGTTTTTTGTAAATTAGTCAGCCGCGATTTTCAAAAGCTAGTGATAAGGTGTCAGAGCTTCATTAAAAACAGGTGAATAAATTCCAACTTTGCTTAGAATTATAAATAAAACAAAATACGCAAGAGGTTCTTCTTATAATTGTTCTTAATTTTGTCTGATCTCTCTGATGCCAATACACCGATTTTCAAAATCATAGAATCATATTGTTACTTATTACGACTTCACAACGTGTCGCTAACCCAATTTCTTCAAGATTGGCTAATCGGATCATGAGATTACGTAGACACAAAAGTGGTGAGACAGATTAACAGACTAACTGGTAGTAGGTCATGGTCAGAGTGCATCTGCATCCGTATTCGACCGATTTTTTACACTGGCGTATACGGCCGACAACGGTGGAGAAAACAAGTCCTGCAAATCTAAAGCGGTCCACAGACGCTCCGGAAATCCTCAGAGGAAAAGATGCACAGTCCTGGGCTGAAGGCCCTTGCACTTTGGCCTGAATATACCCTCTTTCACAGACGCTCAGGAAGCCTTTCAGTTCAGTTCAGTTCTAGCAAGAATGTCATCAAAAGACGGTCTGCGCAGGCGATCGAATGGTTTTTCAATTCCACATTCGGCGGCCTGTGCAGTCCGGCGAACCTCCACCTCCACATATGCCCCGATAATAATCCTTGAGGCCAGGACTGTGCACTTTGCAGTTTTTCCTCTGAGGATTTCTGGAGCGTCTGTGCGCAGACGGTCACAATTGCGCTGTTCAACACTGACGTGCACGAACTTGTTCGGCTGACTGTCGGTAAAAAACAAATCATTTTGTTTTTTTCGGCCGTGTACGCCAGTGTTAGATCATGAGTGGCATACTTTCAGTTTACAAAATTGCTCTGTTTTTCTAATCCTATTGAACATGTACCAGAACGTCATCAGTTTGCATTCTGAAATATCCAAAAAATAACGTGTGAAACTCTCCATGTCCCTCTTTCCTCTTGGGAAATGACTCAAGCACTCGTTTTGCCACTAAATAGATAATTATACACCAATGGTGTTTCCAGCAACGCGGTAGTTCGTCCCCGTCCATTTTTGATTGGCAATTGGCACTAGCATCAGAAGAAAATCGCCCGATACATGTGCAGTATGACAAATTCGAGTAAGTCGGCCGATCAGGTCGCCCGTTTACGCCAGTTTAAAAAATCGGTTGAAGACGGATGCACTCTGACTCTCTGACAGTAGCCTTAAGTCAGCCGTGTCCGTCGATCTTTCTGGTGACCCAGAGGCCAGATAAAGTGAAGAAGAAATAAGAGAAGATAAGGGAAAGAAGGAAGGAGAAGAGCCTCCTCTCTCGGAGGAAGTTCGACGAAAGATAGAAAACGACCAAATACAACCGAATAGAACAGAAAACAGCCCATAATAACAGAAAGCAAGCAGATAACAGCGCTAGACAATAGAAAACGACTAAACAAAGCCGAATACAACAGAAAAGAACAGAAAACAGCTCAAAACGACAGAAAGCAAGCAGATAACAACTGTAAACGGTAGAAAACGACCAAATACAACCTAATAGAGCGAAAACTAGCTCAAAAGGACAGAAAGCAAGCAGATAACAACGGAAAACAATAGAAAACGACTAAACACAGCCGAATACGAGGGCTGCTCTATACCTCCGTCAATCCACCAGTACGCAGCGGCGTATAGAACCCGCGCTCTCTAGTGGCCAAGCGGATGCACCTTGGCGTCCCACCAGGAAGTCTACTGCTGCTAAGTAGAGATTTCCTTGGTTTACCGTTACCTTTGGGTACTAGACGGCGCACCGGCAGAATTCTTTCTGTCTGCTCGCACATGTTTCACATGTTTATTAAACATGGAAAAATTGATGCTCCCTATTTCCGTCAATCGACCTATGGCGCACTGATGATCGCTAATAAGCGTGAAACAGCTGTCTGCGTACTGGTGGGTTGACGGAGGTATAGAGCAGCCCTCGTATATCGGCTTTCATACGCAGCGGCGTATAGAACCCGCGCTCTCTAGTGGCCAAGCGGATGCACCTTGGCGTCCCACCAGGAAGTCTACTGCTGCTAAGTAGAGATTTCCTTGGTTTGCCGTTACCTTCGGGTACTAGATGGCGCACCGGCAGAATTCTTTCTGTCTGCTCGCAGCCGAATACTACAGAAAAGAACAAAAAACAGCTAAAAACAATAGGAAGTAAGCTCGGAAGTAAGCAGATAATAACTGTAAAAGATAGAAAACGACCAAATACAACCGAATAGAGCAGAAAACAGCCCATAACAACAGAAAGCAAGCAGATAACAGCGCTAAACAATAGAAAACGAATAAACACAGCCGAATACAACAAAAAAGAACCGAAAACAGCTCAAAATGACAGAAAGCAAGCAGATAATAACGGGAAACAATACAAAACGACTAAATACAGCCGAATACAACAGAAAAGAATAGAAAATAGCTCAAAACAACAGAAAGCAAGCAGAAAACAACTGTAAACGGTAGAAAATGATCAAATACAACCGAATAGAGTCGAAACTAGCTCAAAACGACAGAAAGCAAGCAGATAACAGCGGAAAACAATAGAAAACGACTAAACACAGTCGAATACAACAGAACAGAACAGAAAACAGCTAAAAACAACAAAAAGTAAGCAGATAATAACTGTAAAAGATAGAAAACGACCAAATACAACCGAATAGAACAGAAAACAGCCCATAACAACAGAAAGCAAGCAGATAACAGCGCTAAACGGTAGAAAACGACTAAACACAGCCGAATACAGCAGGAGGAAGTTCGACGATTAGAGGCTATAACTTGACATAGACGATTTGAGTTCGATAATTTTTGGGTTCAATTTGAGGGTATTTAACTTAAATGGCAGAACAGTGGGTTGCTGTGCGATTCCGCTTGATTATAACCTCGTTGTGCCTGCTGTTTAATGTAATCCCTCAAGTAAAAGGGATGTCAAAGTCCCTGTAAAGGATATCGTTGAAAAGATGCCATGCGGTATTAGTGATTGTATGCAATGTCCTGCTCTGCAGAATCTGCATATGCATTTTGTTGAGGAAACACGAAGCCGTACATGCGTAGATAATTGCCGAAGAGAAAGATATTTAAAAAGAGGGACGACACCGCTGATGAATTTTTCAACAGTGCATCTTTCAGGCGTATTACAATTACTGGAAAAAAGTAATAACTCTATATTTTTTTATATTCCAAATTAATACCATGTAAATGCTATATTACTAGCTTGCTTTGTGGTTTTCTCAATAATTATGAAAGTTTTTCTACATTTCCACATTTGAATTTACCATTTGCACCCCATTGAAGAATCAAAACCCGCCGCACCTGCCAGTACTGATCTTTTGAAAATCTCCACCAGCAATGCACCAGTTCCCAAGAACTACATATTATATGACTAATGTTGGTTTTATAATTACGACCCTGACTGCATAAGTATGCAAGCAGCCCAAAATTACAGAAAGCAAAAACTGTTAAAATCGCTGGTATTACTTTTTTTTATAAATTTCTTATTTACGATCACATTGTACCTAGAGGTAACTGGAAAGTACTATTCTGGTATACTTCGAGAACCTTAAAGTAGAATTCAAAAAAAGAATTGAAAGATTTGAGTCAATATAGTATATATACTAAAAAAATAAATAAATATGGTTTCATGTTTATGATAACCGGATACGGTACGGCATAAAAGTGTCGAAAAAAATGAAGAGCATTTTGGAGAATAATTGTAAATGATCATACTTAATTATTATACTACTATAGCACCAGTCTCGTTATATCTGTGATACATCCTGTATGTGGAATGTTCCGTTTGAAAAACCGGAAGTGCCACCATATTGGAAATATCTTACCGTAGTCTTTTGACTAGGCATACCCTAAAATTTTCGAATCTGAATTCCTATTACAAATACGAAAGTTTCTAAATAACGGCTGGGGTGAATCACCCCAGTGGCGGATTTAGGATTTTGTCTAAGGGGGCTCATAAAATGTTTGTATCTTATTATTAGAAAAGGTGTTTTGTGTCGCTTAGGTGTATTAATTGAAGGAATTTTACTAGTGTTTGTGTTTAGTTACAACTGGTCCTGCAGCTACGTATTGCCAACAGTAGTAATCTGTATTCCAAAAATTATGAACACAATGATAAATATCAGTCATCTCGAATTTAACCCAACCCAATGAGTTCTAAGAATCTCATTAATTAAAAATGCATTCAATGTTGGTTTTCATATAAATGTTTTCAGCTAGAAGTATAGCTCTTCATATTACAATGTTTGGTATCTCTATATACATTGAAGTTAAAATGCACAAAAATGAATAAATTCTAAATTATCATAGACATTTATAACAAAATAACGTATTGCACTATATTTTCAAATAAAAAGCAGAATACATGTTTTATGGCTCAGTGTATTGTACCAGGGTAAGAATAATAAAGGCCAGACCGAGGCAGAACAAAACATTCATGAATTGCATTTGAGGTTTTAGAAAACAATTCAAAAGTCAAAGTCCAGTTTGCTTTTTTTGACTGAAAATCGATTTATAATATCGTCTATGCTGTATATCTATGGATATAAAGTAATTCTAATCCGTTGAGGTCATCCTCAAGCATTGTATCTTAAATAACTTTTCAACAGCCTAAGGCTTGAAATGCTCCTCTCTGCCGTTGCGACTGAAATAATGAGAGCACAGATATCCATGTGTAAGAGTGCACAAAATCCGCAAGATTTGTTTATGTTAGCATTGTAGAGTATGCAAAGCCTTATTTTAAATGTTTTTCTGAGTGCAAAATCTTTGCTTGTCTTGTACAGATGCACTTCACCCACAAATTGTGCAAGTAGGAATTATTATATATTAAACCGCCATATTCTTCCGTTACCAGTTTCAAATAATCACTTAAAAGGTCATCGCCCGTGACCTGAACAGTACCAGGTATTAAGTTTAAGCTTAATTTTATCAAACGTTTCAGCTGAAACGCTCCTTCGAGTCCGTTAATACGGACTTCGACTTCGAACAGGTGACATCAGCTTCTGATAGTGTTGGCGAAACGTCAAGCAGCGAAGCGCGCCGACGCCAAGGCGGCGGAGCGGGTCGACGCCGACCGAACAGCCCAAGAACCAACAGTTCATCGTTTAAAATTGCTTTGGCCTGCTCTAAAATTTCGACACAAGTATATCATCTACACATTTGTAGTAAATTCAGTCCGTTCTTTGTAGCTTTGTAGCTCTTTGTAGATACTTGCTTAATGATGAGGTCAGGCTTAATATATCACAGTCGCATTTTCTCTCATGTCTTTTATTAAGATATTAGCCTTGGAAAACGCAAAAGATTTTTCTGTTTTGACACTCTCAAATAGCTTCTTAAAAACACAAATCGCCTCTCGAAAACACAAAACTCAACTGTCTAGTTTGATCTTTATTATAATCTTTATTATCAATTATGTCAGGGGTTCCCAACCTGTGCGCCGCGGCACCCAGGGCGCCAAAGAAAGTAAAGAGGGGCGCCGTGAGTCGATCTTCTAAGTCTAAAGCACTAATATTTTGTGGGTGCCTAAAGAGCAACAATACCTATTCTGACGCACGCCACATTTTGAAACTACCGGAGAAGATTACAACGTTCAGGAAGAAACTACTAGTTTGGATAAAAAAGACGAATGAAGGCGGCGCGGCGGTCAATATTGCTTTCCACAATTTTATAAATATGCGGAATCCAATGAACTGGTTGTCTCACAAGACCTGATGGGCTTTTTCACGGAACACTTATGGAAGCTCACTGAATGGTTTTCAAAACACTTTGCAGATGATGATGTCGAAAAGTTTGCGTGGATCCAAGATCCCTTTCATACGCAAGCTCCGCCAGAATTCTCCAAATCCGATTTGGTGGAGTTTTGATTATCGATTCAAAATGAATATCCAAATCTAACTTCAAAAGCTTTAAGAATGTTTATTCCGTTCGCAACGTCATATTTATATGAAGCTGGATTTTAAGCCGTAGCTGTAGTCAAGAACAAATATCGCTCAAGGATCAATGAGGAGCAAGAAATGAGAGTCGCAGTGTCGAATTTTATTCCCCGTTTTAAAAAACTATGCGGAGATCACCAAGCTCAATCGTCACATTCATTTGACTGTCGTATTTTATTTTTGTTTTTCTTGAGTCTTTCTTTTTGTTTTCTGTTTCAATTCTTAATTCTTATAAACATGATAAAATAAACTTAATTTCCTATTGAAGAAGTTTTTATTTTTGTGACTACTATTATTGTAGATACCTATTTGTTTCGACAGTATCTATTTAAAATAGCTGTCTAAGGTAGGGCGCCGTGACAAAATGCCAAACTTGAAAGTGCGCCGCGGGTTGAAAAGGATTGGGAACCCCTGAATTAGGTATTATCATTGTTATAGATTATTATTATCAGGATATATCAGCAACACAACAAAAATACATAGTCCCTAGAGTGGAGAGTGAGGCGTGGGGGCGCCCCCTTTAAATCCGCCACTGAATCACCCTGTATAGTGAAGGTGCTCTAGACCAGCGTTTCTCACCCTTTTTGGCCCGCGGACCAGTAGATTTGTTGAAAAAAAAGCGGACTAGTGATATTTTCTTAACAACAAATAGATAAATAGATAGATAAAGATATTAATTATACATACATATAATAATAAGTATATAAACCTTTAACAAAAATGACAGAATATTATAAAAAAAGTCACAAACTCATGGATGTAGGAACACAACAAAAATATCATTCTTATATACGATTGCCAAAAAATTAAATCAATGGGAACAAACTCTTAAGAAAAATTAGAACAAAAAATCAGAAATTATAAAAATAATCAAAAACTCATTCCATATGAACATTTTGTTAGTGAGAAGATTGCTGCTGCTCTTCTTCAATCAACTTGTCAATTGTTGGTTCCAAGTTCGACAAGCAAAGTTGGAGCAATGAAATAACCAAACGCCGATTTCTAGATTTATTTTTTATTACCGTCATAGATGAAAAATCCCGATTCACATAAATATGTAGTTGCGAAGGGGAATGACATTTTCATTGCTTTCTAGTACAGAGATGGACATTCATTTTTCAATTTGATCCAATATTTATCTATGGACATTGGAAAAACTAGCTTTTAACATAATATCTGCACTAATCTCAAGAAGAGACTCATATCCTCTGTCATTTAAATTTAACTTACTATACTGTCATATGTTTGTTACCACATATTTCTTTCACACGTGGTAAATTAAGTAATTTTTTTTCGTGGATCCAGTAAAATTTCTCCGCAGACCACTAATGGTCCGCCGGACCAGCGCTTGAGAATAGCTGCTCTAGACGCTTTGAGAAGTTTATTCTGCTACCTTGGATTATATCGCAGCGTTGTTGCTCAGTTATATCATATGAAAATATTTGTACATATAAACCGAAATACATAGACCAAGCTAGGATAATACATTGATCATACTCGTATTTTACATTCCTCACCTATATTATCCCTGTAGTCTCTGGAAATGATATTCAGATATTCACAGTTATCCTTGAGCTCACAGACAGCCTCTCCGAGATCGCCTGACGGTTCACACTCTACCATAAACTCATATTTATTGGGAACCTTTGTCGATGGTCGCGACTCAATGTGACTCAGATTAACGCCATGTTTCTGGAAGATAGCCAAATATTTCGCTAGAGTACCGATTTCTTCGCCTAGCGGTGCAAACAGAATGCAAGTGCTTTGGGCGGAGTCTTTGCCGGTTTTGATGTAGTTTCCTCCAGGCATTAGTTTGGGCTGTAACAGAAAAGAAAGTACACATTAAAGTGTGATTTTGCTTCTTGATATAACTCAAATAATAGCAAGCGCGATAATGTTCGATTTTGAGATAGTGTTTTTGGGCGTTTCATGAGGATTAACATCATGAAAATGTATTAGTTATTTTCGCCTATCTGTATATCTGCCTGTTTGTCTGCCGATTGCTATGTCTCTATCCGAGTAATCTCAGCCTCAGTGTTCAACATACCGTTGGTTCATACGTTCACAGTAGGTGGCCCTGCTAAAAATGTTGTAATGATGCATTCGCCACGGAGTAATTAGCCAAAATACAAATATTCCCAGAATCGCTTTGAACCACGTTTTCTAGGGGTTCCACTGTTTTGGGGAAGAAGTGAAATTGGGATGGTAGAGTTGAGGAAGTGTTACCTTTGAAGAACTCTGCATTACGAGTAGCTTAAAAAAATTATCTTGGAATGGTCAATACTTTACCGACCTATTCGAACGCATCTATAATTTTCTGAAACTTCACCATAGGTAACTTGGTAAGTTGGTGCGATATTGCTACTACGATGGATGTAGAAAGTTTTTGAAAATCATGCCAGAGATAGCGGTGCGATAATCAAAAATTCTAACATTTTGAAATCGCTCAAATCTGATATTCAGATGATCTATAAATGACAGTAATTTTTTTGAGAGGTTTAATTGGAGCAGGGGAGATAGGTTGGAAGGACAGCCATATTTTGACTACCATGATGTAATGTGGAAAAAGTGTCTGCAAATCGAACCAATCAGTCTAAACATCAAATTTGTTTTTAATTTTTTTGGTTTTGGAGGACTATTGATTGAATATTCTGTGGGATAGTAATATATCCTTTTATATCATAGAGCAACCAAATCTGTGCATACTGAGGCAGTTATGTTAAATTATACACATATCATGTACCTACCCAATAATGTTATATGCCCAACTAGATATATTATCTTGAAATTTGGTTTTAGAACTGATATAAAGTTCATGTTTAACTGCATACGTCTATTTACAACGGGTTCTTGTTTGCAACTTGGTACGCTTTGACTCACCCCAGTTGAGTGAGTATGAGTCTTGGCTTATTCAAATATTTAATGTATAGTGAGCATATGTGGATGGTACTCATATACTTAACAAATACAGTATTCGCATGCTTATCAGATTTATATATACAAAAATATACTGAGTGCAAAAAAAATTCACCATTTTCAACCAAATTGTGCATACAAGTAGATAGCTATCGTGAAGATAGCTGATTAAATATTGTTTTTGTGTTTTATATATTTAAAAAAAACTGATGTCCTTTATGCTTTGATACGTGCTTCATTTGTTGGTCCAACATGCTACGACTATACCAAGACGTCCACAACTTACTCAACTTAGTGGTCGAAAGGGGTAGAATCGGTGGACTACGAAAGTAAAACGGCTTTTAAATGACAACACTTTTACTGCAATGTGTGCAGCAACAACGGCCAGGCTCAGCAACATTTCTTGTATGGCCCAGCCATATAGCCGCATATATTTGGTGTTGCGATATATTTCAGTGTGTTGCTAGCACATGGCCGGACGATCGCTTGGCAAGCGAAAACTGACAATATTGCTCGGTTTTGACTTTTTTTATTGTTGGTATTAAACATTTTGGTAGGAAAGTGGCTTATACTTGGACCAAGGACATGATTATTGATTTCATCGATGACATATACTTACATCCTGAACTATGGAATGTAGAAATCGCAATATATAAAGATAGAAATACCAACAGAGGTATATCGAGTGGCCCAGCGTTTCCTTGACAGGTGATATTCCCGTAATAAAAAAAATTCAAACGAAAACTGAGTAGTATTTTTGATAGTACTATAGGGTCTAGCATACCATGCTTTAAACACCTTTTTTTGAACTTCAACCCTTAAAACTCACCCCCAATTTTTTTTTAAATAGCGCCCAATAAATTTTCCTACACAAATTCATCCATTATTCTATTAAAAATGTTGTAGTTCCTTAGATTTTATACACAAACTAACTTTTTTCGTTAAGTCATAACTATAAGATACATAAAATAATGATTTGTACTGTGTAAGGCTTTCGTGGCCATCGTTCAATGAATTTCTGGTGTCTGAGCTTTTAGACCGAAATCGGAAGCCACACTCAAGTGAAATAGCTTCTGAGGATGACACCCACTCGTGTTGGCCAAGCGTCAAGCCACAACGCTAATTGACGCTGGACTAAAGGCCCAAGAACCACAAATCAAAATAAGGATTTGAGGCGTAATATTTTCGTAATAAAAGGACAGAATAGATTCTTTTTCGAAACATGGTATAATAGGTCATCCAGCACCCTTAAAAACTAACATAGTTTTCTTCTTTATTCGTTTATTTGCAAAAATATTAGACGTCAAACAAATGCTTATTTTATTTATGCTATGACTTATGATTTTACAAAAAAAAAAGGTAAGTAAGTAAGTAAGCTTTAGTGACCAAAGGACACAGAAGATTTTAGATTAGATTAGAGATTTTAAATGAAATAGGGAAATCGTTAATGTAGGAAAACCTATGAAGTGTTCTTCAGTAGGGATGTGTCGTTCATGACCGATTCGTTCGTAAGGACCGAATCTTTGCAAAGATCGATCATGCCTCGTGATCCTAACGGGTCTTATGGCCGCGATTCGCGAACGAAATAGATTCCAGAATGTCGAATTATCTTTTTATATATGTTGACGGAAAAGCACATATGAATTTGCATAACTACTTAGAAACAGGTATTTCAATATGCTAATCTAGCGCCAACGGCAACGATTCAATGAAATATTGGTAAACCTGTTGGACGGCATTGTTTTTATCGGAAATTTTGCCCCAACCTCCTCTTGGATCAACTTATTTACGGAAAATCCAATCTTGTGACAACGACTACCAGATAGATAAAAAATATATTGCTGTTGCATAAAGTGCATGGGTGATACTAGACCACAGTTTATCGACAAAAAATATTTGAAAAAATCTGAAAAAATATATTGACAGGTTAGTTTTTTGTCATTTTTATTTGAAATCATCATAACTTGTGAAGCATTGCGTGTATTTTGTTGAAATAAGAATATTAATAATGCCTCAGAGTGAATACCGCTAAGCGAATAAAAAAGTTCCCAAGAAAAATAAGACTCTTTTTTGAAGCAAATTTAGATTTGCAAGGAAGTACTCCTATAACCATACTTTTTTGTCTCGTCATATTAATCCCCATCCAAAATTCTGACTAATGGAACCTCCTTAGCACAGGCTTTCCTACGTGAATTTAAGTTGATGCACCTGCGCGAGCGAAGTTTCGCTTATTGATTATTCATCATCGATTAAGCATATACCCTCTTTTGCACTATCAGTGACGCTTCAATTTAGCGTCTTGTAGAACAGCATCTCTTACACTTTTTTTGACCTAAATTTCTGTTTCCACACTTTTTTATCTCATCATATTAATCCCCATCAAATATACTGACTAATAGAAAAAATACAACATTGTGTTTTCAACACAAGCTTTTCTACATGACTTTAAGCTAATGCACCTGCGTGAGCGTAGTATCGCTTATTGATCATTCATCGTCGCTCAAACATATACCCTCTTTTGCATCATCACTGACACTTTAGTTTAACGTCTTGTAGAACAGCGTCTCTTATACTTTATTTGAACTAAATTTGCATTTTTAAGGAAGTACCACCATAACCATATTTTTTTGCCTCATCCCACTGACCTTCATCCAATATCCAGCTGTAGTTTCTAAAGCGTCAAGTGATAATTGACGATCAAGTTAATTTTCCAACTCGTCACTTGTAATTTTAAACTCTCAGGTGTAATTTATACCTGTCAGTTTGAATTTACAATTGACGAGTTGGAAAATTAACTTGACCGTTTTGAATTATCACTCGACGCTTTTGAAACTACTACTGGAAAAGGTGTAGAATGTTCTATTTTTAACACAAGATTTTCTATATAACGTTACAATATTCCATGTCCGGATTAGCTTTTGTTCGAGACAGCTTCTGAATTGAGTAGGGAGAGAGTGTCAATCGAATAAAAGACATCCGGAGGGAGAAGCTCAACTCCAACATGGCGCGTCCCCAGGTGGCGGATAGGGGAACGTCCTCCAGATATGGCGGGTAGGTGCAGAAAGCATCCGCGGACCAAATAGAGCATGAAGCAGAGCAGCAGCTGTGACATTACTGTATTGAGGCTATCGAAAGGTCATTTCCCTAAAGGCTCAATTTCAGACACTCTTAGGCGATAGTCACATATTGACTATATCGGCTGAGATACTGCGGTGCAGAAAGCAAGGGGAAACTACTGCACAAAGGATCCCAAGTATATTTTTTCATGGCAGATACAAAATGTAGAACGGCCCCCAGTCCCCGGCAGATCTTAAATGGTCAGGGGGTACTAAGAATCCCCGGGAGGAATTTTATAAAACTAAACTCTGACAACACTTATAAACCACTGCAGTCCTCAATCCGAGTAGCAACTTGGAATGTCAGAAGCCTGTTTGAAGCAGGAAAACTTCATAACATTTGTCACGAGGCGAACAATCTGAACATACAGATTTTAGGTATAAGCGAAGTGAGATGGCCAAATGCTGGATCAACAAACATCATGAACAAAACCTTCTATTATTCGGGAAACAACGATCCAAATCATTACAATGGCGTTGGCATCCTATTAGATAATGAACTGAGCAAAGCTGTTACAAACCTTATACCCTTATCAGATCGATGCATACTATTACAAATAAAGGGTGCCCCTATGAACGTAAACGTAATCCAAACATATGCCCCGACCGCAGATAAAACACAAGATGAACTGGAAGCATGGTATGATGACCTGGAGAAGCTTATGAAATTAACAAAGAAGGATGACATAACTTTAATACTAGGCGACTTTAACGCCAAACTAGGAAGAGGTCGCTTCTCGAATATAATAGGAGATTATGGATTGGGAGATCGAAACGAAAGAGGGGAAAGACTGTTAGAATTCTGCCAACAATACGAAATGATGGCGTGTAACACATGGTTTAAATTACCTCCCCGTAGGCTTTATACGTGGACATCGCCACAACATAACTCCAAAAAAATAGTCCGCAATCAAATAGACTATATTTTGATTAATCACAGATACAAAAATTCTGTCAAAAGTGCCAAAACTTATCCGGGGGCAGATGCCAATTCCGACCACAACCCCGTAGTAGCCAACATCCACACAAGAATAAAAGTATTAAAGAAAAATCGACCCAAGCCTAAACCCAACATACAAGCCTTGAAGAATGAAGGAGTAAAGGAAAGAATAACATTACAACTAAATGAAAACCTGCGCAAGATAGATCGCAGGCCAATAACAACATCAATGGACACAAACATCACATGGAATTCTATTCAGCAAGTACTAAAAAATACTACAGAAGAACAGTTACCGGAAACACCAAAGAAGGCTAAACAAGAATGGATGACAACGCAAATTTTACAATTAATGGAAGATCGGAAGAAATGTAAAAATAAGAACATAATGGAATATAATCGTATTAACAAAGAGATAAAGAAAGAAATAAAACATGCAAAAGAAGAATGGCTGAAGCAGAAATGTATGGTAATAGAGGACCTTCAGGGAAAACATGACTATTTTAATATGTATAAGAAGGTAAACGAATTCACCTGTAGAAATAATAAACATGTCCATCATACACTAACAGACGACAAAGGACAACTACTTCAAAGTACTCAGGAAAATTTGAAGGAATGGGAAAGATATATTCAATTACCTTTTGATGACAACAGAAATGATTTCACCCTAGACAATAACTATGAAGGCCCATCTATCTTGAGAAGTGAAGTGGAAACGGCTATAAGAAATTTAAAATCCAACAAAAGCCCAGGACCTGATCAGATTTACCCCGAGATCTTAAAACTCATAAGCGAAGAGAACATCGACCTTCTGGTATCACTATTTAACCAGATTTACGACACAGGAAACATACCAAAAGAATGGTTGCAGTCCACGTTTGTCCCCATTCCAAAACACTCACACTCTCACAAATGTGGAGACTTCAGACTAATAAGTCTGATGAGCCATGCCCTCAAAATTCTGCTCAAAATTCTACATAACAGATTGGCTAAAAAATGTGAAGCAGAAATCGGAAATGATCAATTTGGATTCCGGGGTGGTATGGGAACAAGAGAAGCATTATTTGGTCTTCAGGTATTGTGTCAAAAGTGTTATGACCAACAGAAAGACGTTTTCCTGTGTTTTGTGGATTTTGAGAAGGCCTTCGATCGAGTTAAACATGAGTCACTGATTGAATCACTACACAATATTGGCCTAGACGGAAAGGATGTAAGCTTAATAAAAAATTTATATTGGCAACAAAGTGCGAATATCAGAATTGAGGGAGAAACATCTAAGAATATTAAAATCAACAGAGGTGTGAGGCAAGGATGCATACTGTCACCAATGCTGTTCAATCTTTATTCCGAACTGATATTTAGAAAAATCCTAGAAGTCACCGACGAGGGTCCTCAAGTAAATGGCACACATATATCAACTATCAGATACGCAGATGACACCATACTTATAGCGGACTCAGATATGGGACTACAATGCATGGTGAACCGACTAAGTGAAGTATGTCAAGAATACGGAATGCGGGTCAACGAAAGAAAAACAAAGGTAATGGTTATCCAGAGGAAACAAAACGTGCCATTGCCTATCACAATAGATGGAAACAGGTTGGAACAGGTTAATCAATTCAAATACCTGGGCAGTTGGATAGACTGCAAGTTGAATCAGGACCTCGAAATAAACAGTAGAATCGCTCAAGCTAAAAACAGTTTTGCCAAATTGAAAGGGCTGCTCTGTAACACACATCTCGACCTAGAAATCAGATTAAAAGTGGCCAAATGTTATATATGGTCAGTCCTACTCTATGGTGTTGAGACATGGACACTAAAAACAACCCATTTAAATAAACTAGAAGCAGTCGAGATGTGGATATACCGCCGCATATTGAAAATCCCATGGACAGCAAGGGTACGTAACGAGGAGGTCTTGCGGAGAGTAAATAAAGACAGAGAACTTTTACAAGTCATCAAGATGAGAAAAGCGTCATACCTGGGACACATTCTAAGAAATCCAAAATACTATATCCCTCAATTAATAATAACAGGCAAATTAGAGGGGAAACGAGGATTAGGCAGGAAGAAACTGTCATGGCTACGCAACATTAGAACATGGACAGGAATGGGATTTGAGGAATTGATCAGAGCAGCGGGAAACAGAGAGGTGTATGCCATGATAATCGCTAACCTCCATTAATGGAGATAGCACCATAAGAAGAAGAAGAGTTACAATATTACATTGAAGCGTGTAAGCGTCGGTTTTCTACAAGACATTAAACTGAAGTGTCTGTGTGAGCGACACACGTTTGAAGTATCTGTGCAAACAGTGATGATGCAAAAAAGGGTCTCTGTACTTGCGCAAAGTCATGTAAAAAAGCTTGTGCCAAAGATAGGATGCTGCAGTTTTTTTATTGTACAGGATATTGGATTGGAATCAATAGTACTACACAAAAAATATGGTTGTGGGGGTATTTCTTTAATAATCGAAATTTAGTCAAAAAAAAGGTCTAACATTTATCATCTATCATTCGTCTATTATTAAACATTTTATTTATGTTTTTATCTCAACAAAATCACGCAATGCTTCAAAAGTTATGATAATTTCAAATAAAAATGTAGTCAAGTTGATTGACTCAGTACTTCCCACACGTAATAATGATACCATTTTATTGTTTTCCCATTGCATGAAGCTATAGTCTGAAATCCCCTTGTAACCAAATCATCGCCCACCCGGCCGCAAAAGACATCCAACACAAAAAATCTCGTAAATAGTTTCTTGCGTCTCCCTCCTTAGAAACTAGAACGCCATAGTTTTCATTCTGCATGCTTCAACTGAACGATGCGAAACGATCAGGAGCCTCCAAACCGTCTAAAAACGAAGTATGGGCTGTATTTATATTTTTAGTTTTTTAATTATTGTTGCGCCGCCACTGACACGATTTTTCAGACACTGGCGCATTTTCCCCTCTCGCCGCGATAGTCAATTCTGTGTCGAAATTTCATTAAAACCAATTTAATAATTTTTGCTTTACGCAATATACATATAACGAAATTGAGCAATACTCGTATATGTATACATCACAAAATTATAAGTCCCTTAGTTTCTGTAATAGGCAAAGCAATGTTCACATGGACTTAAATAAAAACGCCGCTACGTATTTCTTCCATAGGTCAATGGACAAACTATTATGAGTACAACAAATCTTTCAGTTTTACAACCCCCCACCCCCCAACCACCCCAAATTCACCACTACCAAAAAAATAGAAAATAATAAGATACCCCTAAAACGCCTAAAAACAAGGTTTAAGGCGTTTTTACATTTTTTGTTTTTTTTTATTATTGCTGCGCTCCCACTGACACGATTTTTTCAAAGCATACGCGTCTTCCATCACCGCCGCGGTAGTAATACTGTGACAAAGTTTCATTAAAATCCATTCCATAACTTTTAAGTTACTCAATACAGAACGATCCAAAGCAATATTCCTATGTATTTATCAGAAAATTCTAAGTCCCTTGGTTTACGGATTAGGCAAGGCAAAGTTTGAATGGGCCTAAAAAAGGGTATTGTGCCACTACGTCTTTCTTTTACAGGTCAATGGATAGTCTATTATGAATACAAAACATTTTTGAGATTTACAACCCCCCACCCCCCAACCACCCCAATTTCACCACCACCCAAAAAAAGTAGAAAATGATCGGGAACCCCTAAAACACCTAAAAACGAAGTTTGGAGAATATTTATTTTTTTTGTTTTTTGCTAATTAGTCCGCCGCCCATGCACCGATTTTCAAAATTATAAGAACATTTCCTACTACGACCCCACATCATATCGCTGCTCAAATTTCATCACAATCCATGCAGCGGTTACTGAGATTACGAGGCTAGAAGAACGCGCACAGACAGACAGACCGACAGACAGACAGACCGACGGAAATGAGTGACATGAATTTTCGTAATGTAGACATCATAAAACGCCCAAAAAGCGAATTCGAAAATTAAGTAAAAGTAAAATTGTACCGGTAATATTTTGAAAGTAGTTTCTGTATGTTTTATTAGTTAAGGCGGCTCCTACGGAGAGCATAAACGGTCATTTTCAAGTGATTTCATCCCAATTCCTGACGCTCTAGTTTTCAATATTTTTGCATGACATTTTTACATGAAGTTTAAAAGGAAATTACACAGGGGGCTATCGAAGCATTTTTTGAAAAAAATTGATTGAACATGAAATATGATCGCTTGAAGTTGCCTATTTTCATCGTCAACTTTGTAATTTTTTTAAGAAAAGCCCAGAAGCAAAAATGAAAAGTGCTTCGATATCACTCTGGGCAATTTCCTTCTAAACATCATGTGAACATTTCATGTAAAAATATTGGAAAATGAAGCGTCAGGAATTGGGATAAAAAACATCTGCAAATCGCCTTCCTCTTCAATTTTACAAATTTCGGGCGACGCGCTAACATGACTGTTTCCATGTCTTTCTAATGTAGCGCGCACCTGTTTATTTATCACGCCCATCCATTCCTTTCTAAGTTTAGACTCATGTTTGTACATATCAAAAGTGATAATTCCGTAGTTTCAGTGACGTAAGTTTTATGTTCTTTCATTCTGTATTGGAGAGCCCTTGAAGACCCACACTTGCCACACATGTAGTCTATTTTTGTATATAGAATTTTTAGACAAATGAAAATATTAATTCTAAGAATTTGATATACAAAATAGACTGTACTCTATAATAGTGTGGAAAAATGTTTGTACTCTATCAAAGCCTGCAGTTGTAGCAGAAGTGTTTCTAAAAACGTTTTCTTTCAACCTATGTAATTTTAATAACGGAGTAGTAAAGTAAAGCAAAATCTGCTTCGTTTATAATATATCAGTAATAAGTTCTTTTATGGAAGAAAATATGAAATAGTAATACATACGTCTCCAATAATCTCAATAAGCATTCCTTTGAAGTTTTTGGTCTTCATTTTCGCAGAAAGATGAATTTCTTAGCTTATCACCACTCACAAACAACTGAAGCATGAACAGATGACTTTCTTCGGCTTATATAGGCATTGTATATTTTGAAAGGCTACATAGCAATATTCTAAAGAAGTTGCATCATTTTAATGGTGGGTAATTTGATGTAGTTAAGGTCGTCAAAACAAAAAGCTTTGGATTTCTGAAACGAGGAAGAGGCGAAGAATATTTCACGCAAACAGGATGTTTGATATGGTAACGCTAAGAACTGGACAAGAGGAATGAACAAGTTGTGGCTCAAGTGATAGATCTGATTATGCATGTAAACTCATAAAGTGTACAAATGATTTGAAAGTGGTTGCCTTCTGGGTCAGATTCTTGTTAACCTTGAGTGAACAGTGTAAGAAAATCAATACATGTATCCTATATACAGATAATATTATTATTGTCCAACTACATGAAAATGGAATTTCATTTCTTACTGTTTTATTCCTTGTGCACTGACGGGAAGGTTATAAAGCTGTAATTATTTTGAATCATTAGATGGAGCATTTCCAGCATTTCATGAAGCAATGATTTGCCTCAACCCATGCCAGTGTACGAAATTCCTATTCTTTCTATATCTAAACTTGCGCCATTCATATTCACCATAATTCCGAAAAAAATTAAGAATCGAGGCAACGTCTTAATTAGCAAGTTTCGCGCACTGACAATGTTTCGCGAACCTCCAAACTACTGCTATAGGCCGATCACCAGAGCCACAAAAATTCACAGTTATTTCAAAAAATAGCACCAAATGTATTGACATACATTCTTAGTAAAAGCAAATACTTTGTAGTTACCAAATTACTACATTACCATATTATTGCAGATGCTACTTGCAATAGTTGATCAAAGATTATCGGACAAATCTGCATACAAAGCGTTTATGCATGATGATGTATCTTATTTCAACGAACATCGCTGAAAATTATTAGAAATAGGTAAAAAATCGTTTTAAGACTCGATTACACTGAGAATTTAAAATAATTGTTAACTGAGGAGACCTGTAGTAATTATGTTTTATGCGTGGAACTATGCATAGTGTAAGTTACGGCAGATTTGGTATGTTTGTATTTTATTTCCTAACTAAATATTCAAAAAAAATTGCAACGTATTGTGAAAATGCTTGACTTGGTTCCTAACTTCTTCGACCGATCCAGTACTAAAAACGCACCCTGTATTTAACTTTAAAAATCATATATAACCAATTTTAAACAATTTCAAATAAAAACAATACTAGGGGGAGTCCGGGAAAGTTTAGCAGGTGGGAGATATTAGTCATTCAAAATATCATCCAGATGCTGCAACCTAATACGGCGTAGACATACTCCTAAAGTCTGCCTATTGACGTGGCTTATGCTCACTGGCAGGATGATTCCAGTCAGTTGTCAGTTTGGTTTAGACGAAAAGTTTTGTAACATGTCGAGTAAAAAAATATTTTTCATTCGTCCGCCATTCTTGATTATAACTAGTTTGCAACTTTTCGGCATAACAAACAGGTAGTGTGATTATTACTGTTTAGTAAATACTAGCAAATATTTGTCACATATTCTAATTTTTTAGAAAAATGTCAAAAATTTAAAAATTGCGCGGAGTGGGATACTTTACCCACTTGGCAGCGGGAGATTTTACTTTATAGTATTCTCTCCTGGTTGGATGGATTTGATGGCGAGGAGAATGTATTACAATAAAATATAAGCACTGGTCCGATATTTGATCAACTGCAGCAAAGCGAATTATGGTTTAACACGAAAGGACAACGCTAATAACCATCATAGTTGATGCCGCAGCATATAAAGAAGAAAAAACACGAAAGGACGCCATGAGCTTTGCTGTCGAGTTGGCAAGAAAGAACAAAAAACAGATTCCAAAATCCTGGATTGCCAACGAATCTGCTGGAAAAGGCTGGTTCAGAGGATTCATAGCAAGAAATCCAGAATTGAGCTTGAGGCCTCCTGAGGCTGAAGTCTGTCGAGATCGACAAATTTCAACAGAAAAATGCGACTGATTTTTACGCAAATCTTAATCAAGTAAGAAACAAATATAAATTTGAGCCTCAAAATATCTACAACTGTGATGAAACAGATTGTTCTACAGTTCAAGAAAGTCCCAAAGTAATAGCAAGCAAAACCCAACGTCAAATTGGCCAAGTAACATCCGCAGAGCGAGGCACACTCTTGTTACCGTGTGTTTTGCTGCCAATGCTTTGGAAATATGATACCGCGATATAATGATGCATTCCTAACGGGTGGTCCAGAAGGTTCAAGCGGAAATGCTTAACATAGTGGGGGGATGACAAACGAAAGTTTCGTCAAATTCATGTCACATTTCGTAAAATATTGGAGCGCATATTTTTTTCCAAAGCTTTAAGTGAAGTTTAAGTTTTAGAATATTTAGATGATTCTTGATGTTTGGTGGTTATTGTTATTTTAATAAAAACCTCGTTTATGTTACTTTGGAGTCAAAATCACTTAATGCTACTTTTTTCTGTACCTGTTGTAATGTTTAACTGATGAATACAATTTGAGAGGTTTTATTCAGTTGTTCCTATGTTTCACTTAATTTTAAAATTATTTTAGCAGATCTCATCGCATAAGACTGGTAAAAGTTAATGTCAATCATTGTAAAACAAATCATCACATCACAAAGTAAAACTTTATTTTGAATTAAGTTTTTTTTTAATAAATAATCATGTTTATTTTTCTATGAATCACTCACCAAAACCCAGGGTAAAGTCTCCATACACAATGGGTAATGTGTCCCACCCAGGTGGGGGACTTTAGACAGATATGATTTTTCATAAAAGTGCCGAGTGTGACAAAATAATGTGCGACATCCATATGAATGTTTGAGTCTTGTGATGCCTAATAACATAACGTCGGTTCACTATTACCGTTTCAATTATTCATCCATCACATATCAACTTATGTGCTGTTAAGTGAATAATGGGTAAGGTATCCCGGACTCCCCCTACTCATTCAGTCTACCAAATTAATTGTAAACAATACTTAAAAAATAGAATATACAATCATATAGATTGAACGGATATAAACTACAGCATTATCAAAGCATAGCGTGAACAGGCCACAAATTTGACTTCCATAATCCCATAATTCTTGCAAGACAAAGCAAATCAGTACAAAACAAATATTAAAGAGACGATCCATACTAAAAATAAGATAAATTAAGTAACATTTAACGTAATTTAATAAAACAGTGTATCTACATATGTACGTAACTAAAAAATAATTTAGACAGCTAGTTCTTCACACCCCCTCCACCCCATATATTTTATATATACTTCCTCTTTTATTCCTTTAAAATCTATAATATTTTTAGTATAGTCTATGCTAAATATATATGTAATACCATTATGTTAATCAATAGTAATACCAAAAGCCTGAAGATGGGTTAAATTTTACACTTACATAATAAACAATTTAACGACATACAGCATGCAGAAAAGCTTGTGTTAAAGACAAATGATTGCAGTTTTTTATTCGACATGCACCTAGATGAGAACAATAAAACAAGGTATAAAAGATATTAGTTTGAGGATTTTCGCTAAAATCGGAATTTGTGAAGAAATACACAAAAGGTACACACTTTCTTCATTTACTAAGCATAATTTAGGCACTATTCTTGTTTCTATTTCAAGGAAATGCAAACAGTTTTAGCAATACTGACGACGTGGTCGTGCCAGGACATGTTATTGTTGATGGTGATTCCCAAGAGCTTGACGGAAGGTGATTCGACTATGGGGTGACACTCCATTTCCACGGTTGGTAAGCCATCGTGAGACTTCTTTGTCAGTGTTGTTGCCTGAGTTTTTTGTACGTTGAACTGTACTTTATTTGCTAATCCCCACTCGACAATTGTTTTGGTATCAGCGTTGATCTGTGAGCCATGCTGCTGTCGCCGACGTACCGTCTCCTGGGATGATAGTGGCTTGCCTGGTTCCATGCACGACACTAATGTACTGTCATCTGCGAAGCTGTAGATTGGATTGGATGTTATTTCCAGCAGCTCGTTGATGTACAGCAGAAACAGTGTAGGGGATAGGACAGATCCCTGAGGAACACCGGCGTTTATTGAAAAGACGTCTGATGAACAGCCCTCGACTACAACAAACAGAGATCGATCGTTCAAAAAGCTATTCAGCCACTGGCGCAGGCCAGGTGGTAGTCCATAAGCAGCAAGCCTGACCAGAAGTCCGTCATGCCACACTCTGTCGAAGGCTTTCGATATGTCAAGTGCAACAACACGGGATTCGCCATGTTTGTCTATTGCTCTGTTCCACAAGTGAGTGACGTAGGCAAGGAGGTCACCTGTAGACCTGTGCTTGCGGAAGCCATACTGGCGATCATTATTACTTGTTATAGATACCTAAAACCATGTATTGATGGCTGTAATACATGAAATAACAAATATTTAAAATGTACCAAATTAATAATACAAGAACAGGTTTTGAACTTCTAGGAACAAATACTAAATATTTCTCACATTGCTTAACAGCAATACCAAATGTAAATGTTGTTTACACACCATATCAATAGTAGCAAACGAACTATAAACATTTCCTGGTGCAAAAATGCGTAGTTGAATATTCAATTATGAGGAGTTGTGGTTGTCGGTAATAACGACGCATTAAAATAAATGAGTGATCTGTTCCGCAAATTTCTAATGAAAATAAGCAAATAATATTTTTGTATTACGAAAATCAGTCATCTCACATCATAAGTGGAATGGAAAACCTTCTTTGAGATAAGTTTTTTTGGGCGCTTTATGATGGCTGCATCACGGAAGCTAATATCACTAGTGCCTATCTGTAGTTCTGTCAGTGTGTTTCTTTATACCCGCAGTTCACAATAAAGATTTTGATGAAATTTGGGGTAGGTATTTCAGAAGAGATTGTACTTTTTAAGTTTTACAAACCATAATAAAAATAAATCCCCTGGATCGGATGATATTGGAATATCTCTGATAAAATTATGTTGTCCTTATATTCTGCCTTTTCTTCATCTATGCTATCAACAGCATAATATTTGTTACCTCACATTTGCCTGGCAATTGAAAACAGTGTCAAATTATACCTGTTCAAAAAATAGCTAACCCCAGAAATTTAGCAGATTTGAGACCTGTTAGTATTTTATGTGGTTTGTCAAAATTAACTGAGAAAATAATCTCAAGGCAGCCCATACATTATTTGACAGTGCATAAGATACTGCCCTCTACTCAGTCTGGATTTCGTGCGGGCTATAGTTGCACTACTGCTTTGCTGCAAAATGCACATAACGGATTATATACTACAAGCGTTAGACGATAATTGTACTATCTTAGTTCTACTGGATTTAAGCAAAGCATATTATGAAAACACTCTCTTATCGGTATTGAAATCTTGTTGTCTCTGTTCAGAGACCTTGTGAAATCTTATATTACCAAACGTACGCAAACTGTCAAAGTAGGGTTTAAAACGTCGAGATTAAACTTAGTCAACTGTGGAGTGCCGCAAGGTTCTGTTTTCGGAGCATTACTGTTCACCTTATATACGAGTCAATAGACAAAATTTGTTAAACATTGTTCAAATCATATGTATGCTGATAAATCGAATCTATAAATCTTTTTCTCCGAATAACTCAGTAACTGCGATGATATAAATTAATAGTGATTTGAATAATCTGGAAATATTTAAGCCTTCCGGTACTGTTTGCTGAAAAAGCGGTGTTGCCGTATCTCAGTAATTATTAGAAACAAAATTTTGAAATTGTAAGATCTTACTAAATTCGATATGCGCAATTCATGCAATAAAAATAAGCAAAAAGGATTCTATTTAAAATAACAAAATTATGACGTAAAAGTGGTAAATCTGGCAACACTCCTGTTAGAATATTTGAATTCTGCATGTTCGAAAACCTGCACGTATTGATTTTCTCGTTCCAGCTGTGCAAGTTTTGAAGATATTTAAGCATTCCTGTACCTTTTACTGACCTGGTTTTCGAAATATGTGTGTGCAAGGAAAAGGGTTTTATTATTTTAGGAACACCAGTTAAAACTTGTTCACGTCGTAAACCATTACTAGGGAGTACTTCTATGTTAAATAAAATATACAGTGTGTTCTATTAATAAAAATCTGAGATATTCGTTTGAAAATTTGGAAAAAAATGTATAACTTGACAACGTCGCAAACGTGAGACAAAATATTACAAGGCGCGATAGGGTATTAGTAGATATTTCGATTTAAAATAAAATATACAGGGTGTTATATTTAAAAAACAAAGTATAATGACCTTCAGTTTTTCGTAATTTAAAATTCTGTCAAAAACACCCTGTAGATGCACATTGCTGGTGAGATCCAAAATGATATTCATTTAATATTCAGGTAACTCGCTGTATAATATTATTGAGAAAAGTTAAAGGAATATATCAATTTGGACGTATTACTTGCGACCTTGCAAATCCGGAAATTAATAGAAAATAAATTATAACTTGGCAAAGTCGCAACCGATCCAAAAAATATTATAGGGTTTAATAGAGATCAATGATAGAAACTAGAAGAATTTAAAAAAGTTATAGTTTCTTATAAAAAAACAAGTTGATCACGATCCTACTTTACCGTAACACCCTGTATATTTCAAAATATTTTTGGGTTATGCGTCTTAAGCAACCAAATAACTTTTGTGTTTAAAATTTTCTTCTATCACTTATACCTTGCGAGATATCGAAGAATTACACACTATAGGGCATTGCATGGACTGTCGTTAGTATCCGAACACACGTCATTCCAAGTAATGATTATAATATCAGTGGCGTATACATTTCCAAAAGATCGGAAAATCCAACGGTGTACCAAGTACATAACTTATCTTATTTAGATACTCAAAAATAGCCAACTAGCGTACGCAGTGAATTGGACCCAGTTGACCCCCCACTGAGCCCCGATAAACTCAACTGCCTTGGAATGCATTGCTCAAATCGCATGCAATTAAAAGCTCATTAATTGTCTTTTGAAATGGATCTTCATTTACGGAAACTACATTGCCTGCCTCATTTTTCAAGGAGCCGCTCAGGAACACACATAAGTAGCTGACCGGTAAAGGAATAAGTGCGATCAAAAGCAATATTAACTTGTCAGTCACACGACTCCATAAACAGATACACCTGCGGTTAGTCTTCAGTAACAAAATTAGTAAAAATATTTTCGAAACATTACTATACAACTACTACAAAGACCTAAATGTATTACAAGTATATTACATGCAGACATATTTTATCATCTGAGATTAATCTGCATTACTCTCTTTATTGGTGCACAAAGTGACATTTACTGATTAATTAATTGGCACTAATTTCTGTCGGTATGTCTGCCTGTTTGTTGTTTGTCTATTTGTCGGTTAGTTTTCTGCCTGTAGCCGATTTTCCACCCACGGTTTTTTTTCACATCATATGAGGTCATAAAAAGAAATAATACTATATTTTTGAAAATCGATGCCAATGGCAGAAGTATTCCAGACATCGTTTTTAGGTATTCTGGGGGTTCCTGATAATTTTTCGGCTTTTTTGGATTGTGAAATTGGGGTGATAGGGAGCTCCAAAGTTCTATAAGAGAACTTCTGAGTCCCTGAATGAGATTAGCCGTATGTTTACCCAAAATTACCTTCGAAGATATACCTGCATACCTTGATTTTCTTGTACATATTACACTTAACAATTATTATAACATATTTATAATAAATTGGAAAACTACCAACTTTACTATAATGAAATTTTGACACAGTGGCAGAGAAAGAAAGTATGTAATTTTTGAGAAACGTTACATTTGCAATGGCCTATTTAGAAATTAAAATTAATCAACTTCAGCAATTGAGTATCAAAAATAAATAAAAAGGACAAGGTGAAACGAAACAATATGCTCAAACCAATAGTAAGCGATTTTAAATTAAAAATCTAAGAGAACATATTTTTTAAGCATGGATCACGGTATGTCAAATGCAGCTTGCCTGATGAGCTTATCAACTGCAAACCAACTAATTGTTTCCTCAGAACCATTATTGATTATCTTCACTTTATACTTGGTTGTCATATTCTAGAACAATCATCAAATTGAATTATTCTTAAACTAAATCATTTCATAGCTACCTACTTAAAGTGGCATAATACCTCTGAGTTCGTATAATGGGGTTCGTATAATTTTTCACAGAAACGCTCCTGACTGTAACTGTCGTAAATAGAAAAACATTACTAATATTCAAAATGTGTTTTTATTGCTAATAATAGTAAATTTTATTATCTAAGTACCCTTACTTACATACTTCTCAAATTACTGATCACTGCAGGGCAACGTACAATGGGAAAGAGACTAAAACGCACAAATACATAACTATTTCAATTACCACAACAACAAAACGAATAATGAGTAAATTGAAGTTTATTATTTAGAAATCCTATCAGTAAATTGTTTTTTCTTTTTAATCTGGAAAACACATTATTTATATAAGCACAGGTATTTGACCTGCTGACCTGCAACCTTTTAAACCCATTTAAGCAACCTGGTCAGATACGTTTGATTAATCTAAAAATAAAACACCATTGCCAAACAGAAGTTTTCACCGAGTATAAAGTAGTGTCAGTTAGCTACCTACAAGCATAATCCGATTTCCATGAACTTCATTTCTTTAAATGTGTTTTCTTTGAACAATGAACAACTACTTGCATAATTATTTGATAGGAGTGAAATACTGATGAAGTGTGATAACGAAGTATAGAGCTGATCGTAAATAATTTTGAAATTTTTTGACAACAAAAATTTGCACCCATTACTCACCACGTCCTTAGGGCTGCCGCTTACTTCTTCACTCAGCTGTTTTTTCTTCATTTCAATGTGAATAGGGCTACTCGTTTTTCCCATCATTTTGAAACTTCAACTGAGTAACTACCTCTTCCAACACTGGATCAGAACTGGTTATATGTAGAACGTATTTATGCTTTATATTTACATAGAGAAACTCGTTCCGGCTAGCGTATATGAATATTTCCCAATCAAAGGACAGTTCTTATCTGTATATTCGCACAAGGTATCTCGTCACATATAAAACAGATTCATATTGCCCAAACTTGCATTTTTATATTGGAAACTGTAGAATAAGTACTTTCCAGCATGATTTCCAACATCATCTGTAGTTCTGACACATAAAGTTAGATGGGAAATATTGTGAAGTTGTTTTATTCCCCAAGTCAATATTCTTTCTCAATTAAAAGCCACATGGTGGACTTCTGGTTTGACTAAAAATATCTCCAACTTTAGATTTTTAAATAAAATTCTTTGTCTTTTTACATATTTGGATTCTACATCAGAAATATATTATAGCCACGTCGTCAAACAAATCTTTACAAAAAATATGTTTCAATTTTCAAAACAGCGAATACTAACTTTCTAAGGCAATGTTTTCAAGTAGAACTGCACAATTATATAATATAAAATCTCTTATTATCAAATACAAACAACTGTGATGAAAAAATATAGACTTGACATCGACATAGTCATATAAAATGCTTTTAATGCGTTATCTTAAATTGATGGACTAAATTAACTCTATTTGCTAATATGCATTGTTTGTAGTAACGTCGCTATTCATAATCCTCAAACTCTAAAAATTTCTCTAAAACTTCATGAAGGTCCTAATTGTTGCTCAGAAAAAAAAATGGGAGATAAAGAAAATATAACACATAAAAGCAAATTTTGACTCCCAGAAACGGTGTCAATATGTCATTATTATCATATCACATATCATAAGTACCCAAAAATTTTCAGACGACAGTTATGACAAGATAAGGTAAGATAAGCCTTCATGGTATGAAATCTTTAATAAGATCATTTAATTAGAATATCCTATATGTACTTATACAAAAACTCATCCGCACCTTCCTCATCATCACAGTTTCACTCTCTCCTGAAAGAAAATGGAGTCAAGTTGATTGACTCAGTACTTCCTACACATAATGATGATACCATTTTATTATTTTCCCATTGCATGAAGCTATAGTTTGAAATCCTCTTGCAACCAAATCATCGCCCACCCGCCCCCAAAGAAACATCCAACTCACAAAAACTCTCGTAAATAGTTTCTTGCGTCTCCCTCCTTAGGAACTGAGATGCCACAGTTCTTATTCTGCATGTTCCAACTGGACGATGCGAAACGATCAGGAGCCCCCAAACCGTCTAAAAACGCAGTTTGAGCTGTTGCTATATATTTAGCTTTTTTATTACTGCTGCGCCGCCACTGACACGATTTTTCAGAAACAGACGCCTCTTCCGCTCTCGCTGCGGTAGTAATACTGTGTAGAAAATTTCAACAACCCCCCAGCCCTCAACCACCCCAAATTCACCCCCACCCAATAAACAGTTGAAAAGGATCAGAAACCCCTAAAACGCCTAAAAACGAAGTTGAGGAATATTTGAAATTTTTACAACGATTTCCAAAATTATAGCAGCATTACCTACTACGACTCCACAACATATCGCTACCCAAATTTCATCACAATCCATGTAGCGGTTACTGAGATTACGACGTTAGAAGAACGCTAACAGACAGACAGACATACAAACCGACAGACAGACAGACAGACAGACAGACAGACCGGCGGAAATGAGTGACGTGGATTTTCGTTATGTAGATATCATAAAACGCTCAAAAAATGTATCACATCAAAATCAAAAATTTTCGCGATCACAATACTCCCCTCACCTATCGGCGTGGGAAGTAAAATGGGAAAGGATCATTTGTGCACAATGCATAAAAACAAAATTTGAAGCGGTTCTCAGAATTTCTGTTCCTTACTAATTCCTTTACCACCAATGCACACATTTTCACTCACATAGTAGCTTTAACTATAGTGAAACAGCCAAATTTTATAAGAAGTGGTACCTACAACCATACCACTTGTGAGACATCGTTTTGAAGAGAATTCATTGACAAATACAACTGCGTGATCAGAAGATTGATTCACTATTATGGAAGTTAATAAAAAATATGGTGATATTAAAAATGATGTAGGCATTATTTCCATTACCTGAAATATTATCCTAAGAAAGGCTCCAAATGAGAGCCACTTTGTTTGTGTATGGAACGAAATGGCTTATATTTGGAATCTTTTTTGCGATAACATTTCAGGTTGCGAAAATAATACTTAATATTGATAGTCACCATATTTTTTATTAACCTCTATAATCGTAAATCAATCTTCAATCCGATTACACTGCTGTATTTGTCAATGAATTCCCTTCAAAATGGTGTATCACAAGTATGGCTGTCTCGTTTAAGATTTTGAGGTAGGGGTTGCTGGAGGTGAAGAGGTGGATGTCACAATAATGTATTCGGTAGAAGAGTTCCTCATCGAAAAAAAAAATCGACGTGTCACGGCGATTTTTATTTTTGGTTATCATTTCAGGGATAAAGTGGGTGGCAAATTATAGCTGCTCCAACTTTACGAGTAGGTACCTATTCTTTTTTCGTCCTCTGACGTTGCCAGTGCTCGAAATTTTTTCGAAGAAAATACGTTGCGTTGTAAGGAAAGATGGCACACGAGAAATAAAAAACACAAATTGGGCGACGTACATGACATATTCACCGAAAGAAAAAGGTACGTCGTATTTTAATAAAAAGTACATCAAACCAACGGACGCCAACATTATTTGCACCAAAGACGTAAGTCTTTCATACAGAGAAGAGTTTTACATCAATTGTTTTGTTCATCATGATACGGTTTGAGAATTATATCAACGAAAAGTCACCATGAAAATATGATCCCCAATAATTGTGAGTATCCGTTCGAGTCCGTGAAATGAATGTCTCTGTGTTCGTTAAAACAATTCGTACGTTTTATTAATTTTAATTTTTTTGATTTACTTCATGTTTTACGTTTGTAGTTTAATTACTTTAATTTTAGTTATTTCAGGTTCTTTCACTATTTCAATGCATTGCCTCTTTGATCTACGCTTGTGATAACCACAAATACTTAGAATTGATTTTCCGAAAATTGACAAAGATGTTTCATTGAATCTATGTACGAGCATAACCGATTTTTCTGTTTGAACATCACAGTAGCTAAGCAGATAAAGGTAACACCGATACTGAAAGCGTATGTTAGGAAACTAGAGCACGCAAAAGTCTGATTGAATGGAAAGGAAACTAGCAAAGCTTAAATATTATGCAGTTATAAGACAATACTCTTATCCTAAGTGCCAACTGCTTAAAACTAGATATACTACATATAGTTATTAAATAAAAAAAACTGGTAAACTGCTTTCACGCTAAAAATTATATTGCCACTTCTTGTGTATACAATATTGTCAGTGATTAGGAAAAACTCATTATCAGTTTGAAGACGTAGAGGTACATCTGCAGAACGTCATAGAAGATTCTTTTGTATGTTTAAGCAAAAATGTTCAGGGTGATCAATGAGTTCCCGATCCGCCATTCACCCCAGAAAATACTAACCGGATAATTTAATTGGGATTACGGTTCAGTGTAAACCCAAAAAGTATCAGTAAATGGAAAGGTCTTACACTTTTGCGGACTACTAGCCAACGTGCAGAGCTAGCGGACGATCTTTCTTATGGGTTCGAAGAATTTCACTACCGATTATGCAAAAATGCAAAAATTGGCTGCAATGTACAGGGTGACCTAATAAGAATGGACGCCGGAAATATCTCGGTAACCGTTAATCATATAACTTCAAGCAAAAAATATGATTAACTCAGCTCTGGCTCAAGAATGTTCTCTCGCTAAGAGAAATCGCTGGAAATAATTTTCAAATTCCGCAAGTGGCCGCTAGGGGGCGCAACTGTTACGATCAATCGGAAAAACTGCTTTTTATCCAAAAATATTCAAGTAAGGGTATATTATCATGTAGACAGGACAATTTCTGATTTTTTTTTTAATTGAACAAGCTAGGTCTCGTTTGGAAGAGCTTTTCTTGCCTAGTAATCTGTTATATAAAAATTGTCCTCCAAGTTTATCTTGGCTTAGTAGCTACAAGGCGGTATTTGACGTAACAACAATTATTACGCATTATTACGAAAATTTTAAATACCATTTATATATCTATAAATATCTCTATATCTATATCTCTTTAACATAGATATATAGAGGACTAAATTCCTAAAAAGTCAGCGACAGAATCAACTTCCTAGCGATTTTCAAACCGGAGATATCAATAAAACAAGTATTCTGAGAAGTGTGCTGTGAGTTTCAGAAACAATTGCCGCCCTGTAGGGTTATAGCCTCCGTCTAATGGTTTTAGTAATCATTTTATAGATAATACTCAAGTAAAAATACCACAAATCATATTTGGCTCTCTGAAACAACCACCAGGTGGCGTAGTAGGCGCCAATAAGTGCGTATTCAATTTTTATGATAATGGAACTTCTAAAAGGAACAAACAAAAATAAATTACAGTATAAAATTGACAATTATTTTAGTCACTATTAAAAGTCAATCTGAGCTGATCTCAAAGTGTTATATGAACTCAACAAGCACAGATACGAGTACTAAGAAAAAATCAATGTGAATAGATCTTAAAAATTAAGACCAATTAACAGCAAAATAAAGCAAAATAAGGTGGCATAATAACAAGGATAACAAACAAATGGAAATGATACACAAACGTAATTCACATGCGCATACTATATCTATTGTCAGTGTTGCCAGTGTTCGATGGCGTCTATCGTTTTATATGCACTTACGCATCCATTCTAGCGTTGATGAACCTGTCAGTTTGAGCATCTAGAGCAACACTGAAAATAGGTATGGTATACGCATGTGATTTAGGTTTATGTATTTTATCTATTAAAATTGTTATTATACCATCTTATTTTGCTTTATTTTGCTGTTAATTGGCCTTAATTTTTAAGATCTATTCACTTTCATTATTCACGGATTTTTTCTTACTATCTTTGCTATCGAATTCATATAATACTTTGTGATCAGCTCAAATTGACGTTTAATAATGATAAAAATGATAATCAATTTCATACTGTCATTTGTTTTTGATTGCTTCTTTTACCTTTTAAGAATTTTGTCCTCTATATACTTGTTGAAAGAGATATAGCATACCATTTAAATTTTTTGTAATAATGCGTAATACTTGTTATGATGTCAAATACCGCCCTGTAGCTACCCATTCAAGAAACGTTTGGACAATTTTTATGTAACTGATTATTGGGTAAGAACAGCTCTTCCAAACGAGACCTAGCCTATTTAATTCCGTTAACTTATGCCAAAGTTATGGCCATTTAAATAAAAAGCTTTATGACATTCCCCCACCACTACATCTTACAAGATAGAGCAAAGAACGATTAACAAAAAAAATGAGAATTGTTCAGTCTATATGGCGATAGGATAGATAATATACCTTTATTTGCATATTTTTTGAGAAAAAGCCGCTTTTCTGATTGACCGTACGCCCCCTAGCGGCTACTTGCGGAACTTGAAAATAATTTCCAGCGATTTCTCTTGGCCGATTTACCTTTGTTCGAAGTTATACGATCAACGGTTACCGAGATATTGCCGACGTCCAGTCTTATTAGGTCACCCTGTGCAACCTTAAGGCGTTTAAAGACTAGAGCATTCAGTCTGAATGAGCTAAAAAGATGAATGAGAAAATTAAAAAGATAACACTTGTGGCGAAATTACAGCGGCAATAGGCAGATTATCTTTAAAAGATTATTAAATAAATTGATAGCTTGAAGTGTCCTTATAGGCGGAAAAAACCATAAAAATTCATGAGTAGTGGGAAAAGTATAGGTTCGTAATCTTTTTTGTTGCAACACTAAGCTAATAATAATAATAATAAAATTGTCTCGGTACTTTGGATTCATAAATCCAAGTAATTCCCATTATAATGATGTCCTTCAATTCTTAAACGAAAATGAACCAAGAAAAACAATAGCCATAAGTTTTCACTTATGTTATTTATAACTGTTTTTGGACTACAAATTCATTGTATTTATCCATTTCAAAATTTATACACAGGGTGTTCTATGACGAGTGGAAGGTACTTTAGTAAGAACGTTGTTTATCAATATGAAAATGTTTGTTGGTGTTCTATATCATCCCCATCGCCCTAACTTCGCTCCCTCACTCTATACAGGGTACTTTGTTAAGAACGAATGAAATAAACTTTAGGAGAAGACTGTACAGCTTATTTCCAACAAAAAAGTCATGAAGTAGGATTCGATTTTCGACTGTTTCCGAGATATTTAACTTTTATTTATTTTTTGATTTTTCATATTGGGCCCGTATTTGCTAAATTTACGGCCCATAGCCCTATGCATCAACATAGAAGGTGCTTTTATGGTACTATAGCGTCGACTGTTAATAAGATTACCTACAGGAATTTAAAGTGATGAATAAATCTTTTGCATGGTGTTGCTGATGCTTTGCGTGAATATAATTATGTCCGTAATCTTAAATCCAAATAACAGGCAAAATATCTGCGAACAGTGAAATATTTTACAGTGTCTTTTTTTAGGACTGAATACGCTTTTCTTGGAGATATTTTTTCTGTATTTTGCTGAAATTTTGGCTTGAAACTTATGGGCAGACATTCGCAAAAATTATCAAGTACAAACTACCAGAATCAGTTATTCGTCGCTTCAGATTCTTGTAGTATGATTCTCAGAAGACACTACAGTGCTATGAAACTACCGGATGACAAATTTTAGGCCTTTACACGATTCCGTGGATTAAACGAACATCGAGCAACGGAAAATTCGGTTTAAGAATAGAAAACAGATGACTAACAAAAACATCTACTGATCTGAATAACCCGATCTCGATCACTTACCGTACAAGAGTGAACTGACCCCTTTTCTGACTGATCCTAGATCACTTTCCGAACGTCAGGATCAGTGATCCATGTGATCGGGTTAACCCGATCATAAATTCGTAAAGGCCTACTGTGTATCCAGTATTTTGCCAAAACCACTGGAAATCAAATAATGAAAGAAACAGTTGAAAATCGGACCCTGCCATATGACCTTTCTTGTTGAAAATTACATGTACAGCCTTCTCTAAGGTCCGTATTCATAGTCATTTCTCAAGTATCCCTTGAGTATTAGCCGTCGAAATACAAAACCTTACTTAAAGGACCCTCAAGTATTGGGGGGCTGTTAATTATTGACTATGAATATAAAGTAACTTCCGCTTAGCATAGAACACCAGCAACTACTGAGTTCCAGAGCTCAGTCCAGAGTAAACGCACGGCGGCGCCTCATTTGCCAGGCGCCCTCGTCATGTGCGGCAATGAAAATTAAACCTTTGTCCTGTCTCGACCATCTCAATCGGGAGGAATTCTCTCTCTATACGCGCCTTTACCGCGCGCGGAGAAACTCTGGGAGAAACACAGGCGCCTCCTAGTAACAATATCTCAGCGCTTGGAATCTTTAAGAATAAACATTTTAAAGAGGTTGATTCAAGTAATGCCATATAAGGATCACCCGATCCGTTTTAGCTTGAAACCTTAACAGGCTAGATATTAGATAATTTTAAGAAGTATTTACAACCTATGAATAAAATCGAAAACAATACTGTTCAAATTTATACGTCAAATGAAACTCGTTTTCGAAACGACTTTTGAAATTAAGCTTTCACGGAAGTAATGAGGAAGTAACTACCTCCACCCCCTCCCCTTCTCCTATCAGTTAATTTTTTCTAACTTATTCACATTCAGAGCAAACAGCACAAAACGGTCCATTTTTCGGTACCATGAAGTCAAACCATGAAGTCGTAGCAAATCAAAAACAGAATAAATTCTGAAATTATCTTAGGCTGTTAACTGGATTTTTTCCAATTATTCATTAGAGCGCTACTATTCTATGATGCACTATGAAAATAGATTAATGGAGATGTACAAAGATGATAAATGCCTATACAGAACGCTTCTATGCGTACATGTTTTGCAACATGCAATGGGTCAAGTTTACGATTAAAGTCTTTTCAAATATAAAAATAATATATCTCAAATATCCAATTTGTAAGCAATATCGACGATATTTTCTAGAAGATGATTAAATAAAAGTATGAAACGTACAAAAAATTTATATGAATGATTACTTCTGCCGCTTCCTGATATTTATGTCAATGATATCATTGAACTATTTTTTAATGAGCGGATTAAATGTCATGGAAACAAATTACAGGCACTCGTGAAACCACTGAATGTACAGGATGGGGCACGTAAGACAACCCACTATCTTATCTCAGAAGCTATATAATAATAATAATAATAATAATAATAGTATTTATTTGCATTTATACATAGTGAAACAAAATAAAATTAAATACAGAAAAAGTAAATCCCAAAGATAAATGCAAAAAGGACTAATAACAGTCTAGGACTGATCAAAGTATTAGCCCTCTAGGGGGAAACCACACAAATACTAGTTAAGTTACAAAAGAACAAACAAAAAAAAACCTAATTAAAACACTAAGCACATACAACTAATATATACAATACTAAGTAACAATTGCTGCTTCAAACACTAGTTGCAGATATGAGGATATTCTTAAAGTTACGTTTAAATGCTGACACAGACATAAGTTTGAGGTTCATGGGAACGTGGTTGTACAAGACACAGATATTGTATGAAAAAGATCTATTGAAAATAGCTGAACGGTGAGGTGGCTGAGAAATTAGACCTTTGAACCTAACATTGATATTGTGAATATCAGTTCTAAAAGTGATCTTATTATATAAATATGGTGGCGTTTTATATACGACAATTTTATGAAATAAAACTGCAGAGTGCAATTTTCTTCTGTTTTGCATATTCAACCACCCTGTATCCGACAACTTATATGAAATTGGTTCGAATTTTCGCACACCATAAATAAACCTAAGACATGACTTTTGTACCCGCTGAATCCGATTAATATATTGTGTTGTTAAACAAGGCCCATAGACCGAGTCACAGTAATTCAGCAGAGACAAAACTAGCATGTCACAAAGTAACGTTTTAAGTTTAGTTGAAAAAACGTGGCGATATGGGAATAACATTTTCAGACGACCATAACAACGGCCGACACATTTATCAATATGTTTCGTAAATCTCAAATCACTGTCCATGTATAACCCTAAATTCATAGCATATGAGATAGAACAAAAAGTTAAATACAAAAGATGTTTGATATGAGTTGGACTTTAATTTTATTATAATTTTGTATATACTGAGTGGCCTGAATCAATGTCAACTTTTTTATTTCAAATGAAACGTCCTAAATATTTTGCGATTTTTAGATTACGCTTTTAAATCCAAATATTTCTGCTATTAAGTTTTTTCAAATTCGGTCTAGTTTTTGTGTAAATAGAAATTACACTTTTTTTCGAAAAATCAATGTTTCTGAAAACCACATTTTCGGCACCCGGTAATATACATGTCACTTTTTCTATGGTCTGCCTCCCGCAAAGGCAGAAGACTGAAAAAGCCTATGGCGCTGTAGATTTGAAATGCTGCAAGTTGTAGCCGTCGGGAAACAAACTCCTCGGCAGCTATTTCCACAAAGTCGAAGTTCTTCAAAATAAGGAATGCTGCGGGAGAATAGTTCGGGGTGTAGGGACCTTGACATTGTAAAGATGCGATCGCAGGAGCCTCTCTAGTGTTCCTCGTTCGGACGGATTTTGGTGTCTGATAGAGCTCACTCGAACATGGGGATCTGTAAAACACGGAAGGGTCAGCCACCCTTCTTTGATGTTCCAGTCTGTTGAGTTCCTTTGTGAGGTTAGGCGTATCGATTAGTCTAATTAATCTCTTCTGGATAGTATCCAGAAGCTTTAGAGAGTGCTTCAGAGCGCATCCCTACACATGGGAGCAATACTCCAACGATGGTTGGATCTGTGCCTTGTAGAGCAGCAGTAGTTGCTCTGTATACAGCTTCCTATAGCAGAACAAAACGCCAAGCTTCTGGGACGCCGTTTTACTCGTTTTAGCTATTCTGGCGACGATGTGCTAGAACATGTTATTTTGGATGTTGATTCCCAGAAGCTTGACGGAAGGTGACTCGACTATTGGGTGACCCTCCATTTCCACAGCTGGTTAACCAACGTGAGACCTCTTTGTCAGTGTTGTTGCCTGAGTTTTGTGAGCGTTAAACTGTACTTTATTTACTAATCCCCACTCGCCTACTCCGACCATTCGACTACTACCATGATCTATAAATTCGATTAGAAAATGGAATTTAAAGATTTTTGTATATTTATAGAGAAACAATATACAGGATCTTTGCTACAGTCATTGGAAGAAGCAACTTTTCTGATAACTTTACCTATCTTAAATGGAACCCCTTGTACTTTGTATATATATTGATTTGGTCGAATTGACTGCTTATTTCTCTGTATTTTGAGATAAGTATGTCTTATACCTGAAGTTGGCAGATTCCAAATAATTATTTTATTTTCATATAAATATGTCCTATACGTAAAGTTGATAGATTCCAAATAGTTTGCATTCTTTTAACTCAACCCGATATTCCTCTTACGGAAATTCGAAATACTTATAGTAAGTTAGTAGGATTTGACAGACGTCAGACACGTTAAATTTCGAAGCAGTATTGCGCCGGAAGACTTTTATCAAAGCGCAAGTTGTCGTTGTATGTGCAAGAACGATTAAGACTTTACCAATGTTACATCAGAAATAATTGAAATTGACTAGTTGCGTTACAAGAATATCCTTCAAATATTAAATATTTTAATTAGTTAAGTGCGTACTTATGGCTCGACGACCTTTTTCGCCTGTCTCACCGTAAGTACGCGTACCTTAAAACCGTCGCGCAAACCGCCGGCGATCCAACTGGTTTGAAATATTGCTCGTAGCTTGTCTCGGCTCGTACTGCCAGCCGCGAGTCACCACTTTGTTTCGCCAGGCCATCGATGCGCAACGCTTGTTGTGTTTGGCGTTTGTTAAAAGTTTTGTTCATTCAGGAAAATTATCAAAATGAGTGATTTCAGCCTCACGTGTGTCACCAACGTCGAGCCGAGTAAGTTCGCGAACTTAAAAACTGCGTACTTAAAGTTCGTACGTGTATCACCCCTTACCCCTTCGAGTTTGAATTTACGATTGACGCTTTAGAAATGTAATTTGGTCATTTTGAAACTACTGCTGGAAAAGGTATATATCCAATTCAGAATTTCTTTGAGATGTTTCATTAATTTCTTGAAAGCAGAAAAAAATCTCCAGTTGTTTTTCTTCAGTTAATTTCGATTTACACAACAGACCACTTTGTATATAGAAAATCGTAATAAAATTAAAGTCTAAATCACTCACTCAAACAACTTTTTTATCTCACTTTTTGTTCTATCTTATATAGTTTCTGAGATAAGGTAGTGCATTATCTTGCAGGTGCCCCACCCTGTACGTGAAACGATAATATTGCTTGCAAAGGTTCAGTAAATAATAATCGCATTTTAGTACATAAAGATATTTATTTGACCTGAATAATTTTTTTATTAGTCATTATCGGTTTATTTGAAGACGCTGTTTTTTCAATTCTATGTTCCAATGTTTTCTTGGTGGAGTTCGCTTCCGAGTGTGTAAACATAGTTTTGGTAGCTTTTTGATCAACAATTGGACCTGTTAAGGGTCTAACCGATTTCTGTTCCAATGTTTTCCCGATTGGTCGACTAGCTTTCTGATCTACAAGTTTTCCCTCAACAAGCGGAACACGTTTTTGCTTCACTGGATCTTTCATGGCCAAGTTAGCTTCCGACTGTGTCAACTTGGCTTTGGGAGCTTTTTGATCAATAACCTTGCCTGTTGAGGGCCTAACAGGCTTCTGTTCCAGCACTTTTCCTTTTGGAAGTTCGCCAGGCTTTTGAACCACAGCTTTTCCCGCAGCAGGCTTGACATGCCTTTGCTCCACAGCTTTCAGTGGTGTAGATCGTGCTGGCTTCAGCTGGGCAGCGGATTTTACACTTTGGGGATTAGTTTTGGTCTGTGATTGAGTTCGCTCTGCGTACACCTTTCTTATGTATGCCAAACGTTTTCTTAATACTTCTTTCCATCCCATATCTCTAGCCATTTTCTTCTCTTCTGGAGAAGGACTTCTTTTGAGTACTTTCATGAAGATTAACCTCCACACAGAGTCCGCATTACATAACTAAAAATATGTTTCCAATTAGTTGAGTCAGCGTAGACAGTAGAGCTTCACTCTCAGTGTATCGGTTTAGAACTGCATGCATGCGCAGTGATAACAGAATGATCTATTGTTGCTAAAAAAGGTTGCGGATTATAAACCCTATACCCTGATTAGATCCAATCCGCATACAATTGTGAGGAGCTAAACATTAAGTTAATTATTCAATTGCTATCATCTCAAAACCCCCGTTAAATGATAGTAAATGTAAGATTAAACCAGGAAGGAATAATGCTCGGAACTGTATGATTGCAAGGGTGAAATAGGTGAATATACACGGGTGAAGTTCGGTATTACCGATTTGCGGCAAATCTAAGCTTCTTATAATAAGATATAATAATATATACAGGGTGTCCCACGACGATTAAGACAAGCAATATATCGGAACTGGGCACTAGTAGCGAATTATAATTTTGGGGGTGTAAATTAGAACAAATATAGTATCTTTCCTTATTATTGTGTCACCCAATGATGTATTTGTATTTGATCACGTGACGGATTCAAAATGTTTAATGTGACACCCTGTATATTTGTGACCTTTTGTGTTCCTTCCGATAAAACAATTCTAACAAACTGCACACTTGAGATCTAAAGTGATTAGTTCAAGAGCTACAGGTACTTAAAGGATGGTACCACTATCATTAGTTACAACATATGTACCCCTACAGTTAAATTATTTTGTTAGTGTTTCATAATGGTAGTGGTACAGTCCTTTAAGTACCCGTAGCTCTTGAACTAATCACTTTAGGCACAAGTTTGTTAGAATTGCTTTATCGGGAGAAACACAAAAAATCACAAATATACAGGGTGTCCCATTAAAAATTTTAAATCGGACGTCACGTGACCAAAAACAAGTACCTCATTGGGTGACACAATAATAAGAAAAGATACTATATTTGCTCTAATTTACACCTCCAAAATTATAATTCGATACTACTGCCCAGTTCCGATATATTGCTTGTCTTAATCGGCATGGGACATCCTGTATAATAAATTATAAGCGCAAACATAAGTGTTGTAGAGTATAAAAAAGCTACAAAACTGCGTGTTTCCATTTTTGACATAACTTAAAAATTACTATGGGAATACCTGCTTTAAGGTTTTTCATTTTTGATATCTACAGAATTTATTTAATATCAAAAACCTTTGTGAAAAGATTGAAGATTGAGAGGTCAATTGAAAAATACCCATATTGAAAGTAAAATTTCAAGTTAAAGAATCGGTTTTGAAGGCTCTACTATGTTTAGGCGCATTATATGTATACAATCACATCAACGTAATAACTAAAATGTTCATAAAATATGTACGTATTTGTAGCATAGAAGATGTTAGGGTAAGCTCTCTCAGATAATAACAACAAAGGCCGTTCGAACGAGGAACACTAGAGAGGCTCTGCGAGCTCATCCTTACCAGGTCGAAGGCCCTACTTCCCGAACCAGTTTCCACCAGCATTTCTTCTTTTGGAGTACTTCGACACTGTCGGAGAATTTGTTTCCCGACGGCTATAACCTGCAGCGTTTCAAATGTAACTTGCACCTACACTTATCCTCTCGCAGTCTCGCAGCGCTTCTACAGCGCCGTAGTAAAGCCTACGGGAAGCTGACCATAGAACAACTGGCTGTACACCAGGGTAATCAGACCCTCGACGGTGTACAGTGAGTGCTATTGTGTGCTGGCCAAAGGGTCATCAAAGCAGAGCATCCGAAGCACTCACAATAATATAGCGGGCTGCGTGTGTGAGCATAGCGGGCGCCAGCAAGGGTGGACCAACAGCAGTATTGGAGGTATTACTGAATATCCCATCTCTTGACGTTTACATTGAGGTACAGGCAAAAATGGCTGCATACAGAATGCTGTGCCATGACAAATGGTTTTACCACCCTGCCAAGAAAGACACCTTGATACTTGACAACCTGCTGTGAGAACTATTTGAGACGTCACCCGACAGAATGAATCGGAATGGGCTCTAGGAAAACCTCGAAAACTTCATCAGGTGTAGGAGGAAGCACATAAGGTGGTAGGCCTAGGCGGAACGTAAGTGTCCACCTAGATAAACTGGCTACCATTTTCTAGGCATAAATAGCCAAAATATGCATATGTAAAAGATATCGCAAAAAGACCATGTACAGGGTGTCCCAGAAGTCAACGTCAAGCCGCAACGGGGTGACAGGATTGGTTGTAACTATCATGAGAAAAATCAGAAAAAAATCTATCCCATGAATTTTGAAAATTATGGGCATTTAAAAAAAACCTAGAAATTTGGTCAAATTATAACAATTTTTCGGTTATTGTGGTTAACTTTTATTATTTTTGTTCAAACTTTGGAACCGTAACCCTAAATAACATTTCTAGAAGCACAGTCAGAAATAATGACACAATGGCCCCAAGTTTTCTAGAATGAAGACTATTTATTAAACTATGAATTTAAAATTTTCAAAGTTTGCTGACTTCGAAAGGCCCTCCTTTAAAAAAACTGTAATAAAGTGCTTTGGCAAGTGCCATTAAAAGTTGGCGCATTTAACCAGGATTGTAAAATGGTACAATACTTGTTAGTTTCATACTAAAAAAAGACGATTAAAAAAAAGGAAAACCTCAAGTAACCCGATTTTTGCTAACCCATTTCACTCAGGTCAGATGTTCTTTATTCGCACAAGCTTCTGGTAGGTTCTTAATTTTACGGCAAAATGATTTGAGAGATGGATAATGAACATATTTGCTATGAGTGAGCGAGACAGATAGTCACGTCACTTTTAGCAAAGTCAACAAAAATAAGTAAAATTAATAAAATGAAAATTTTGACCTAGTTTAGTTTAGGTTTATTGGAATAAAGGTCAGGCAAATTACAACCAATCCTGTCACCCCGTTGCGGCTTGACGTTGACTTCTGGGACACCCTGTATGTAAACACAGACAGCGGGACAGCCCTGATGGCCTTGGCAAGTAACCAATATACCTCAAATATAGTGTGGGACTGCCATAATATCCTAGAGACACTGGCGAAGACCAACAATGTGACATTATATTGGGCGCATAGTCAAATAGAAGTGGGTGGTAACGAGAGGGCCAACAGGTGTGCCAAGGAAGGACCAGAACCAGTATGTGCTATATCATACAATATGGTACGGGCAGCTACCAGATGGGTATCAAATATGAGCACCAGAAGCGCTGGGACAGAGTGGTGGGGAATGTTCAGTCTAAGAGGATGCTGAGGGGCCCTCATGTTCTAATACCGCAAACGCTCTCACATTGAGCAGGAAGGAGCTACGAAAGGTGGCTGGATTTATAACAGGCCATTGGACGTTCAGTACACACCTGCAAAAGCTGGCGATTGAAGTGGCAAATCCAGTATGCAGGAAGAGCGGTGCGGCAGAGGAAACAGTTAAGCATGCCATCCTCAACTGTCCTGCCCTGAACGAAAGCAGGAACTGCTATCTGGATGTAGGCCAAAAGGAAAGAGAGGAGAGCATAGTCCAACGCATCTCAAAGTTCGCATAGAACTTAGGATGTAACTCCCTTTGACTGGGGTATACAATAAGACTTACGACTAGGCGGCAACTAAATGGTGCTTTTTTTAGAGATATAGAACTAAAAATAAAACACACTTCTTTTATTAGCATGCCTATTGTATGCATTTATAGTGCTTAAATATGATTTCGGGCATATAGCCGCCACAGCTGGCTCGAAAGAAACGTAACCTGGAAGTCCAAATGTCGACCACTTTTTCAAGCACCTAAGGCCTTATTATCGTCAATGACGGTATGTTGGCTGGAAGCCAACATACGATACGTCATTGACGTCATTAAATCAATTTAATGTCACTGGTTGATAAACCAGTGAGTAGATAAGCCCACAGAAAATATTTCATAGGTGTCAGACCTCACGGCCAATAAAAGGATCCGTTGTGCAAATTGATGGTCTCGCATGCTTTATGGCATATTGTGCCATCTTGTTGAAACCTTAGTGTCTCCGAATTAATGCCTCTAAACTGGGGACCAAAAAAGGCAGCAATCATACTTCGATAGCGCTCCATTGTCTATCACATTCTGGCCGGCCTCATCCTTGAAAAAATATGGGCTTGTGACTACAGCAGGCCATAAAGCACACCAAACATTGGGCTTCTGCGGATGTAACGGAGTCTATATTAATACTTTCGGTACGCACTGTACGAGGTCTCTGCGGATGCGCATTATCCACCTATCGGTGTTGGAAGTAAAACACCCTTTATTAGGGTAACTGAACCCTAACCCCCTCACTTCAAAGAAATTGTAATCATTCAAATTGAATATATGCTATATTTGCTCCCTTGAAAATTGCTAATGAATGCATTGAGTTTATTTTTACACAGTTAGTAAAACGCCACATCTAGGCAAACTTATTTAAGTAAAGAGGACGTAACATTCCTGTTCTGTTGAAACATACTAACCTCATGGAATATTTTTGACGTCTGAGCTAGGCGAAATACATCATTAACGGTCAAGTAACGCATTATATTCAAAAACGCTTTTGGAGGCAGGTTTCCCAATTTTCTTCTACCGTAAGCCAAATCATACAGATATGCCATCACGTTATCGCCAAATGCATTTTTTAAGTCCTCTTGCAAAAACTTATCATATTTGAAGTCTTCTATATCAGAAAACTTTGTTCTTGGATAGGCATGCGGTCCGTGAGTGATCTTCCAAGCATGTAACAGTAACTGGAAGATATATAAAATCTATTAAAGTTAAATCAATGCAGGTTCGCAGGTACCATTGGTAATAATTGATTGAAATTGGAAATGCGGTGCACACCTTGATAACAACGTGTCCTCAAAAGTAGCATAACAAAGTCAGAAAACAAAAAGATGGCAACGCCACAATTACAGGCTAATTGTAGGCTAATTAAGTCTCCTATCAGGAATTTGAATGATCGACATTTCTTCTCTAAAAGAAGCAAGACTAATTAAACGCCCTATTAAGAATTAAATATATTTAATATGCAGAAAGATCAACAACGCCAAAATGAACGGCCAATCAAATGTCCTATTAAGTAGGTACTTAAATAATCGGCTGTGAAAATTTAGATTTGATGGTATACATAAAAATTAGACATTCCTATTTGAAAAAATCAAATTAGCTATGATTGAAGTTTCCTTATATAATTTACTGATTTCTAAAAGCACAAAAACAATGTATCGTTGACCATCTAACCTAACCTTAGTGACACCGCGAAGTCATAGCCTTAGCCTTAGCCTTCTAGGTTCTATAATCTCTACGATATTCAATTTTTTCCCGATATCTACTTATACCATGCGCCTAAACCCTAAGCGGTTCGTTTTAAGTCCCATGTATACATAGAGTCACACTAGGGTTGACCAAGTAATCCGAATATGCAATAATATGCAGAGGGTCGGTTCAATTTAAATAAGTTTAGTTTAAAAAACTAAAAAACGTGCTTTTAAAGAACATCGAAATAAAATGTTAAAAATAATTTTCAAAATAAGCTTAAATAATAATGAACAAAAAATACTAGTATGATTATGAAAAAAGCGTTGGGCGCTCGATTTACGAATAATGTGGCATTAAGCGTTCACACTTTTTTCACAATAATACTAGTATTTTTCTTTCATTATTTTAGCTTATTTTAAAAATTAAAGTAACTATTAAAAGTTGAAAACTTTTTAGTTCGATATTTTTTAAAAACGTGTTTTTTACTTTTTCAAACTACACCTATTTTTAATTTTTTAGTTAACTTTACCGTAAACCGTAATGTTGATAGCATAATCATTACCATTACTGCATAAACGATAATTAGAACTGCCGACTTTCCTGAATAAATTTCACTAAAATATCAACTCCCAAACAGTTGGATGCCTTCGTTGCTACGCTTTTGTGTAATATTAACGAAAGGTGACGCCAAAGTTCCATAGCGTCTTCATACGTTGTTACAGTTTAAAGCGGCCCACAGACGCTCTGGAAATCCTCAGAAGAATGCACAGTCCTGGCCTCAAGGATTATCGGAGAGTATGTGGAGGTTCGCCGGACTGTACAGGCCGCCGGATGTGGAATTGAAAAGCCATTCGATCGCCTGCGCAGGTCGTCTTTTGATGCCATGCTTGCTAGAACTGAACTGAACTGAAATGTTTCCTGAGCCTAATCGTGTAATTATACGTTTTTGGTAAATAAAGCAAACTTCTGCAATTATCAAAACTCCTCCAAAGCGCGCTTTTGGATAGTTTTACTATTCTCCGTTGTTTGAATATATTAATGAGCTCGTCCTTACACCTCAGGTAGAAATCAACATGCTTCTTTCCCTTTACTTTTAGTTTGCTATCACTGCAATTTGTTATTGCGATAGTGTATTTGGATTAAAAAAAATCATCAAAACTTATCTAGTACCTACTCCTATGTTATATTATTACCACTATTATCAGGTGTAATGTGAGTCAAAAAATTCACCAATATGTCTTCAAACCCAATGGTCGGATAGGTCCGTTTACTAGGTCATTTTTGCGGTAATAATAGTATAAATATAAATCATTTTTGAGTTCACCGTCCTCCACCATCACCAACCACCCTAATTTTATGCCCTTCCGGAAAGAAGAGAAACTCAACCGCCTAAAGGAGAAGTCAATAACGGTTCTGAAAGTTTTTGTCCCGGTTTTTGTTAATGGCTCTGCCGCCATTGCACTGATTTTTAAAAATATAGCCGCATTATCATTACCTTATTATGATTCTACCAGCATATCGCACTTCAATCTTTATCGAAAACGGTGCAGCGCTTACCTAAATTACGCGTTGACCAAAATTGCAAAGGCACACTGATAGACAAATTCCCAAACATACCTACATACATCCAAAAACAATTATTATCTCAACTATTTTTTTTTTTAGATCACAATACTCCCTTCAGCTAAAAAGCAAAGCCGTTGATGCTGTCGTTAACACAGTTCAACGTATATGACGTGTATGATCATGAAGATGAAATGGTAGAAGCAAAAGTATACATTTTAAGGTGAAAGCGGAGCGAGTATGTGGAACTGAAACCACCCAAAAACGAAACCAAACTTAACGAACATCATACGTAAAAGAGGATTCAAAACAGGTTCCGGCAGTTAAAAATCAATCTCCGTTGGTAGTCTTTCTGGCCCGTTTAACAGAAAATTGGCAAATTCAGTAGCATATTATATTACTAGGAGTCAGGACTAGGCGTTAACTACTACTACTACTACTATATAACAAAATTACTAGCTTAGCTGTGTTGTTGGTAATTGTAACTATTCTCAAGCTAATTAAGTATACCTACGTGAAAGAGTAGCTTACAACTGTACAACTTTCAGGCTACTTTAAAAAGTAAACAGTTTGCTGAAAATAGTGAAAATAATCAAGTAATCCTCAGGATATAGAAGATAAAAGTAACAATTTGGACCAAATCTGGCGTATCCGCCCTTGTAAGTGCTAGGCTTTTAGCGTTTTAGCACACAACGGTAGGTAGAAATACCAGAAGTAGACAGAGTACAAAAAATATATGCAAACACAAAAAGTAATCTAAAAAGTAACTTGAATTAATGTAGCTACTTGTAAAATCCTAGTTACTTTTTTTATTGTCAACCCCCCGCAAACACTGAAAGCCTATGGTGCTGTACAAGCGCTGCGAGAGGATAAGTAACGGTGCATGTTGACTTGAAACGCTTTGGGCTATAGCCGTTGGGAAACAAATTCCCCGGCAGTCCATTCCATAGCGTCGAAGTTCCCCAAAAGAAGCAAAGCTGGAGGAGACTGGTTCGGGGAGTAGGGGCCTCGACCTGGTAAGGATGAGGATTTTCTAATGTATGACTTATGCGAGTATTGCTTTAGATCGTTCTGTATTGTGTAACGAGGAAACCATTGAATTGATGTTATTGAAATTTTGACACAGTATTATTACCATAGCGGGTGTGGAAAACGCGTATGGTTCTTATAAATCGTACCAGTGGCGGCGCAGCGATAATAAAAAAATAAAAAATATAAAAACAGCTCAAACTTCTTTTTATGCATTTTAGGGGGTCCTGGTCATTTTCTACTTTTTTTTTGGTGGTGCTGAATTTGGGGCAGTTGGGGGTGCTATCCACTGTCCTGTGGAAGAAAGTACTTTTTTAGGTCCATCCGAGCATTGCCTTGCCTATTACAGATACCAAGGGAATTGATTTTAATGAAATTTTGACACAGTATTATTACCGTGCCGAGGATGGAAAACGCGTATCGTTTTTTAGAAATTGGGTCCGTGGCCGCGCAGCAATAATTAATGAACTAAAAAACCGCTCAGACTTCATTTTTGGGCGATTTGAAAGTTTCTGATCGCCTCGATTCGGCCAGTTGAAGCTTGCAGAATAGAAACTGTATGTATAGTCTTATTTCCTATGGAGAGAGATGAAAGAAACTATTTACGAGAGTTTCTGTGTTGGATGTTTCTTACGCAGAGCGGGCGATTATTTGATTGCAAGGGGATCTCAGACTATAGCTTTAGGCAATGGGAAATAATAAAACGGTGTCGGTTGTGAAGTGGTAATACTAATTACCTCCATTTCAGAACGAAAAAGATAAATCTTAGAGGTGAATACTATCCTGTAACAGATAGTCTGTAATTAGGCTCGGTATAAATTGTAATATGTTGTTATTGCTGTGTTGTAGAGAATACTATTTTACGTAAATTTTGTTAGCAGTTCATGTGACGGCAGATGCACTTAAAGTGAGATTTATTCTAAAAGCCGATTTTCCCGACCCTTGACCCTCGATATCTCATGACGCAGAAGGGTAGGTATATCAGATTTTTTTGTGCTTCAAGGTAACCCTAGAACGAAGGTCTGCAAAAATTCAGCTCGTTCGGCCTCATTCCGCAGATAACCTTGTTTACAGAGCTTGTTTACCTTATTTCCCTGAAATATCAGAGGAAATTGGGCGTAACTAGAATGACAAATTCTGTTTATCTGTAAAGATTGCTACTTACATTTGTTTCAGTTATTGTCAAACCATAATAATCTCGGCAAGGTGCTTCAGCTCTGGCGTAAAGTTGAAGCAATATCGGAGTCTTTGGGAAAGACACATTTGTCATCGTCAGGAATTAAGTTTGTCAAAGTGACAAAAAAGGTGTGACTTCGAAGTCAGTTTATAGAGTTTTTAGAATTCATACAGTGGATCATAAAGAAAAGATGGAAAAAAGAGGAGAGTATAATGAAAAAAGTGTATTGGAGATTTGCTCATTATGAATTAATTTTGGGATAATAAGTTTTTTCTATATGTTTTATGATAACAAAAATGTGTCTAATCATTTGCCTAGGTTTGTTAGTCTCTCAAGAAAAAAATAGTAATAATAATGTTTGAATTTCTTTCAGTGGACGGCCAAATAGTGGGGTGCATGTGACAACGCTTCGCTATAACTTCACGTGAAACTCGGGTTCTGACAGGGTTTGTTTTTTTTTTACTTCTGTGTCATCAGCATCGACTGCTTTGGTCATTAGCCTCGTGTTCTGTGTAGGCTTTGTTACTATATCCCGTCGCCACGTAGGAACAGCACTGTTAATTAGAAGTCAACAGTGAAGGCTCAGGTGAGGATTCTTCGCTGAGCTTTTTTTTATGGATATTTATCTTTGGTTGAAAAAACCAGAAATAAATTTCCGCCTCTAACGAGAATCAAACCCGGGACTTTCCGGTCACGAGCCCTCGACCCCAACCACTGGGCCAACCCACCCCCGACAGGGTTTGTTATCATCCAAAACACGTCTCGCCCAAGAAGACTCCTTGAGCCACTTGCTCTTTTGCAATTCACTGTTGTCTCTGTAGGAGTTTCATGGTTGTCTCTTTCAATCGCTTCGAAAAGTACTAAAGGATACACCAGTGGCACGCACAATTGCTGGGGATATAAGGCACAACTAGTATTCGTTTCCATACTGCTGGAAAATAGCTACTTTCATAGAGATACTAGTAATATGTACAATGTGACAGAAGTTACTAGTAGGGAATACTTGATAATTGTTAAAAATATACTATCAACTCCTTTTAATATTCAATTTCAAGCATTTTATTGCTTCCAATACTTCATCTACTCTAACACCGTTTGATGAGGGGGCGTTTGAAGGATTAATCTTATTTTTTGAGAGTTCGCATATGTGTGTGTAACCTCCTCGACACGAAATATCCGTTAACTTTAACTGTATTATGGAATTTAGCTGTCAATTTGGGTTTACTACGAGAAAATTAATATTAAGGCAATGAAGATCCTCTCACAATTATTTAGAATAATTTATACTGGATAATTACTTATATATAATATATATTATTTATATATAAAGGCTTTTTATTATTCCTTACTATTGGAAGGACTCGATTCTTGAGTAACTTGAAATTCTCATAACTTAAAATAGCTTCATATACTACTCGCAAGTGAAATCCGAACACTGGGGAAAAGGAGCTGCGGTTGACGAAATGCGGTATGACTAAATAGAATAATAAACGAACTCATTTGCCATAATTAGTTTATAAAAAAATAAAACAGATCAATAATGGGTGGGTCCTTTATGTTCACGAATGCCCTCTCTAGCCCACGCAGCAAGCTCATGATCTGGTTGTTTGGTACTTTTTCAGTTGGCGATAAATCGGGTGATCGTGGAGGCCAGGGGATCACCCTGACCTCAGCTTCCTGTATGTATCTGATCGATACCCTTGCAATATGAGGAAAGTGCATTATCTTGCTGGAAGAAACCCTCTTCGAGGCCTCGGACATATATGGAACGGCAATTGATTTCAACATCTCATTCACATAACGTTGCGCAGTCATTGTGCCGCGAATCACAAGTAAAGGTGACTTGCTGTTAAATGCAATGGCACCCCAAACCATCAAACCCATAGGACAGTGTACATGGCGCTTAACAGCAAACTGGAGATCAGGTCGTTCACCCCGTCGTCGTCTTACGCGTTGGCGTCCATCACTTTGTCTGGGGGCACCCAGACCAAACCTGGACTTGTCGGAGAAGGCTGTCGGATGCCATTCAGCATGCCATTGTCGGTGTTCTTGGCACCAATGTAATCGTTGGCGACGATGATTTGTAGTGAATGGAAGCACTAGATGTGGACGTGATCCTAGGCCCATTTTACTCAATCTGTGGTACACCGTGCGGATTCGAATGGGCCGCCCTATAGCTGAATACCAAGCGTCAGCAACAGCTCGAGTGGATCGCATTCTGTCTTGAAGAGCCAGTAGTTGTAGATGACGATCTTGCCGGTCTGTAGTTCTTCTACGTGCTCCAGAACCTCCAGCTCGCTGCATTCGCCCTTCTGTGATGCTGCTACAACTGTAGCCACGTTATGCCCCATGGTTACAGCAATTGCTCTGAAAGAAGTACCGCGTTCTCGTTGACCTACAATCCGACCCCGTTCAAAGGGGTTTAACTGCCTAAACTGGAGCCACAGTGTATGTTGGAGCTGTCGTCTTCTAGAAGGCATCTTCACACAGCCAACTAGTCTCTCGCCATATTTGCAAAGCCGCAGTTACACATTCGCACGAACTGCGAGTTCGAATGTGTAATCACCTCGCTCGTCATTCGCCTCGCCTCTCGCCTGGTGGTTCGTGAGCTCGCGTCCGAAGCAGTCTTTTGGGGACGAGTCAAAGGGCCGTAGTGGCGAACCGATGAGGCGAACTTATCGTTTACACATTCGCCGGTCAGGCAGTGACAATTTCGTCTTCAATACGTGCATTCATTGTTGTTATTTAAAGAAAAAGGAATGGAGTGGAATGACCCTGAAGTATTTCAATTTTTGGAACTATCTCACGGAGTAAGTGCTATTTGGAATCCCAAGAATCCATTACACAAAGACAAGAAAAAGTTCACGATGCGTGGACTCGAATATCGATGAGTTTGAATGTACCAGTTAATGAACTGAAGGGAAACAGAATTCATTGTAGCCTGTAGATACTTGTCGATACTTAGCAAATGCAGGGTGGATGCTACTACAACATTCAGGTCATCCTGCGAAGCGCGACTGCGAATGTGAAAATACGTTGTTCGCTTTTCAAATGCGGCGTGCGAATACATTCGCGAGTGACGAGGCGAAACGCGAGTGCGAATGTGTAAATGCAGTGCAACAGATATCATCGTTTTAGAATCGACAAAAAGCCATGCTTTGTTTTTACACGTCTAAACAGGGGCGCATCCAGACCTCAGTCTTGGGGGGGTAACGGGGCATGAAGTTGTGTGTGCTTTCACCATTTTTTGTAATACCTTCGTGAAGAACGTTGATGAAAAAGGAAAATGGATATAAAAAACAAGATATAAACAACAAGTGAAACAGTGGAGTATCAGGTATTTTAGGGAGATGTAATAAAAGATCTATTGATGCATTAGTCAATTTTAATTTTACGGAATACAAATAATATGTATCATCCGTGAACATTTCATTGACACAGCATACAAAATTAAACGATCATGAACGCTCAACAGTCAGGTACCCTAGTAGCCACAACACGTACTCCATTTTTTTAATTAGTGTTTTAACTTTTCTAATCGGTGCAATTTTCAAAACAGGTACCTAATTAATGAGTTAGGCAAATTTGTGTGACAAGCTACCACGTTGTATAGGACATTCAACTGATTATGTAACAATGGGAATATATTAGATATATATCTCTGTAATAATGCAAAACAAATACTTTTGTAATTTATTTACTGCAAAAAAGATTTTTTTTCAGTGCGACAATTGCTTAAATAAATAAGTCAAATAAAATAAGTCAACGTTGAATTGAGTTCTTTTTCGAAAATCTTGGGAGGGGTAATTACCCCTGTTACCCCCCCTTGTATACGCCTGTGCATCTAAAGTTCTTTAGGGGTGCCATGTAGGTAAATAGCATCTGAATGAACAAACAGTGTTATATGTGTTCTAAAACCAGCAGTAGTTCATTCAGCCAGGCGCTTATTTCTGCAACAGCCCAGTCAGTTCTCGCCATGAGTTCCTCCTCGTCCTGAGCCACGACCACCAGAACAAGATGATCGGCACTACTCTTATTAATTGATAATGTGTTTGTAAGGTGTCGCTTCAATGGCTGCAATATTCATGAGAAGTTTGTTATGCATTTAATCATGAATATACAGGGTGTTCTATGACAAGTGGAAAATACTTTGGAGAAGACTGTACAGCCCATTTCCAACAAAAAGGTCATATAAAGTAGAGCCCGATTTTAGACTGTTTCAGAGATAAGTTGAATTTTAGAGATTTTTATTAAAATGCGGATCTCCGAACGAAAATACTAATAAAACAAAATTTTATTGTCGGATTTTGGAATTTTTGGTAATAGTTCTTAGAAAATATGCTATTACGTCATTATCGACTAAAAGAAAGTGATCATGTATCAAACACTTTACGAGATAGTGGCAAAATCACATCCTGATTTTGAGTGAATTCAGGAAAATTTATCTTAAAAAATACCAAATAATTAACCATGCACTTCACGGTAAAAACATGTCTATCTTTCTATTTATCCATTGGTACTACAATCTTTTTGTAAATGTGGCAAACAAAGGCAATAATAAAGAAGATATAAGATTGCATTTAAGCTCTAAATTTCTAATTTTTGCTATGGATACTTGAATAATATATACTATTACATCATGATTCTCAAAATTATATAATTTTAAAAGAAATATTCAAGTTGTAATTTAAGATGGATTCGTCTTGAAAAGTCGCTCTTAAAAGTTGCTACGTAGTCAAGCAGAACATGCAAGCCACGTTATAAAGTATCCTGCATCCATAGATTTTCATACTTGTATGAATGAAGAATTGGGATTTTGAATAAAACTTTTGTGATAAATGGAAAGGTAATATTTAATTTTTATAACAAAACTATTTTTGTTTTTTTCGCAATAATTCAAAAGTTATATCAAAATAAAAGTGGGTTTGTGAATCCAATGCCGAAAACACGCCAACGGCTCCCGAACCCGTGCTTTAGACGCAGTCTAAGATCGGAATAAATATCTTTTTGAATGTGAAGATTACAGATTCCAGTAATAAAGTACCTAATCAAATATGTTTTGGTGAAACGATGTCCTACAATGCCGAATGGCGCAGTGGTTTGGAGTGTTTAGATGGTGAATCTGGGTTCGACCGGGTTGTTGGTTCGAAACCCAGGCCTTCCAACTCTTTTTTTAATTTCTCATCAAAAAATTTATTGATGTGCTTTTTGCACTTTTTACACACATTTTTTCTACGATCGACATAAATATGTTTTTTTCGATCGTATTCTTCATCTCGAGCTGCAAACTTCATTCGTCGTCGTAAATTTACACTAGTTTACAGTAAGTATTTTCACGATTGGTTGCAGGCACGTATCCAGGATTTGATTTTGGAGGGTCCAGATTAGGGTTTGCCACCTTTTCAATTTTCTCTGGTCGCGGGGGGGGGTCATATTTCATATTTGCGGATTAGATTTTTGGACGGCATTATATAACGTTTCGGGGGGGGGGGGTCCGGACCCTTGAGTGGGGTCATATTCGCAGATTAGACATTTTGGGCTGCCGTATATGTATAGAGGTTCGAGGGGGGAGCCGCCGGTGCGTTTTCGTTACTGGATTCAAAAACCCATTTTTATTTGAATATGACTCTTGAATTATTGCGAAAAAGAAGCCAAAAATAGTTTTGATCTAAAACATATACAGGGTGGTCCAATAAGCGCGCGGTGCTCCCTAGCGGCCATACCGTTTAAATAAGAGGAAAATGCTTTAAATAAAAAAACGTTTCTTTTCAAATGCTCTACATTTAAAAAATAATTTCAAAGATGGCGGACTTCCGGATATACCGGAAGTAGGCATCAACTTCCTTATTTTAAATGGAACATCCTGTATATTATTACGTTTTTGAATTCAGCATCGATTTTTAGGTCCAGTTTGTTAACCATTGTCTACGAAGCCTATTTTCGGAGTTATTCAGCAATTTTTTACAAAATTTGACGTTTGTAGTACTTTACAAGAAACGTTAATATCTCGGAAACTAAACGCGATAGAAAGATGCGGTTTTCGGTTTTGAGAGAAGCAAAGAACGTGTTTGTGTTTCACTGAGATCATTGTTTCAAAAGAACATTGAATCAATAGACTAGAAATTTTCAAATTTGAAAAGATAAAAACGTGAAAAACTTTTATTTTTCAAATGGTATGGTATCATAAGTTTCACATCGGTGGATGCGAAATTAAATTCTCTTTCACTTTTGTCTAGGCGCATGTGGTGCTATCTTTGATGGTTTTTAAGATATTTACGGTTTTGTAATTATTGCGTAGGAATTGGAAAAATCGTAGGTGGCGTGGCTCGCAGACGAAACAATTTTCCGGAAACCTTTCATCCCAAGTGTTTCGACCTCTAATACGAAAATGTGCTTTTGCTCCATCTAACTGTAACCACATTATTCTTAAAAACTCCAGTGGTGAATTTTTCAACAGGTTTTCCAAATTTTCATGTAGAAAATTTTGGAAAACATTAGTTTATTATGCGGTTTCCAATAATACCACCCCAAATGCTTAGATTTCATGCTGGGTGTCAACAAACTCCTCAAAATTTTGATTTACGTGGGCGTAAAATATGAGAGAAGGAAACATGTAGTAGTAATACATGAAGATAGTGAGTTCGACATTCTCGCAATTGTAGTTAAAGATCCGCATAGCAGTGCTACAGCAGAAATTAGTCGCTACTTGGGCATTGGTCAAACATCTGTGAACATGATCTTAACGGAGTACATATAGCATCTTTATCACGTGCAGCTAAATCAAGCAGTAGAAAGACAAGACTTTGAAAACTGGATGAATTTCTGTAACTAGAGTCATGCTCGAATTCAAGAAGATGCACTCCTTTCCAAAAGTGTGTTGTTTACGAATGAAGCTACATTTCTTATGAAATTATTTCATTTTCCTTTTTATGAAATGTAGCTACAGCGTTATCATTAACGGCCATGTAAACTGGCATAATTTACATTCCCATACCGACGTAAATCCAAATTTTGAGAGGTTTGTTGACAACCAGCATAGAGTCTAAGCATTTGGAGTGGTATTATTGGAAACCGCATATTAAACTAAGGTTTTCTAAAATTTTCTAAACGAAAATCTGGAAAACCTGTTGGAAAATTTACCACTGGAGTTTTTAAGAATAATGTGGTTATAGGTAGATGGAGCGAAAGCACATTTTAGTATTAGAGACCGAAACACTTTGGATGAAAGGTTTGCTGCCAATTGTTTCGTCTGCGAGTCACGCCACCTACGATTTTTCCAATTCCTACGCCATAATTACAAAACCGTAAATATCTTGAAAACCATGAAAGATAGAACCACATGTGCCTAGATAAAAGTGAGAGAGAATTTAATTTCGCATCCACCGATGCAAAACTTATGATACCATCCCATTTGAAAAATAAAGGTTTTTAACGTTTTTAGTTTTTCAAATTTGAAAATTGCTAGTCTATTGAATTAATGTTCTTTTGAAACAATGATCTCACTGAAACACAAATACGTTCCTCGCTTGTTTCAAAACCGAAAACCGCATCTTTATATCGCGTTTAGTTTCCGAGATATTAACGTTTCTTGTAAAGTACTACAAACGTCAAATTTTGTAAAAATTGCTGAATAACTCCGAAAATAGGCTTCGTAGACATAAATAATGGTTAACAAACTGGACCTAAAAATCGATGCTGAATTCAAAAACGTAATAATATACAGGGCGTTCCATTTAAAATAAGGAAGTTGATGCCTACCTCCGGTATAACCGGAAGTCCGCCATCTTTGAAATTATTTTCTAAATGTAGAGCATTTGAAAAGAAACGTTTTTTATTGAAAACATTTTCGTCTAATTTAAACGGTATGGCCGCTAGGGAGCACCGCGCGCTTAGTGGACCACCCTGTATATGATCTTTCAATTTATCACAAAAAAAATCATTTTTTTGTTTTATTCGAAACCCCAATTAAACATATCTTTAGCGAACACACCATGGATCGTTCATGAACAAACGTACGCTAAAGCTGAAACTAGTGCTGTAGATCGACGATAATAAACGTACGCCTGCGCAAATTAAGATCCAGTGGATTGTGATAGCTGCGACTCTACTTTTAGAACGGGCGACGGCATCTGTGTTCACGCGACGTTCATGGAAATCATCTACAGTTTCAACTTTAGCGTAAGTACGTTCATGATCGTTCTACAGTGTGTTCACTAGTGGTCTTTATGTTTACAAATGAAGAATATGCGGACATTGTGTATATACGTATACGGTTTATGGAATGGAAGCGCGATGGCTGCTCGCACGGTATACAGACAGCTAATCGCAGTCAACCCACGAAAGAGTTTTTTTTGGACTTTTCGACGCCTACGCGAGACAGGAACCTTTCGACGACGTCCCAGTGTAGGCCTCGCCTATATGATCCCGAATCTGAGGGCCAAATTTTTCAAAATTATGAACAAGATCCTACAGCATCCACCTACGCTACTGGGAATCAACTCAATATGGTATTTCGCAGCGGAAGGTGTGATTCATTGCACAAACAACTGGCCTGTATCCCCTCCATTACATGCTAGTAGGTACACATTTTGAAGGAAGGCGATCCTGCCAGAACAATGGATTTTTGTCGATTTATGCTTCATGTGGACGTCGTCTGGCAACTTTTTTAAATAGGATTCTTTGGACGGATGAGTCCATACATAACTGAGAATCTACGGATACAAAATAGTTTATAAATGACCTGCATGTTCTATTTGCTAGCCTAGCGACTTTTTAAGACGAATCCATTTTAAATAACAACTTGAAGTTTTGAATTGTGTAAGACTTTCGCGGCCTTGATCCGATGAACTGTTGGTGCTTAGGCTGTTCGGCCGGCGTCGACACGTTCCGCTGCCTTGGCGTCGCGCGTCGGTGCGCTTCGCTGCTTGGCGTTTCGCCAACATGAGTGGTCGGCATCCTCAGAAGCTGATGTCACCTGTTCGGCGTGTTCCGAGAAACCTTATTCATTCTTTAGCTACATCAAGCTTCCTTTGCTTGCCACAGACAGAATTGGGAGGTTACTGCAGAAGAATATTAGAACGATATAGAAACCAATTGGGAAACCATGTACTTGTGGAAGTGTATACATTGGAACAACCAAGAAATCGATACAAACTAGAATTTCGAATCACAAATCAAATTGCCGAATAGGTCAGACGGAAAAATCTGCAGTAGTCAACCATGCACACCATGAAGGCGGTAACCACAGGATAAAAAGTTTAACGAGACACAGGTTCCGGCTACTACCTCCTCTTATTACGCCAGATTTATAAACATAAGAACAACTTTAACAACAAAGAATATAACTGTCAACCCTGGGACGCGGTCTCAGTCTATCTGAACACGCCGCACAGGTGACATCAGCTTCTGAGGATGCCGACCACTCGTGTTGGCGAAACGTCAAGCACCGAAGCGCGCCGACGCCAAGGCAGCGAAGCCTGTCGACGCCGGCCGAACGGCCCAAGAACCGACAGATCAACTTGAAGTTTTCTTCTACAACTTTGAGACCATATAGCGAAGTTTTGATTAATCGATCACTTTTTATGACTAATCATGATGTAATAGCATATTATATTATTCCATAACAAAAATTAAAAATCCGATAAGTTTTTGCCAAACGATCTGTTGAAATTCTGTACTCTTGAAGATTCATCATGCTTTTAGAGCTTAAATGCAATCTTATTCTTGGATTTACCATATTTACAAGTTTGTGGTTACCAATGGATAACTGGAAAGATGAGCATGTTTTTACCGTAAAGTGCACGGTTAATTACTTGGTGGTTTTTTAAGATACATTTTTGTAACGTTTTTTGAAGTCACTTTTTAACACAAGCTAATTTTTACACCACTTCGAGAAGTTTTTGATACATGATCACTTTCCTTTAGTCGATAATGATATGATAGCATATTTTCCAAAGACCCATACAAAAAATTCCAAAATCAGACAAATAAAGTTTTGTTTTATTAGGGTTTACGTTTGGAGGTCTGCATTTTAATGAAAACATCTAAAATTCAATTTAACTTTGAGCATTGAAAATCGGACCCTACTTTATAATATGACCTTTTTTTTGTTGGAAATGAGATGTATAGTCTTCTGAAGTATCTTCCTTCCACTCGTCGTAGAACACCCTGTATAACAAATACAAATACTTTACACGAACTGACTAACAAAAAAAGGGATTGGCCCGGGTAGAGCGTGGGGCAATGAATAAAAAACGGATCACAATTATCGTTTTTATTTTGAAATGAAATGCTAAGAATATCCGTAAACGAGACAATAAATTATTAAATTAATATCACATGAAATCATGATACCAAATTGTATCTACAGAAAAACTAAAAAAAACGTTCTGCAGTTCTAGTTCTGCAACTGCACTGGTCGTAAAAATTCATACAAACATAGCAAGCCTAATATTATAAATAATAAAAATACTTATGCAATAGATTGAGATAGAACTCATTTTTGATAAAAATAAAATAGGTATTCTATAAAAAAATAAATTAATTTTTGGTCAGATACATTTTACTCTACATATAAGAAAACTAGAATTTGCAGTGTGCACCAAAGTATATCGGTTCCATTTTGTTATATTCATATAATAATATATAGCACAAATTAATATTTGATGACGCATGTTTATGGATGCCAAAACATCTGCATCTAATATGCCAATAAGTTTCAATAACATGTAGTCTTCTATACAAAATGCTAACCATATACTGCGATACACGCTTTACTTCAATATCATCTTAATCATTAACCTTAAACATGTATGTGATCCTAATCTATCAACTACAGTACACGTAGTCCAAAATATCCTAAGTAAAATGATTGTACGAGACATATTAAATTGGAGAAACGGCAGAAAATACCTGCTTCAGAGAATTTTTTTATAAGCAATCACATAGTTGCCTGAAGATAGAGACGGATAGATGTATTTAGCTGTATGAAATTCAGGTGATATTTTGTACAAGAGATATCAATAAGTAATATAGGTCTTGTGCAATTTTTGGATTGATCATTCTATATTTGTAATATATCTCCAATCCTTATTATAGGTCGAGGAAAAGATTTTTTTGTTTTTGAGCCAAGCGGAGTAACAATAGACTTTCTTCAAAAATGCATGTTGCTAATATTTCTACTAAGTTGTACACAACATCCCACTTTTGCCAAATACTTATATAATTGAAATTTGAAGTTTTGAGTGAAAAACTGGGGAGTTTAAAAAGCAGTAAAATATAATATGTGTGCCTGTGTACAATCGAGACATTCAACAATTGCAGGCCCAGTCAAGCAGACAGAGATAAATATTTTATTTATCTTGTAAATTCAAATTCTACATCAGAAAATTTTAATTGAGTACATTATAATATGATAAGGAGATTGGCATGAAAAGTTAATTGATCCAATACAAATTTGAAGTTTTAGATGCTCCTCTATATATAATGAAAGCAGACATGGTTTTATAACAGATATACCACATTTTCAATTTCGGTTTTCGTTTTGGGTCGAATGCCCCATATTACTTGTGATAATATGATGAAAATAATGCAAATTAACACTTCTGTTGGACCAGTTGGCTGGTTAAATATGACACACCAGAATGAAGAAATTGTTTCTAATTATATTATATAATGTATAATTAACCTGAGTAGATTACTTTCAAACAATATACTAAATTCAGTGATAGTTAAAACTTCAGTAGGTACTCCTGAAACAAAGTGCTCGCAAAAGATTCACAAATTTCACCGAGTCTGATGAATACCGAGAGATCATGAAATGTTAAAAAATTCATCGCGTATCGCATCTGTTCATCAAAAATAATTCTGAACCTCTGTATCAACCACATTTTCCTATATTTGTATTGTATATCTACAGACAATATGCAATTTCACCTTACAGATTGATTAATCTAGATGTGAAAGCAGACTTAGATAATTGAAAACGTATTATTCAATGTGTACTTCTTTTAGTTTCTAAATATCTAGTGTTTAACAGCAAATGGGACTGAAAAGATTTTTTTATTTCTCCAATCAGAAATACATCCAAAGACTTTTTGAGAATCATAGTTGTTTTAGAAAACAGCATCTTACGCCTAGTTTCAAGGATTTTAAATGTTCATGAGATAGTCATACCACCTTGGTTTATTTTTATGTTGCACAATTTGTACTCCACAGAACCTACGACTTAGCAGCAGCAGGAAAAGCCAGATTGGATACAGCATTTCATTTCCATTAATTATAAGACTGGGAAGACCGAGAAAAATGGAAGACCTGGCTGACGGAAGGGAGACGGCACTAGCTGTAGACAACCCTTAGTATATATATATAATTATAAGGCTTTTTAGAGGAACTCCTATGTAGTCTGAGATGCCCATGTACTAATCTTTATGACTGTAGGATAATGTTTAGGAAGTGCGGCCGTAGCTTCATAGTAGTTCCCCAATCGCATGATTTTGGGAAGAGATTTAAAAAATACATACACGTCGTATTATTCTTTGCATACGAATTACACAGAATTAAGACAAAATCGCTTCTCCACATAACTCCAAAATCACAATATAAAAAAATAAAAATATTTTTTTCACTATAGTCAGGTTTTCAACTATCTAAATCCAAGATATCATCTGTATTGAAATGTTTCCGATTATCCGTATGTTATAGGTAAATAATGGTCTTAAAAATGGGACAGAGCAAATTTGACTTTATAAATGGTTTAACCATCAGTGAATGGCAATTCAAAAGATCGTTCTGCTTCGGAACAGGTATCCATAGTATCCACGTCTTCAGAACAATTCACTGTGTTCCTCTCCAAAGCTCTCATACGGATCTTCATGTGTTCGAGCATTTTATCAATCGCTCTTAAACGTTTTTCTAAGCTGGTGGTGCTCAGAAAACCAATCTGAAAGAGAAGAGAAGAAAGATTTTGAGTTTAATCGGTTCTGATGAGGTGTACTAACTTTATACATTAAACAATATGGGCAGTTTTAAATACAGTATTACAAGATGTCCTGCACTACACAGGTAGCTGAAACACGGATCACCCATAATTTTGCCGTGATTTTTCTTATCCAAACTAATTCTACCTAGTTAAGGCAATGACGCGTAATTTTCGTATCCGGCAAGAAACCGGATGAGGCTTGGTATTTGAGTTCTTGAGGCAGTTTGGAAATTTTTTTGTTATTGCACCATAACTCCAAAGTGGAAGCGATCGAAGATAAAGGGGGGGGGCAATGAAAATGCGGTAGCATTTTATTACACCTACCAACTAATGTTCCAAAAAATCGTCATCCGAAATCTACGGGCGGTTTGCCCGTACCGATTTTTTTTAACCGTCTGTCAACCGTTTCTGCTGGGCAGTCTATGAGAAATATAAGCTTAAAGTTAGATTTTTCACGTCATTTTCGTTACAAATCGTTAAAAATTTGTTTATGTTGTTTAAAATGGATGACGTTTTTATACATGTTTTTGGGAGGTCCAACTATGACATTCATCAATGTCATCCGTTTTTATTCTGTTTAACACCAT